>BMAO01011525.1:0-21201 GCA_019973975.1 Trichonephila clavata | reverse complement strand
CTGTGAATTACTATAAATGCTAGCCCCAAAGTTTCCCTAAGAGGAATAGTTAGAATATCTCGCGAATAGCCCCGTCACACCTCTTTACTAATAACTAGACCCAAATAACAGAACTGTTCCCTCGCGAAATGACATTTCTCACGATTTAACGTTAAACCAGCTTCTTGCAACAATCTGAACACTTCCCGTAAATGCTCTACATGGCGCTCAAAAGATGGAGATGAAATTATTACATCATCCATGTAGCAGAATGTAAAACGCCCGAGAACTGGTTTAAGGATGATTTCGATCGTCCTCTGAAATTTTGGAGCCGCCACCTTAGAGGCCAAATGGCATGCGAGTAAATGCAAAAGTACCATTTTTTGTAACAAATGCCGTCTTACTAATATCTTTGGGGGTCTACCGCCATTTGAAAGTACCCACTACGTAAATCAAGTGATGACATAATTTCGGTATGTGGAATATTAGTTATCAGATCATCAATTAGCGGTAGCGGATATCATGGATACCTCGTTATAGCATTCAATTTCCTATAATCTATTGGGAACCTATAAGCTTCTGGGTCGTCCAACGGCAACCCGTTATTCTTCCGACATAAAACTACAGGAGATGCGTAAGGCGATGTTGTTGGAATTATAGTTCCCTCGTCCAGCATTTTCTTAACATGATAATCAATGATACCCTGTTTGACCCTGTCATAGGGATAAGGTCTTGAAGAAACAGGAGGGTGATCAACAGTAACAATTTCATGATAAAACACATGCGTCAGACCTAGCTTAGCCGAAAACAAGTCCCGAAATTCACTAAACAAAACATGCAACTTCTGTTTTTGCCCTGTACTCAACTTCGTCTTCGATAAATCTATCTGAACCGGTTCTTCCGTATAATTGCCACCTTCTCAATATATGAGTCCGGAATGATTAACGATTTCGTAAAAAAATCTAAACCTATTTTTGCATGCGACATAAAATCAATGCCCAAGATGCATGGATATTGCATCTAAGCAATCACATGAAAATTCCACAACTTAGAAAATTCCCTTATCTTAATCCGTAACACAACGGTGCCCAAATTTGTGCACTGTGACCCTTGTGCCGTAACTACTTCCGTTGACGATTTCTTAATAGGACGAAAAGAAAAATATGATCGATACGTCTCCTCTGAAACAAATGACTTCTCCGCACCTGTATCCCAGAGAGCTTTTAAAAACGTGTCATATAATAGAAACGGCACATACGGAAGATCAACTGGTGACAACCGCAATGAATTAAGTTTAATCTGATTAGGAGGATTTGACAAAACTAGCGACCGCTTACCTCCTGCAACACGATTAGAAAGTTTAAATTGACATTTCCTTGCCTTCCGTTGGTGCAATCGCCACGTCTCCAATTGCGCCTTGCTGAATCATCAGTAGGACCATTACTGATATCGGTCTGGTCTATGATTTGGTTAGTTGTTGCGGTTTCTTCCCTCGAATCCCTGATTTCGATAATTACGACGAGAAAAATTGTTTGCCCCTTTGCTTACTCCTCTCTGATCATTTTGTCTAATTCCGACCCCTGCATCTCGCCAATTTCCATTATTCCGTCTTTCCGCAGGATTTCTACTGATATCCCAACCTCGTCTAGCAAAATTATTACTCGAACCCTGGGTTTTTCTTCAGCTATGACGTTCCTCATACCGATTGACAAACTCTAACAACTGTACCTTCGTCGTGGGGTTTCGAACCTCTAAATAGTCCATAATCTGGGGCTCGAGTCGCATTACAATGTGATCGACCAATTTTGCATCATCATAATTCAACCCTAAAGTCTAATGAATCTTTAACAACTTATACACAAAATGTGACGGGGCCTGTCCTTTCTGCTGCTTACATGAAAAAAACTGAGCCTCTAACTCCGACTTATTCCTCACAACTGGAAAACTATCTGTCAACTTTTTTTTTGAGCGACGCGAAGGCAATATCTTCTTTGCTTACACACGCAAATCCGATGACCTCAAACCAGTCAAATGCTCTCCCAATACAATGACCCTTTAATTACGCGCACGCCAAATTCGCCAGTATCTCATAATAAGCTATTTTTTCATCAATATTATCAAGGAACTCCGATACATTCTCTCAGCCTGAAAAATTTAATTCTGGCAGAACCCTAAAATTCGCACTCGATCTTAAATCCGGTTGTTGCGTTGGGCTCCAGTGTCGTGACACAAAGCCACCCCTCAGACTACCATCTCCCCGTCTATCTACCAATACGACTGGATGTGTAGGCAGACTTAAATGATAATAAGACATAATTGCAAATCACTATATCTATTGCTTCTTATTAACACAGAAGGGTAGAAACACACAATTCAAATTTAAGAGAAACAAAAATAAAGTGGAGTACGAAAAGGGGAATTACTACTAGCGGAATAACAGAATCGCAACTGAATCCATAAAAGCTTAAACACGCACAATTACAGCTACACCACGTATGAATATTCACAATATTTTAAATCACTGACCTTATCTCTTATCATCGGCTGTTCCGTCGTGATGATATCTGTCTTGTTGACTGGTTAGGAGAATGGTGAAGGATCCACACTCTGTAATACGGATTTTTACATGTTTCAATCTATTTCTCCTAGCGTAGCTCCACACGTAACAGCTATCTACGAATGTCAATAACTGCGTGCTGACCTACCGATCTTTACTTCACTTAATTTCACTCTTCTATCTCTTCACTTTATTTAACTCCTTTAACTCGAATATATTTTATTTGCATAAAACACGGTTGGCTCCCGGTGGAGATTGGTTGAAATAAATAAATTATTTTCAAGAAAATAGAGAAGGTTAATGAAAGACCGTATAGATCCGTCACATGCTGCCCACATCCTTCTTTCATTGCACCATTGACAGAGGAGACGTCTGTGGTTCTGCGTCAAGGGTAGACCAAGCAATGGATATCTGGCGGACAGACCGCTCTGCTGTAAACGGCGTCGAATGGTACGCGCAGACACTGAATGATGCGTTACAGACTCAATGTGCTGTGCTATGGTTCGTGATGTGACTGAGCGATCCATCACTGTCATGCGCACAATTTGCCTGTCCTTACGTGAAGTGGTGCACTGAGGTGGATGAGATCGACCACGTCGGTCCGTCGTACCCTCCTGCATCCAACGGTCACATATCCGCATTACAGTTGTTTGGTTTCGTCCAACACGACTACCAATTTTCCTGAAAGATAACCCACAATCTCGGTAGGCCACTATCCTTCCTCTGTCGAACTCAGATACTTGATCAAAAGCTGATATATGTTTTCTACGAGACATAACTGATCGTTTTTTGAAAAAAACCACAAGAAAAACACAATTGCCGAACTTGAAATCGTCGAAATCTCCAAGCCTTAATAGCGCTTTGAGGTGGCTCCACAGGCGTGCGTGATGTGTGTCTGCGCTGAAATTCTAATCATTTGCTTATCTCACCTCCGCTAATGCATGTTGTAAATTTCATGTTATTTGCGTGCTTCCTTCAGGGTGTTGCATTTACAGCGGTCAGCAGTGTAAATGAGAATTTGCATACATAATTACTAGAAGAAACTGAACTTCAATAATCGTGGAATTCTACATACAACAATGTTTGATAACTCAGTTGCGAGCAAGTTCTTAAGCGATTTGTCATTTTATAAAAAGAAATATAATGTTTTTTGAATTAAAAAAATTAATAGATGTGATGAATTTTCACAAATCAATTGGTTAATTCGATTTAACCCTTTAAGCGTTCCAAACGTCTTTTTCTGCCATCCTGAGATGCTTCAAAAACGCACCACACGTTTTTTCCCGTAAGACCGGGGACTCACCAAAAATGCACCAAACGTGTTATTTCCTCCTCAAGTAACAGCTTCGAAAGTGTTAGAGACGTCTTTTTCCGAATTCCTTTCCCCCCTTTAAAGGCTTAACATCTTGAAGGATAATTAGGGAGGGTTGGGGTGACACAATGGACTCTGACGGGAAGTTTTATGGCATGCGGGAACCCCGTTCTTCCCCTGCAGCAATCGTAAAAAAACTGGGAGGAATTTAAAACCTCCAGAGCGTACGGGCTATCAGTTAAAGTTTGTAAGTAAACTTGACTTGAAATTTCTTTGGGTTTGAATTAAATAAATTCTTTGATGTAGTTTTCACGATCTAAGCATTTTTATAAATCTTTCATTTAAATCATTTTTTAAGTTCCATCACATAAGTAATATAGATGATATACTCACTTTTGATTTAATATTAATTTGAAATTCAACGAATTGGGAAGGAAAAGGGTAGCTTGATAAAATCACATTTTTTTCTTTACCTTAAAATTCTCAAGTAGAATTAAGTTTTTTTATAATGTATCTCTAAAAATATCTATGATATATCTATATTTAAATTCAAAGTATATATTAAAACAATGAGGATGATTTACAGTTTCGTTTTTCTTATTTTAATTAATACTTCTAAGTTTTTTTTAAAAGGAATTATTTCGTTTGTGACAAAAATTTATAAAAAAAAAAGGTTCAAAATTTAAAACCTGTTAAACTTTTAAAATTCTAAACATGAATAATTTTTAAGTTTCTGTACAACAGAACTTGCAAAAATTTTGTACGCATTGATAAAAATAACAACAAAAAAACCTATTTAAAAAAATCCTTTAGTTTTTCATAATATCAAAAGCCAGGTGTTCAGAGTATCTTACATACAATTCCTAGTTTTTTATTGTTTAGATAACGAATTATAATAGAATTTTTAATGTCTGAACTTCAGTTTCCTTCAAAGAGAATAGGAACAACAAGCTCAAATTTTTAAGCTTGAATCTTCGGGCAAAGAGAAATGAAAAGAGCACCTGGACAAATTTACAGTTGACATTTGCGTCAATAAATAAATATAAAGATCCATTTTAAATTCAAGTGAAAAAAATATCTATTTATGCAAAATCTCTTATCATTTAGATTCTATTATAGAGGTTGGCTGAAGAACAAGTACTTAAAATTTGGACATTTTTCGTAATCTTAACCATGCAAAACCAGGAATTTTATAATAGCTGCACTGAAATTCTGCATTTGAATTTCGAAAAATATATTTATGTAGGTATCTCGCGTACGCAGTTGAAAAAAATTTACCATAAATACTAATAATTCTTTGGATATTTAAAATTTTAAATTGAATTTTTAATTTATTCCACTTCTAATATTTTTTCATTTATTTCGTAAATTTCATACAATTTGGTTGAGTGAGTGAGTGAATATTAACGTCGCTCTGTTCAGCTATACTCGAGAACTTTTGGCGACGAACCTCGTCATTTTGAACCATAGTCAAGTGACGAGGATGACACCTGTGCTAGCACCTCTCTCCTTCTCCTAACTACCACACCACACCAACAGAGGGACGTTTCAGCTCTTGACAGACTTAACGTGCATCGTTCCTCTACACGGCGGGTCTTCAGTGGTAATGGGCTCGAACTCATGATACGCCAGCCACGAGTCCGTTACCTAGAAAAGGTTTACCTGTTTCATTAAAAGATTCTAAAGTGAAGAAAGTGGAAATTATTGCCTTCCAAAAGGGAAAAATGTGTGTTTTGAAGTACAAGGATAAAAAACCCCTGCATATGATTAGCATTTTTCATAACGCTGATATGATGGAAGTGAAAGCTAAGAAACAAGATTCTGTGAAAATGAAACCAAAAGCAGCGGTGTTTTATCTATCAACACCATGGGTGGTGTTGATAGATCAGACCAGTGTCTATCCTACTATCCTGTTGCCCGAAATCAACAAAGGAAATACTACAAGAAGATTTTTCGACAGTTGTTAAATCAAATTGTGTGGAATTCCTTCACTATCTATAAAAAAAATGGTGGTATTTTAAATCGTATTGGTTTTCGAATGAAACTGATTGAACGATTGATAGAAGAAGGAAGTAGTAATTCCGATTCTCGAAACTTTGTTACCTCTGAAATTTCTGAAAATGTAGTCCGTTTAATTGGAAGGCATAAATGGAAATATGTGCTTCATAATGGCTTCATATGTGGAAAGTGACTCTTCAAGAAAAAACAAACCACCACGAAAATGTGTCGTATGCTACCTTAAGAAAAATGATAACGGAAAATGCATTCGAAGAGAAACACGTTTTGAATGTAAAGATTGTAATGTTGAACGATTGTGTGCAGCGCCGTGTTTCGAAAAATATCACACTGTGACAGTGCTATAAACGACGTATATCAATCAATCAATGACGTATCTATCAATGTATACAAAATCTTTTTTCTTAAAATTAACGGTTTAAAAATGTTTTGAACAAATATATTTGTTTTTGCCCTCTATATGCATATGTACACTTCTAGCTTCAGTAATGTACAATTGTTTAGATAAACTTTTGGCTTTGTAAAAGGTATTTTGCTTTGACTAAACATTTTATAGCAAATTTTAATAATATTTTGTATACTTCTTTGATAATTTTTGCTATTTATACCTATTTAAATTATTATTTATAAAAGTTTCTTTGCAATTGTTTGTAAATTGAACAAAACCTTTTCTTACACAATTATGTATATTTGAGGATGAATTCTGATTTATTTTATATTCAGTAAATACAAAAATGTTTGTAAATTGCTTTTTCTTTGCAAATTTATTTGTTTTAAAGCATGCCTATTTATATAATGAAATTTCTAACTATCCAAATTATGTCGGGCTTTTTCTCCATTAAAGGCTTTTAGGATTTTAGAAATCATCTTGTAATTATTCATTATATATTTAATAAGGAAAAATATTTCCATACATAAATAAATTTTTGGTCCCGTAAGAATATAATTGTTTTTAGCTACAGTTTGTAAAATGTATTGGAATTAGTAGTGCGGCCGGAGTTTTACAAATTATGATTGTTTTTGACTGCACTAAGTTATGTATTTATATTTCATTCTTTTTACATTATGAATAGAAGTCATAAACAGTTTTATAACAGTAAAATAAATTTTTGTTTTATATTCAAATTATGCTATTATATTGATTCTGAAAATAATAAGTTAGTTTGACAAGCCATTATTTAACAATTTTAAAGCATTGAGCATTTTGGAAGTTTTTTAAAACTTTTATAAAATACTAAATTATTAAAAATATTTAATTATTGTAAATGATTTATATTTCTTAGATTATTGGAAACAAAAAGTATAGAATTTAAAATCTATTTCTTTGTTGGATTTTAATAATTATTTTTATAGCTAAACCTGGAAAAACACGAAATTTTTCAAATATTAACTTTAAGATTTTTTAAAAAACATAACTGGAGCTCCCAGTCCTAAATCCATATGAACTTTTATGGATCATATGTTTGGGAGTATTTACAAGATATTTCAAGATTAGAAGAAAAAAAAGCGTTAGGGGATTAGAAAACACATTTTCAAAATTAAAAGTCTGAAAAAAACACATTTATAAAATTTGGAAAGGCAAAAACAAAAACTAATAGTGTCTGTAAAGCTCTAATTTTTAATATGTTATTTTCCAACTTATGTTCTACATCCAAACACTACTTGAAATAATTATGACTGAAAATTTCTTTTTTAATTCAAAATATTCTTTTACGCAATATTAATAACATTTGTTACTGTGATAGATTATTCGGTTTCATCTTAACCTAATATTTTCACAGGAGTTTTAAATACACAAAACATTTATACACACAAAATAATAGTGATATAAAGGTATTCCCGAAATCACCAAGTTTGTAAATAATGTCAATTTTTTTTTTAAATCGGGGTAGTTTAGGAAGTTTGGGTTTTTGTTGCATGACTTGAAAATACTAAAGTAGTACTACAAAATATTTACTATAATGTAGTTAAGACATCAGGGAATATTTAGTTCTTTCTACAACATTTGTATTCAGAACATTTACATTTTGAAGTCTAATTGTAACATCATCTGTGAAAGCTGGATTTTAGATTTATAAATTTCAGTCGCGTATTCCTTCCCTTTCAAATGTTATTTCTCACAGAAGCCTGCTTACATTTTTGTCATGCCATTTCTCAACAGGAAAAAATTAATGAAAACAAAGTAAAAAGCTTTTAAATTATATAAATTATAAGTACAAATAAATATAGTGGTCTTTAAATCAATCTTAATTAAGTAAATGTGAGAGAACTCAAAAGCTTCAAAACATAGCAAACAGAAATGATTTTAGAAATTAAAATTTCAGTTAATACCCATTTCACACGAAAAAGTGGCTTGTGTTCAAAAATATTTTCAATTAATTTAATTTAGAATTTCAAAAACACTTTAAAGTGAATTCAAAACTAAAACCAAATCTCAGAAAACTTAAAATTTCTTAAAACCTAATTGGTTTTCAGGTCTTCTGGAATGTATGCTTTGTCTAAGATCCAGCCTAGAGCCTAGGCTTTTTTTACAGTTTGAAAGTATCCTAAAATGATAAGAGAGAGATCCCAGTTCAATTGGAGCAAGCTTTCGAAATATATGGGCCACAAATTTTTTTTTAAAAACCCTGATGTTTTTGTTATTATGCCTTAAATTTGGAAAAATTCTCGACACTTAAGAGAATATTATTTAAAAATCAAAAATTATAATCCGTTTTTTCCACATGTGTAATTTTTTTACAAAACTACCCAAAATTTTTAATATAATAACATTTCAAAAGCAAAAGGTAGGGTTTTCTTGCAATATAGAATGAATTATGAGGATAATGAATTTATACTGTTAATATTTAAGAATAAAATAGCAATTTGTAAGGTTCTAATCCTGGAATAAGGATACATCTCTAAATGTTAAAATTGCTTATAAAATTTCTTATATTATTAATTGTCAGTTAATTTTACTTATGTAAAATGTTTTAAGTGTACTGTTTTTAAAAGACAAAATTAATCAGTAATGCACACACATCTTTGCAATGACTGAATTGAAAGATGTAGCTACGGATGACAATTTCCCATTTATAAATATATGCGAATATGCATTTAAAGGATGTAATACTAAAGAAACGGAAAAATGAAAATCAAATCTGAGTAGAAAATGGGAAGAAACGCTTTCGCATTTAACACATTTAAGAAAAATATATTTCCTTATTAAAATTATTGATTGAAAGTGTATTATGTGATTCCGACAAAAATGCTGAAGTGGTGAGAGTATTATTTTATTCTTAGTGTAAGTTGTAATGATGAGATTTGATTTATGCCCCAAAAATTCATTCAACAGAAAAGTATAAATTTAAGGATTAAAATTTGCATAAATTAAAAGTATTAAAATCTCTTTAATGTTATTTTAAATTAAAAATATAATTAAATGCAGAAAGCCCAGTTTTATTGTACAAACTTCTTCATCATATATATAACAGAGGTTCCCAAACTTCGTTGTCTCATAGACCCCTTGCCATGTTTTTCGGTTTCGGGTAGACCCTGCCTACCTAATATTAAATTTTTGCAAATTTATCAACTTAAATATCTTTTTGATAATTGGTGCTACTACTTTCAAAAAATTAAATTTTTAACTGTAATGAAGTATAGTTCTGCGTTTAAAACTTAAGAAGCGCATATAATGAATTATAGTTAAAACAAAATAACTGAACAAATGCTTTTAAAGAGAAGGATGAATCTGGTGTTTCAATAACAAATTTTCAATATTTAATATCAATCTTGTCAGGTTTAACCCTAACCTTCCTTTTTCGTAAGTGCCTACTTCTTTCTTTCTTTTCCTTTCTTTTTTTTTTCGTTTTGAGATTGGCAAACTCAGTGAAACTCCCTCTCACAAGGAAAAACACATTTAAAAACTTTCTCATGATATTCCATATTTTGTGACAAATATCAGGTATGTCTTTTTAAAGCCAAAATTACTGACATCCGTTTCTATAAGATCTTCATTAGGACCTATTCTAATAAGTTCCTATTGCAATATGACACTTTTTTTTTCAAAGCGACTATTTGAAATCATTGTCTACTGCTGTATTACAAAAAAAAAAAAAAAAAAAAAATCTCAAACTTAGTTTCAAAATCTGAGTAAGGGCATTTAAATGTTAAACGTAGGTTAAAATGTCCTGACAGACTGTGACAAATATAAAAAATTCGTGACGTTCAATATTATACTTCTTTAGCTTAATTTTGGAAAAAAATGCTGAAATATTCCTTGTATTAATAAAATTTATGTTATCACCTAGTATGGTAGTCAACTTTTATGTTGTTAAACTAACCTCACTAAATTTAGTAAACGTTAAATTGGTAAAATCTAGTTCCCACTGGATCAAATTTTTTTAAAGAATAACGTCATGATCTGGTTTAATGAGAACCACGATCATATACCCCCATTTACACCTCATGAGCCCCCAAATTATTTTTTTACTCGCGTGGAACTCTTGCAGGTCGTCATAGACCCCTGGGAGTGCATATAGATACCTTTGGGAATCATTGGTATATAATGATACTACATTTATTCTCATTTTGCTTTTTAAAAAAATGATCACTTTTACTTTTTTACCTCATAATTTTTTTTAAAAAAAAAGAAAGAAAAAAACAGGAAAATCGGTTTGCGTTTTCTTAGTCTGATATTCAACAATGATTACAGATTACTTCTGTCTTGATCAAATCGTAATACCAAAATCAAAATGTTTTTTTTTTTTTTTTTAGTTTTAAAAAGTAATAGAAGAAAAATATTAATTTTCTTTTGCTTATTAAAAATATTTTTTAACTTTTAACTCGTCATTTCTTTAAATCTTTATTTTTTATCCTTTATTTGCTTGTTACTATGATTCAACAAATTGGATGGTTTCTGTTCGCCGTGATGTGGATCCAACGTTCATCACACAATTTTCTCCCAAGGCAACAGCTATGAATGAGAAATCTCCCCTTTTTCCAACAACACAGAAACCGAAAAAGCAATAAAATCGTCCCCAACAAAAGCGCTTGTAGACCTCCCGTATCTTAAAGGGGGGAAGGCATAAAATTGTGGTGCATTTTCGAAGTAGTTCGCAAAAGTACACAGGAACCGTTTCGCTACCGCCAGCTTTGAAAAAGTAGACCGCTTTTGAATGAGTTTCAATTAGATCCTCAACCACCCAGAGGGTTAATGTTTTTATGTGACATCACTCAAAATTTGAATGAGCTTATTAAGAAACTTTATAGAAATGGTCTAGTCGTATTAATGATGAGTGAAAATATTAAAAAATATTTATGGCAAAACTTGACATTTCCACAAAAGATTTGGAAGTGTAAACCAAGAAATACTTTCCTCAGCTACAAAAATTTCAAAACACAATAAATTTATCAAGAAATCCATAGCAATTCAAGAAAATGCATTTTAAAAATATTTAACCATTATACGGGAAATAAAACAAGTTTTTCTGGAGAGATTTAATAAATTCAAAAGTTTGGAAAATACATTTGACTTCATTTTATAACTACACAAAATGAAATTTAAAGCAATGGCGTTCGCCGACTTTATGTAGATAGGTATGAATATGTTAGAATTGGAGTTGGTCGAATCTCAAAGCAAAATAAATCGAAAAAAAATAAACTTTAATGCTTGATCTTTGTAGTAGATGGAAAGTTTCTGAAAGTAATGGAGACAAAAATGATCTCACTCCAAAAATAGAAAATATTCTAAGCGTTTTGGATTCTTTCCCAAACAATTTTCAATGAAGAATCTTGTTAATGCTCATTGAACAATGTTTGGTTCAACATATTCGTGTGAAAAAATGAATTTCAAATCTTCAATGAGTTTCAAAAATCTATCAACAGTTACAAACTTGGAAATGAATTAACAGCGAAATGCATTAAAATAATGAATAGGGAATATGAACCTAATATGAACCCAATAATCTCACATTATTAACTATTTCATACTTACGCATATCTAGTAATTTGCTTTGATTTTTTGTTGTTAACGTAGCCCTTTGAAATAACCCTAGGGCTATTGGGGACGATCAGTTTAGGTGCCAACCCAAAAGGTGTGCAGCCTCTGTGCGTCCGTCCAACATCAGACTGTAATACATCTACCTCTATATATATATATATATATATATATTGGTATACTTCTATGATGTTAGAGCAGGGGTGGCCAACCCGTGGCACGATTGAGTTGTAATTGTGACACGTGAAGACATAATAAAAAAATTAAAAAGGTAATAAAAAATAACCAATTTTTTTTTTTTTTTTTTACTTTACTGAAATTCGGTTGTCTCAGACAAAAAAAACCTCAAAAAATTTACTTAAAATGCACTTAAATGAATTAAAATAGAAATTTATGGTGTTGTGAATGCACCTACATTTTTATGCGAGTTGGCTTTCCAAAGCATTTTTCGCTCGTGAGATTTTGGAATTTGAGGGAGTGTATATATTTTAAAATATCTGGAAGAAAACACTGAGCTGCCCAGTCAGTACTTGCTGTTCTAGAATTAAGGTTCTGTGTGATTTAGTTTTTCTTACCTATATTATGGGCCATTGAAATAAATTAAATTTAAGATTACAGATAAAAGATTTATTTTTCCTACTCTAGTTGGTCATATACCTTTCTTCGTGGACAAACCTTTTTTTTTTTTTTTTTGTCTGGATTTTCGAGAGAAAAAGTTAACATATATTAACATTAATGTGCAGGAACTCTCAACCAAAGTTAATAGAGCTGTGAAAGATTTAAAAATTTAATATCCATTTTTGCAGGATTCTTTCAGTGCTAGGTTTGATGATTTCCAAGACGATAAAATTGTGTATCTTTTCACAAATCCTTTTTCAGTTTCTCTGCAAAATGTTAATTGTTACCCACCTGAAATCCAAATCGTAATTATTGTCTACAGCACCATACTACACTGGAAAAACAAATATAAGGAATTATATTGAATTTCGGAAATGTGTACTAACTTTTCAAATTTACGCAACTTGGCTGTCAGATATTGTTGTAGATTTAAATCAACTTAGGTTTGTGGACCAATGTTTTCTATTATGAACATACATAAAATCAAATATCATTGAAAATTAACTGAACTGATTAACAATAAAATCTAAGATTGTGTTTTGATTTCATTTATTGTATAATTTTTAAATTTCCACTACTAAGACACATTAAAAATGTGCTCTTTGCTTAAAAATTGCATAATAAGTCTATAATAAGTAACATTTTTTTCACCTTTTCATTCGTTCAAAAAGTAAAAAGTGGCACGCATAATTTGTTTTTATCTGAAAGTGGCACTCTTCCTAAAAAGCTTGACCCTCCCTGCGTTAGAGGGATATTAGCAGGTCCCAAGGTTCTCCCCATATATGAATACTTAAAGAATAAGTATTTAGATTGAATCTCAGTTCATCGGGGAAGAAAACATAGCCTCATTGTTTCTAGGTCCAAGGATTGTGTCGTCTGCGCCTTACTAGGTGTGATCTCCTCTGAGCTGGAGTCAGAGGAAAGCAACCATTGTGGTATTCAGGCATAAAGCCCAACTTCTTTGAGCTTTCGGGTATTAGAAGCAGTAGAGAGATCTCTTAGGAGTTGAATGTGGCTGTCATCCCCATATAAAGTCTTTCACATAAGTCAAGCGGTTATGTTTATGATAACTCTTTTGAGTACCCAGTAACTGGTCTAACTTTCGTTTTCGTCCCATGGAATTATTTTCATAATGCGGATGTCTTATTTCGGGACTCACTGAGCCATCCAGCTACTTCAGCTTTAGATTGGCCAGCCTCCAATCACCCAACTGCTGCCCATTGCAATCCGTCACCTATTTTAAAAGTTTTCATAACTAGAAAGTTGCCTAGATTTCCATTTAGAGTTTTAGAAAAAGACAAAGAAATACATATATTCTACAAGTGTAGTTTGATTACATAAGAAATTGGTTGAATGTATCGAGGGAGTATATTTAAATTGGACTCATGAAAAATGTTTAATAAATAAGACAATTATATGCATTTTTTAAAAATAAAAATATGAAACACCGGTTAAAAATAAAGTTACATATTATGTATAAATGAAATAAATTTGGGAGGAGGTTTTAAAATCGATATGACATCTTGTCTTTATCTAAGCCTTCGGCATATGGGAAAAAGTAAATTATTACAAATTACTTCGAGAAGAAAATACATTTGTTTTTCAACTGATTTTTAAGAATCCAATGCATAGCATTAATAAACTGGATCCATTTCGTATCTTCCTATCTAATACATTGATATCTTATTATACTGATACCTTCCTTTTATTTATTATCATTTGTAGCTGATTTTCAAAATTAACCTCTGAGAAAATCTATTTTGTTTGTTTGATTTAAGAACCTCGCCTTGTTAAGAAACCGTAATATGTAAATTAGGAATGCTATTTGAAGAGAGATAAGAAGGAAAGTGAGAAGAATGAGATTGTAATTGTTAGGAGATAAATTGCGATTGCAAGATATAACAGTAAATTTATGCGTTACTCTTATTAAATTTGTCAAGTTAGATTGAAGTTCATTAAGCTACAGACGAGTCGTCTAAGTGCAGCTTGTGTCCAGACTTATTCCAAATTTTGAGCTTGCATGACTGTGTCTTGAAGACATATTTTAAGAGTTAAATGAATCTTTATTACTTTTAGTTAGTATTCGAGATTTATTTCACTCCTATAACCATTCAACATTGGATGTTGTGATTAGATTAAAAATAATAGTTAGGGGATTTAATAATGTCTCTTGATTCTTCCCCTCGCCACATTAATACAAACTTTGGTTCGTTTCACACTGTTCTCAAAACCCTCTTAATGAAATCAATCCTAAGAATTTAATTCTTTGGAATTGCTAATTATACTAGTAAGCAACAACAATTATTTCTGAAAAAAATATAACTTACAATATCTAACATATGAAACTTTATATAAATCTATAAACATCTATAATAAAATGAATAACTGCGAGTGTTTTCATATTTAATAAGAGTTTCAGAATCAGTTTGATCGAAGCAAACAGTCATAATGAAGCTTAAACAAATATGAATGATGCATCGTATTTCTTTTTCTAAGAAACTAGTATATTCAATTTTTCTTTCAGCATTTGAGTTAGAGCAATACACTTTAAAATCTAAATACAAATACGTTCAATCCACTCTATACTCTTGTCTTGTGTTTAACTTAATTTAAAATTGTATTTTACTTCTAATATTATTTAAGTGTCCATGATAGCAGAGTGGTTATGGTCGCAAAGTCGTCATCAGCATTGTATCTATCGAAGCATCGGTTTGAGTCCTGGTGCCACTAAAGACCCGGCTTGTTGATAAGTTGAGACGAATTATATAAATTTGTCGAGGCTCAAAATCCGCACATTGGTGGGGTATGGAAATTCGGAGAATAGCCTGCCAGTTCCAGTGTCGTCAATTCAAGTGTCCATTTCAAGTGTCAGTTCAATTGACCGTGATTCTAAATTACGAGGCTCGTCGCCAATAACCCAAGTGCAGTTTCATAGTGCGACGTTAATAATCAGCCATTTATCCTAATGTAATCGAGGAGTGATATCAGAGAGAAGCAAATTGCACTTTATATCATAAAAAGCAACACACTAAGGAGCTATTCGAATAGGACAAAAATCAGTAAATGTGATACGTGATACAATATATTGAAAAATAAATAGTAACAGTATCCCACCTATGAAAAATACAACGTTATAGCCCAGAAAATCAATTAAACGTTGACTCTTATAAAAATTGTTATACGTCTGGGCACATTGGCATGTAGATTTGACGAATGTCCTCTCGTGAGATTTTTTGCCATACACGTTTCATTTGGTGAATAAGGCTGGTGTGATCCAGAGACGGTCAGAGGTTCATCAGAATTCAAATGTGATCTATTGAGGAGAGATCTGGTGATCGGGCTTAACAGGGAGATGTTGTAGAAACCTAAAGACAAGCTGTAGAAAGGTACTCCTTGTTTCACAGGGCATTATCCTATTAAAAGTAAATCTCGAATGGTAGGGCACTAGGGCAACATGACAGGCGTAGAATAACGTTGACGTACTGTCAAGAGCTATAGATGATAATCAAATGGTTCAGTTATCAAATTGTGATGGATCTATACCTGAATCTACTAACCCCTTGAGGACTCTTTTAGGAAAATATGTAATTCAACCAACTTTCACCGAAGGTAAGAAAACGGGACTATGCAAATGAAGCTTATTATATAAATTCTGTATTCGCGAGTTTTAAGGGTTAGTGAAGCGTGGATTAAGAGTTAATGATGTGTGGATCGAGAGTTAGGGAAGAGAGGATCGTGAGTTATTGAAGTGCGAATCTAAGATTATTAAAGTGAGAATTGAAGATATCCAAAGGGAGGGTCACTTGGATGTGAGCTGATCAAGGTAGATATTAATGTTCAAGACCTCAACTGTAGGACTTCTGCTTTGCAAGAGTACAGCCATTGTGCGTATTATTTAAATAGAAGTTAGGAACTAAATTGCTAGGGCGCGATTAAGTTAATAACGAGCTTGTATATGTTGGTACGGATCTATACGCGTCTATAACTAACCCCCGGGGTCTTTTCTGGGGCAATAATACTACCAACCAACTTTCACCGAAGCAAGGAAACGTGATTATGCAAATTAAGAATATTATAAAAAATTCTGTATTCGCGAGTTTTGAGAGTTAGTTGGTGAGTGGAGGATCATGAAATTATTAAGTGCAAATCGGCGTTTATCAATTGAAGAAGTCTAAGAGAGTATCACTCGACGGTGATTAAATCCGGATAAGTATCGCATTCAAGGCCTCAACTGGAGGACTTAGCTTCATTAAAGTTGTCGTAGTCTCTCACTACCCCTATGATTATTAACTCCCCTTTGCACATTATCTAAATTCGGGTATGTTGGATTCATAATTAACAACTACTAAATTAATAAATCAATATCATTTATTAATCTTTCTTAATAGATAAACACACAAATATTAATCAAACCTTAAGAACAACAAATTACAGTGGAGTGAGATAAGAACTCAATTATGAACGACGGAACACTAACTGAGACTACGGAGAATAACGCATACAATCAAACTACGCATTTAAATCTAATTTATGAAAATCACAGACCTGATATCTTTTTAAGGCAGGATTCTTTAATATTTGAAGGATCTATAGAGCGGCTTCAATCCTTGATATCTTCAGTTACGTCCGAACCGAATTAATGAATCTTTTTCAATAATCTTCCTTCAGCTAACAAACTTCACTTAGTTAAACTAATCTCCTAGAATCACCTTCTTAATCAATCTCGTAGTTAACTCATCTATCAAAACACGTAGTCATCCTCATCTCTTCATTTCATTTCTCCCTTTTATATCTCTTTCGAACTCGCTAAACCCGAAAATATCTTATTTGCATAAGTCACACTTTTAGCTCTCAGCGGGGATTGGTTAAAATAAATACAATCTTAAAAGAATTTGAGAGAAGGTTAGTGAAACGCGTAAGCACCCGTCACAACCCCCTCCGAGAAAAAAAGCGTGACTTATTGAAGGTCTAAGCGACCTGCAAGAACTCGCATAATTTACCTAATATCTGAAAAACACTGAACCTGCACAAAATTTTAACTACTCTAGAATGCCTAAAAATACTGAACTTGTAGAAAGTTAACTCACGAACTTTATAATGCCTGAAAATACTGAACTTGTAGAAAGTTTTAACTCACGAACTTTAGATTGCCTAAAAACACTGGATTTGCCGAAAATTTTAACTCTCTAAGTTAGAAACTTTAATTAAACTAGCACACAGAAATGACTACTCAAAAGGGTTACTCCACTCTAATTTATTGAACTTGTACAATAAATAGAATCCCTACAGTGCATCCCATTCGGGCGAAGATCAGGGGAAAACCTTTCCAGGAAAAAACCCTGATCATGCACTTTACTTAAGTGCTAATAAATATAAACAATTTTACATTAATATCTTCTCACGACATCAAAGTTTTCATCGCATCACTATGTTCAGGGACTGCTGCCCTGAAAGGAAACCTTGTCAATTTTTTCTAAAACATGACATTAAATGCAAAGAACTTTTATACAACTTCCTTATTGACATAAAATATGGCATACATTATATTATATATATATAGTTTCATAACACAATAACCTTTATCTGGTTTCATTTTCAAAAATTCCCAATCAATCGCGCTGCGCTGTTAATGTTTTCTGTTAGTATTCCTAATTACGCCGCGCCCAGAAACCAGACCACTACTTATACATCTTAATAATTACACACAAAAATATATACATTTTTTACATAGAATATATTACAACAAACAATACAAGTAATCTCACATATAAACATCGTCTTTAATGTGTAGCAAAACAATTGCAATTCAACAAATGTTTTTCCACAATTTGGAAAAAAAATTAAATACAAAAGTTTTTTCAACCGATATGAAAATGCACACAACTCAGTGACACTTTTGTACGCTAATGTTACCAAAAAAATAGACTAGCCCACATAGAAAATACTCCGAACTGTCTGTCAGAGGAAAAAATAAACAAATTAGAATTATACAACCTGGCTAGTCTTTAGATCCAATCTGCATAGGCTTTGTCTCCAACCATGGCCTCTGTGCTGGATGACCTTGTCCTAGGGTTGTCCACTCTGCGCTCCCATCTTCTGGGTCTCCTCTTCCATCGAGTCCGTTGAAGTTTGATATGCTCCTACTGAGGCGTTGTTTTCCTTTGTGAGAACTGGAACTTGGCTGTTGTCCACTCGACGTCGGCTCCGAAGATTGTATGGACAGCTCCTTTCCTGATGAGGTCTGTTGTACTTGAATCTGTGGGATGGTCCTGGAACTGCTCTTTCAGAACTATTTTCTTCCACCTTTCTATACCACTTTCTGGAGGGGCGAGAGGGCATTGACGAGGAAATCTTTCTTTTTTCTCGTGATACCTGGGTCTCTGGTCTCTTCTTCTTTTGTATGTTTTCTCTCCAAGAGTCTGGTCTTCCTCTTTTCTCTCTTTCGGTCCAAAAAGGTCTTTTTTTCCTGAAATTATACACGCCACCCCCGAAGAAACAGCAGATTCTGTCCATCCACGTTTTTTTCTCACCTCCACTCCATCGCGTCTATTCGCAACTATATCTCTACTACCATTTAAATTTCCTGATTTCGATCCTCTACGACCACCCCCATCACTCTCCGATTGCACCAATCTCGACTGCCCATCATCCGACCTGACTGATGCCACTGCACCATGATCATTACTATTGTCACTTTTCCGACTCGGCAACACTGTCTTCTCTTTGATGGTAAATTCTCACCTGGTCCACATTAACCGTTACTCTTTTACCAAATTTTAATATTACTAAATTATTATTATTTTTTACACTCAGAACTTTATATGGGCCTTTAAACTTTGGCATAAATTTACCTACTATTTTCTTACATTTCGAACTTAACGGGTAATTTTGAACTAATACTAGATCATCAACTTTCACATTATTTTCACGCCTCTTTTTTATTATAATATTTCGCCCACTTCTCTTGCTGGCGCTTTGTATGAATTCTAGCCTCCTCAAACAACCTTTCGATGTTCCCACAAAACTAAATCTGATCCATCAGTTACCATAACTAAATTCTGAAAAGGGGTGATTAAATTTCGACCTAGAAAATAATTCCGCCGGTGTTTTACCCGTTGTCTCATGTACTACTGTCCTAATAGCATGACCGAACTCTTGCAGAAATTGATCCCAGTTAGTGTGATTATCCGCGACAAAAACTCGAAATCATATTTTAAAAGAGTGTGATTAACTCTTTCTGTTTGATTAGCTTGTGGACGATATACCACAGTTTTAACGTGTTTTATGTTCAACCTGCGACATACTTGCTCAAAAACTTCGGATATCATTTGGGAGCCGTTATCGGTGATTAATTTTACAGGAGCTCCATAACGCATATATAATTCTCAAAAAATGCATTGGCAATTGCTTTAGCCGAAGCTTTCCTTAAGGGAACTATTTCAACCCATTTAGAAAAATTATCTGTAATTACTAAAATAAATCTATAGCGTTCTGGACTAGTTGCAGGGTATGGGGCCTAACAAATCTAAAGATACGATTTCATTCGGAAAATTCGTCACTATCGGAATTAATTGACCAGCTGGTAATCCGTTTTTTATAATTGACTTTTTGGCATTGGTCGCAGGTTGCTACATATTTATAAATGTATTTCCTCATGTACGGGAAATAACACGCGTCTTTTAATTTTAAGTAGGTTTTCTTTTGCCTAAATGGCCTGCCATCGGCGAGTCATGGAATTCTCGCATAACATCTTTACGTAATGTTTTAGGTATAAATACCCTTAATTCACCTAGTGTGGTTGTATATTTTGCATAATATAGCAAACCATCAACGATTTTAAAGTCATGGGACCAATTTCTACAGATTGATTTCATCAATGGAACTATCGTCCGGATTTTCCAAATACTTCATGATGTGACCTAGCTCCGGGTTATTTCTCTGTTCCTCTCTCAACTGTTCTCTAGACGATAATACTACGATCTAATCACCGCACAAGACACCTTTGGTTCTTCATTACTTTCTAACGAGTTTCTAGACAACATATCAGCCACTAAATTTTGCGTACCTGGGCGATGTTCCCATTCTACATTAAAAATTTGCCAACTTAAGCGTCCACCTTATCATTCTAGACGCACAAATTCTTTCCATTCGTTAATTTGGTAAGTGCAGCATGGTCTGTTATCAACTTTAACCGGCAAGGATCCGAAATACGTGCGATATTTATTAATGCCCATATGACAGCTAAACATTCACGTTCCGTCACACTATAATTCCTTCTGCGCGGTTTAAAGTTCTCGAGGCAAACGCCATAGGCCTATTATTCTGTGTCAATACTGCTCCTACCCCACAGCTGCGCATCCGTATAGAGTTCAAAAGGTTGGGAAAAATCTGGTAATTGTAACACTGGAGCTTCTGTCAGTGCTTTCTTAATACGATCAAAGGCTTCCTGCGCTGATTCCGACCAACGGAACTTAGAGTTTTTCGTTTAATTATATAAGGGTTCACACATGTCTGCGTAGTTTTTAATAAACTTTTGATACCAACCCGTCATTCCTAAAAATTTTGCTATTTGTTTTGCAGTTTTCGGAGGTTTTCATTTCAATAATTGCTTTTACCTTCTCCTCATCTGTTTTTAACTCCTTCTTTATTAATAACTAAACCAAATAACGTAATTGTTCCCTCGCGAAATGACATTTCTCGCGATTCAACGTCAAAACCAGCCTCCTGCAACAATCTGATACT
>BMAO01011524.1:0-23350 GCA_019973975.1 Trichonephila clavata | reverse complement strand
TGAAAAGCGCTACATGTATTCGTGATCAGCGTCGGATTTTACATAAGAAAATTGAGTTTGTTGGAATAGGAGTTAGAAATTTTTTCGGTGTTCATGACGTCTCATGAGCCAAATATCCAAAAAATGTGAAATTTTTATTATTGCAATAACTTTTGATCTAATTGGAATTTTGAAAAGCGCTACATGTATTCGTGATCAGCGTCGGATTTTACATAAGAAAATTGAGTTTGGTTGGAATAGGAGTTAGAAATTTTTTCGGTGTTCATGACGTCTCATGAGCCAAATATCCAAAAAATGTGAAATTTTTTATTGCAATAACTTTTGATCTAATTCGAATTTTGAAAAGCGCTACATGTATTCGTGATCAGCGTCGGATTTTACATAAGAAAATTGAGTTTGGTTGGAATAGGAGTTAGAAATTTTTCGGTGTTCATGACGTCTCATGAGCCAAATATCCAAAAAATGTGAAATTTTTTATTGCAATAACTTTTGATCTAATTGGAATTTTGAAAAGCGCTACATGTATTCGTGATCAGCGTCGGATTTTACATAAGAAAATTGAGTTTGGTTGGAATAGGAGTTAGAAATTTTTTCGGTGTTCATGACGTCTCATGAGCCAAATATCCAAAAAATGTGAAATTTTATTATTGCAATAACTTTTGATCTAATTGGAATTTTGAAAAGCGCTACATGTATTCGTGATCAGCGTCGGATTTTACATAAGAAAATTGAGTTTGGTTGGAATAGGAGTTAGAAATTTTTTCGGTGTTCATGACGTCTCATGAGCCAAATATCCAAAAAATGTGAAATTTTTTATTGCAATAACTTTTGATCTAATTGGAATTTTGAAAAGCGCTACATGTATTCGTGATCAGCGTCGGATTTTACATAAGAAAATTGAGTTTGGTTGGAATAGGAGTTAGAAATTTTTCGGTGTTCATGACGTCTCATGAGCCAAATATCCAAAAAATGTGAAATTTTATTATTGCAATAACTTTTGATCTAATTCGAATTTTGAAAAGCGCTACATGTATTCGTGATCAGCGTCGGATTTTACATAAGAAAATTGAGTTTGGTTGGAATAGGAGTTAGAAATTTTTCGGTGTTCATGACGTCTCATGAGCCAAATATCCAAAAAATGTGAAATTTTTTATTGCAATAACTTTTGATCTAATTGGAATTTTGAAAAGCGCTACATGTATTCGTGATCAGCGTCGGATTTTACATAAGAAAATTGAGTTTGGTTGGAATAGGAGTTAGAAATTTTTTCGGTGTTCATGACGTCTCATGAGCCAAATATCCAAAAAATGTGAAATTTTATTATTGCAATAACTTTTGATCTAATTGGAATTTTGAAAAGCGCTACATGTATTCGTGATCAGCGTCGGATTTTACATAAGAAAATTGAGTTTGGTTGGAATAGGAGTTAGAAATTTTTCGGTGTTCATGACGTCTCATGAGCCAAATATCCAAAAAATGTGAAATTTTATTATTGCAATAACTTTTGATCTAATTGGAATTTTGAAAAGCGCTACATGTATTCGTGATCAGCGTCGGATTTTACATAAGAAAATTGAGTTTGGTTGGAATAGGAGTTAGAAATTTTTCGGTGTTCATGACGTCTCATGAGCCAAATATCCAAAAAATGTGAAATTTTATTATTGCAATAACTTTTGATCTAATTGGAATTTTGAAAAGCGCTACATGTATTCGTGATCAGCGTCGGATTTTACATAAGAAAATTGAGTTTGGTTGGAATAGGAGTTAGAAATTTTTCGGTGTTCATGACGTCTCATGAGCCAAATATCCAAAAAATGTGAAATTTTTTTATTGCAATAACTTTTGATCTAATTCGAATTTTGAAAAGCGCTACATGTATTCGTGATCAGCGTCGGATTTTACATAAGAAAATTGAGTTTGGTTGGAATAGGAGTTAGAAATTTTTCGGTGTTCATGACGTCTCATGAGCCAAATATCCAAAAAATGTGAAATTTTATTATTGCAATAACTTTTGATCTAATTCGAATTTTGAAAAGCGCTACATGTATTCGTGATCAGCGTCGGATTTTACATAAGAAAATTGAGTTTGGTTGGAATAGGAGTTAGAAATTTTTCGGTGTTCATGACGTCTCATGAGCCAAATATCCAAAAAATGTGAAATTTTATTATTGCAATAACTTTTGATCTAATTCGAATTTTGAAAAGCGCTACATGTATTCGTAATCAGCGTCGGATTTTACATAAGAAAATTGAGTTTGGTTGGAATAGGAGTTAGAAATTTTATCGGTGTTCATGACGTCTCATGAGCCAAATATCCAAAAAATGTGAAATTTTATTATTGCAATAACTTTTGATCTAATTCGAATTTTGAAAAGCGCTACATGTATTCGTGATCAGCGTCGGATTTTACATAAGAAAATTGAGTTTGGTTGGAATAGGAGTTAGAAATTTTTCGGTGTTCATGACGTCTCATGAGCCAAATATCCAAAAAATGTGAAATTTTATTATTGCAATAACTTTTGATCTAATTGGAATTTTGAAAAGCGCTACATGTATTCGTGATCAGCGTCGGATTTTACATAAGAAAATTGAGTTTGTTTGGAATAGGAGTTAGAAATTTTTCGGTGTTCATGACGTCTCATGAGATAAATTTTCAAAAAATGTGAAATTTTTTTATTGCAATAACTTTTGATCTAATTCGAATTTTGAAAAGCGCTACATGTATTCGTAAACAGCGTCGGATTTTACATAAGAAAATTGAGTTTGGTTGGAATAGGAGTTAGAAATTTTTCGGTGTTCATGACGTCTCATGAGCCAAATATCCAAAAAATGTGAAATTTTATTATTGCAATAACTTTTGATCTAATTGGAATTTTGAAAAGCGCTACATGTATTCGTGATCAGCGTCGGATTTTACATAAGAAAATTGAGTTTGGTTGGAATAGGAGTTAGAAATTTTTCGGTGTTCATGACGTCTCCAGCCAAATATCCAAAAAATGTGAAATTTTTTATTGCAATAACTTTTGATCTAATTGGAATTTTGAAAAGCGCTACATGTATTCGTGATCAGCGTCGGATTTTACATAAGAAAATTGAGTTTGGTTGGAATAGGAGTTAGAAATTTTTTCGGTGTTCATGACGTCTCATGAGCCAAATATCCAAAAAATGTGAAAATTTTTATTAGCAATAACTTTTGATCTAATTGGAATTTTGAAAAGCGCTACATGTATTCGTGATCAGCGTCGGATTTTACATAAGAAAATTGAGTTTGTTTGGAATAGGAGTTAGAAATTTTTTCGGTGTTAATGACGTCTCATGAGTTAAATATTTAAAAAATGTGAAATTTTATTATTGCAATAACTTTTGATCTAATTGGAATTTTGAAAATCGCTACATGTATTCGTGATCACGTCGGATATTACATAAGAAAATTGAGTTTGTTTGGAATAGGAGTTAGAAATTTTTTCGGTGTTCATGACGTCTCAAGAGCCAAATATCCAAAAAATGTGAAATTTTTTTATTGCAATAACTTTTGATCTAATTCGAATTTTGAAAAGCGCTACATGTATTCGTAATCAGCGTCGGATTTTACATAAGAAAATTGAGTTTGGTTGGAATAGGAGTTAGAAATTTTATCGGTGTTCATGGCGTATATGAGCTAAATATCCAAAAAATGTGAAATTTTATTATTGCAATAACTTTTGATCTAATTCGAATTTTGAAAAGCGCTACATGTATTCGTGATCAGCGTCGGATTTTACATAAGAAAATTGAGTTTGGTTGGAATAGGAGTTAGAAATTTTTTCGGTGTTCATGACGTCTCATGAGCCAAATATCCAAAAAATGTGAAATTTTTTATTGCAATAACTTTTGATCTAATTCGAATTTTGAAAAGCGCTACATGTATTCGTGATCAGCGTCGGATTTTACATAAGAAAATTGAGTTTGGTTGGAATAGGAGTTAGAAATTTTTCGGTGTTCATGACGTCTCATGAGCCAAATATCCAAAAAATGTGAAATTTTATTATTGCAATAACTTTTGATCTAATTCGAATTTTGAAATGCGCTACATGTATTCGTAAACAGCGTCGGATTTTACATAAGAAAATTGAGTTTGGTTGGAATAGGAGTTAGAAATTTTTCGGTGTTCATGACGTCTCATGAGCCAAATATCCAAAAAATGTGAAATTTTATTATTGCAATAACTTTTGATCTAATTCGAATTTTGAAAAGCGCTACATGTATTCGTGATCAGCGTCGGATTTTACATAAGAAAATTGAGTTTGGTTGGAATAGGAGTTAGAAATTTTTGGATATTCATGACGTCTCCCAGCCAAATATCCAAAAAATGTGAAAATTTTTATTAGCAATAACTTTTGATCTAATTGGAATTCTGAAAAGCGCTACATGTATTCGTGATCAGCGTCGGATTTTACATAAGAAAATTGAGTTTGTTTGGAATAGGAGTTAGAAATTTTTCGGTGTTCATGACGTCTCATGAGCAAATATCCAAAAAATGTGAAATTTTTTTATTGCAATAACTTTTGATCTAATTCGAATTTTGAAAAGCGCTACATGTATTCGTAATCAGCGTCGGATTTTACATAAGAAAATTGAGTTTGGTTGGAATAGGAGTTAGAAATTTTTCGGTGTTCATGACGTCTCATGAGCCAAATATCCAAAAAATGTGAAATTTTATTATTGCAATAACTTTTGATCTAATTGGAATTTTGAAAAGCGCTACATGTATTCGTGATCAGCGTCGGATTTTACATAAGAAAATTGAGTTTGGTTGGAATAGGAGTTAGAAATTTTTTCGGTGTTCATGACGTCTCATGAGCCAAATATCCAAAAAATGTGAAATTTTATTATTGCAATAACTTTTGATCTAATTGGAATTTTGAAAAGCGCTACATGTATTCGTGATCAGCGTCGGATTTTACATAAGAAAATTGAGTTTGGTTGGAATAGGAGTTAGAAATTTTTTCGGTGTTCATGACGTCTCATGAGCCAAATATCCAAAAAATGTGAAATTTTTTATTGCAATAACTTTTGATCTAATTCGAATTTTGAAAAGCGCTACATGTATTCGTGATCAGCGTCGGATTTTACATAAGAAAATTGAGTTTGGTTGGAATAGGAGTTAGAAATTTTTCGGTGTTCATGACGTCTCATGAGCCAAATATCCAAAAAATGTGAAATTTTATTATTGCAATAACTTTTGATCTAATTGGAATTTTGAAAAGCGCTACATGTATTCGTGATCAGCGTCGGATTTTACATAAGAAAATTGAGTTTGGTTGGAATAGGAGTTAGAAATTTTTCGGTGTTCATGACGTCTCATGAGCCAAATATCCAAAAAATGTGAAATTTTATTATTGCAATAACTTTTGATCTAATTGGAATTTTGAAAAGCGCTACATGTATTCGTGATCAGCGTCGGATTTTACATAAGAAAATTGAGTTTGGTTGGAATAGGAGTTAGAAATTTTTCGGTGTTCATGACGTCTCATGAGCCAAATATCCAAAAAATGTGAAATTTTTTATTGCAATAACTTTTGATCTAATTCGAATTTTGAAAAGCGCTACATGTATTCGTGATCAGCGTCGGATTTTACATAAGAAAATTGAGTTTGGTTGGAATAGGAGTTAGAAATTTTTCGGTGTTCATGACGTCTCATGAGCCAAATATCCAAAAAATGTGAAATTTTATTATTGCAATAACTTTTGATCTAATTGGAATTTTGAAAAGCGCTACATGTATTCGTGATCAGCGTCGGATTTTACATAAGAAAATTGAGTTTGGTTGGAATAGGAGTTAGAAATTTTTTCGGTATTCATGACGTCTCAGAGCCAAATATCCAAAAAATGTGAAATTTTTTATTGCAATAACTTTTGATCTAATTGGAATTTTGAAAAGCGCTACATGTATTCGTGATCAGCGTCGGATTTTACATAAGAAAATTGAGTTTGGTTGGAATAGGAGTTAGAAATTTTTCGGTGTTCATGACGTCTCATGAGCCAAATATCCAAAAAATGTGAAATTTTTTATTGCAATAACTTTTGATCTAATTCGAATTTTGAAAAGCGCTACATGTATTCGTAATCAGCGTCGGATTTTACATAAGAAAATTGAGTTTGGTTGGAATAGGAGTTAGAAATTTTTCGGTGTTCATGACGTCTCATGAGCCAAATATCCAAAAAATGTGAAATTTTATTATTGCAATAACTTTTGATCTAATTGGAATTTTGAAAAGCGCTACATGTATTCGTGATCAGCGTCGGATTTACATAAGAAAATTGAGTTTGTTGGAATAGGAGTTAGAAATTTTTTCGGTGTTCATGACGTCTCAGAGCCAAATATCCAAAAAATGTGAAATTTTTTATTGCAATAACTTTTGATCTAATTCGAATTTTGAAAAGCGCTACATGTATTCGTGATCAGCGTCGGATTTTACATAAGAAAATTGAGTTTGGTTGGAATAGGAGTTAGAAATTTTTCGGTGTTCATGACGTCTCATGAGCCAAATATCCAAAAAATGTGAAATTTTATTATTGCAATAACTTTTGATCTAATTCGAATTTTGAAAAGCGCTACATGTATTCGTGATCAGCGTCGGATTTTACATAAGAAAATTGAGTTTGGTTGGAATAGGAGTTAGAAATTTTTTCGGTGTTCATGACGTCTCATGAGCCAAATATCCAAAAAATGTGAAATTTTATTATTGCAATAACTTTTGATCTAATTGGAATTTTGAAAAGCGCTACATGTATTCGTGATCAGCGTCGGATTTTACATAAGAAAATTGAGTTTGGTTGGAATAGGAGTTAGAAATTTTTCGGTGTTCATGACGTCTCATGAGCCAAATATCCAAAAAATGTGAAATTTTATTATTGCAATAACTTTTGATCTAATTGAATTTTGAAAAGCGCTACATGTATTCGTGATCAGCGTCGGATTTTACATAAGAAAATTGAGTTTGGTTGGAATAGGAGTTAGAAATTTTTCGGTGTTCATGACGTCTCAGAGCCAAATATCCAAAAAATGTGAAATTTTTTATTGCAATAACTTTTGATCTAATTGGAATTTTGAAAAGCGCTACATGTATTCGTGATCAGCGTCGGATTTTACATAAGAAAATTGAGTTTGGTTGGAATAGGAGTTAGAAATTTTTCGGTGTTCATGACGTCTCATGAGCCAAATATCCAAAAAATGTGAAATTTTTTATTGCAATAACTTTTGATCTAATTCGAATTTTGAAAAGCGCTACATGTATTCGTGATCAGCGTCGGATTTTACATAAGAAAATTGAGTTTGGTTGGAATAGGAGTTAGAAATTTTTCGGTGTTCATGACGTCTCATGAGCCAAATATCCAAAAAATGTGAAATTTTATTATTGCAATAACTTTTGATCTAATTGGAATTTTGAAAAGCGCTACATGTATTCGTGATCAGCGTCGGATTTTACATAAGAAAATTGAGTTTGGTTGGAATAGGAGTTAGAAATTTTTCGGTGTTCATGACGTCTCATGAGCCAAATATCCAAAAAATGTGAAATTTTATTATTGCAATAACTTTTGATCTAATTCGAATTTTGAAAAGCGCTACATGTATTCGTGATCAGCGTCGGATTTTACATAAGAAAATTGAGTTTGGTTGGAATAGGAGTTAGAAATTTTTCGGTGTTCATGACGTCTCATGAGCCAAATATCCAAAAAATGTGAAATTTTATTATTGCAATAACTTTTGATCTAATTGGAATTTTGAAAAGCGCTACATGTATTCGTGATCAGCGTCGGATTTTACATAAGAAAATTGAGTTTGGTTGGAATAGGAGTTAGAAATTTTTCGGTGTTCATGACGTCTCATGAGCCAAATATCCAAAAAATGTGAAATTTTATTATTGCAATAACTTTTGATCTAATTGGAATTTTGAAAAGCGCTACATGTATTCGTGATCAGCGTCGGATTTTACATAAGAAAATTGAGTTTGGTTGGAATAGGAGTTAGAAATTTTTCGGTGTTCATGACGTCTCATGAGCCAAATATCCAAAAAATGTGAAATTTTATTATTGCAATAACTTTTGATCTAATTCGAATTTTGAAAAGCGCTACATGTATTCGTGATCAGCGTCGGATTTTACATAAGAAAATTGAGTTTGGTTGGAATAGGAGTTAGAAATTTTTCGGTGTTCATGACGTCTCATGAGCCAAATATCCAAAAAATGTGAAATTTTATTATTGCAATAACTTTTGATCTAATTCGAATTTTGAAAAGCGCTACATGTATTCGTGATCAGCGTCGGATTTTACATAAGAAAATTGAGTTTGGTTGGAATAGGAGTTAGAAATTTTTCGGTGTTCATGACGTCTCATGAGCCAAATATCCAAAAAATGTGAAATTTTATTATTGCAATAACTTTTGATCTAATTCGAATTTTGAAAAGCGCTACATGTATTCGTGATCAGCGTCGGATTTTACATAAGAAAATTGAGTTTGGTTGGAATAGGAGTTAGAAATTTTTCGGTATTCATGACGTCTCATGAGCCAAATATCCAAAAAATGTGAAATTTTTTATTGCAATAACTTTTGATCTAATTGGAATTTTGAAAAGCGCTACATGTATTCGTGATCAGCGTCGGATTTTACATAAGAAAATTGAGTTTGGTTGGAATAGGAGTTAGAAATTTTTCGGTGTTCATGACGTCTCATGAGCCAAATATCCAAAAAATGTGAAATTTTATTATTGCAATAACTTTTGATCTAATTGGAATTTTGAAAAGCGCTACATGTATTCGTGATCAGCGTCGGATTTTACATAAGAAAATTGAGTTTGGTTGGAATAGGAGTTAGAAATTTTTCGGTGTTCATGACGTCTCATGAGCCAAATATCCAAAAAATGTGAAATTTTTTATTGCAATAACTTTTGATCTAATTCGAATTTTGAAAAGCGCTACATGTATTCGTGATCAGCGTCGGATTTTACATAAGAAAATTGAGTTTGGTTGGAATAGGAGTTAGAAATTTTTCGGTGTTCATGACGTCTCATGAGCCAAATATCCAAAAAATGTGAAATTTTATTATTGCAATAACTTTTGATCTAATTGGAATTTTGAAAAGCGCTACATGTATTCGTGATCAGCGTCGGATTTTACATAAGAAAATTGAGTTTGGTTGGAATAGGAGTTAGAAATTTTTCGGTGTTCATGACGTCTCATGAGCCAAATATCCAAAAAATGTGAAATTTTTTATTGCAATAACTTTTGATCTAATTCGAATTTTGAAAAGCGCTACATGTATTCGTGATCAGCGTCGGATTTTACATAAGAAAATTGAGTTTGGTTGGAATAGGAGTTAGAAATTTTTCGGTGTTCATGACGTCTCATGAGCCAAATATCCAAAAAATGTGAAATTTTATTATTGCAATAACTTTTGATCTAATTGGAATTTTGAAAAGCGCTACATGTATTCGTGATCAGCGTCGGATTTTACATAAGAAAATTGAGTTTGGTTGGAATAGGAGTTAGAAATTTTTTCGGTGTTCATGACGTCTCATGAGCCAAATATCCAAAAAATGTGAAATTTTTTATTGCAATAACTTTTGATCTAATTCGAATTTTGAAAAGCGCTACATGTATTCGTGATCAGCGTCGGATTTTACATAAGAAAATTGAGTTTGGTTGGAATAGGAGTTAGAAATTTTTCGGTGTTCATGACGTCTCATGAGCCAAATATCCAAAAAATGTGAAATTTTTTATTGCAATAACTTTTGATCTAATTCGAATTTTGAAAAGCGCTACATGTATTCGTGATCAGCGTCGGATTTTACATAAGAAAATTGAGTTTGGTTGGAATAGGAGTTAGAAATTTTTCGGTGTTCATGACGTCTCATGAGCCAAATATCCAAAAAATGTGAAATTTTTTATTGCAATAACTTTTGATCTAATTGAATTTTGAAAAGCGCTACATGTATTCGTGATCAGCGTCGGATTTTACATAAGAAAATTGAGTTTGGTTGGAATAGGAGTTAGAAATTTTTCGGTGTTCATGACGTCTCATGAGCCAAATATCCAAAAAATGTGAAATTTTATTATTGCAATAACTTTTGATCTAATTGGAATTTTGAAAAGCGCTACATGTATTCGTGATCAGCGTCGGATTTTACATAAGAAAATTGAGTTTGGTTGGAATAGGAGTTAGAAATTTTTCGGTGTTCATGACGTCTCATGAGCCAAATATCCAAAAAATGTGAAATTTTTTATTGCAATAACTTTTGATCTAATTCGAATTTTGAAAAGCGCTACATGTATTCGTGATCAGCGTCGGATTTTACATAAGAAAATTGAGTTTGGTTGGAATAGGAGTTAGAAATTTTTTCGGTGTTCATGACGTCTCATGAGCCAAATATCCAAAAAATGTGAAATTTTATTATTGCAATAACTTTTGATCTAATTGGAATTTTGAAAAGCGCTACATGTATTCGTGATCAGCGTCGGATTTTACATAAGAAAATTGAGTTTGGTTGGAATAGGAGTTAGAAATTTTTCGGTGTTCATGACGTCTCATGAGCCAAATATCCAAAAAATGTGAAATTTTATTATTGCAATAACTTTTGATCTAATTCGAATTTTGAAAAGCGCTACATGTATTCGTGATCAGCGTCGGATTTTACATAAGAAAATTGAGTTTGGTTGGAATAGGAGTTAGAAATTTTTCGGTGTTCATGACGTCTCATGAGCCAAATATCCAAAAAATGTGAAATTTTTTATTGCAATAACTTTTGATCTAATTGGAATTTTGAAAAGCGCTACATGTATTCGTGATCAGCGTCGGATTTTACATAAGAAAATTGAGTTTGGTTGGAATAGGAGTTAGAAATTTTTCGGTGTTCATGACGTCTCATGAGCCAAATATCCAAAAAATGTGAAATTTTATTATTGCAATAACTTTTGATCTAATTGGAATTTTGAAAAGCGCTACATGTATTCGTGATCAGCGTCGGATTTTACATAAGAAAATTGAGTTTGGTTGGAATAGGAGTTAGAAATTTTTTCGGTGTTCATGACGTCTCATGAGCCAAATATCCAAAAAATGTGAAATTTTATTATTGCAATAACTTTTGATCTAATTGGAATTTTGAAAAGCGCTACATGTATTCGTGATCAGCGTCGGATTTTACATAAGAAAATTGAGTTTGGTTGGAATAGGAGTTAGAAATTTTTCGGTGTTCATGACGTCTCATGAGCCAAATATCCAAAAAATGTGAAATTTTATTATTGCAATAACTTTTGATCTAATTCGAATTTTGAAAAGCGCTACATGTATTCGTGATCAGCGTCGGATTTTACATAAGAAAATTGAGTTTGGTTGGAATAGGAGTTAGAAATTTTTCGGTGTTCATGACGTCTCATGAGCCAAATATCCAAAAAATGTGAAATTTTATTATTGCAATAACTTTTGATCTAATTGGAATTTTGAAAAGCGCTACATGTATTCGTGATCAGCGTCGGATTTTACATAAGAAAATTGAGTTTGGTTGGAATAGGAGTTAGAAATTTTTTCGGTGTTCATGACGTCTCATGAGCCAAATATCCAAAAAATGTGAAATTTTTTATTGCAATAACTTTTGATCTAATTGGAATTTTGAAAAGCGCTACATGTATTCGTGATCAGCGTCGGATTTTACATAAGAAAATTGAGTTTGGTTGGAATAGGAGTTAGAAATTTTTCGGTGTTCATGACGTCTCATGAGCCAAATATCCAAAAAATGTGAAATTTTTTATTGCAATAACTTTTGATCTAATTGGAATTTTGAAAAGCGCTACATGTATTCGTGATCAGCGTCGGATTTTACATAAGAAAATTGAGTTTGGTTGGAATAGGAGTTAGAAATTTTTCGGTGTTCATGACGTCTCATGAGCCAAATATCCAAAAAATGTGAAATTTTATTATTGCAATAACTTTTGATCTAATTGGAATTTTGAAAAGCGCTACATGTATTCGTGATCAGCGTCGGATTTTACATAAGAAAATTGAGTTTGGTTGGAATAGGAGTTAGAAATTTTTCGGTGTTCATGACGTCTCATGAGCCAAATATCCAAAAAATGTGAAATTTTATTATTGCAATAACTTTTGATCTAATTCGAATTTTGAAAAGCGCTACATGTATTCGTGATCAGCGTCGGATTTTACATAAGAAAATTGAGTTTGGTTGGAATAGGAGTTAGAAATTTTTCGGTGTTCATGACGTCTCATGAGCCAAATATCCAAAAAATGTGAAATTTTATTATTGCAATAACTTTTGATCTAATTGAATTTTGAAAAGCGCTACATGTATTCGTGATCAGCGTCGGATTTTACATAAGAAAATTGAGTTTGGTTGGAATAGGAGTTAGAAATTTTTTCGGTGTTCATGACGTCTCATGAGCCAAATATCCAAAAAATGTGAAATTTTTTATTGCAATAACTTTTGATCTAATTGGAATTTTGAAAAGCGCTACATGTATTCGTGATCAGCGTCGGATTTTACATAAGAAAATTGAGTTTGGTTGGAATAGGAGTTAGAAATTTTTCGGTGTTCATGACGTCTCATGAGCCAAATATCCAAAAAATGTGAAATTTTATTATTGCAATAACTTTTGATCTAATTCGAATTTTGAAAAGCGCTACATGTATTCGTGATCAGCGTCGGATTTTACATAAGAAAATTGAGTTTGGTTGGAATAGGAGTTAGAAATTTTTCGGTGTTCATGACGTCTCATGAGCCAAATATCCAAAAAATGTGAAATTTTTTATTGCAATAACTTTTGATCTAATTCGAATTTTGAAAAGCGCTACATGTATTCGTGATCAGCGTCGGATTTTACATAAGAAAATTGAGTTTGGTTGGAATAGGAGTTAGAAATTTTTCGGTGTTCATGACGTCTCATGAGCCAAATATCCAAAAAATGTGAAATTTTATTATTGCAATAACTTTTGATCTAATTGGAATTTTGAAAAGCGCTACATGTATTCGTGATCAGCGTCGGATTTTACATAAGAAAATTGAGTTTGGTTGGAATAGGAGTTAGAAATTTTTCGGTGTTCATGACGTCTCATGAGCCAAATATCCAAAAAATGTGAAATTTTTTATTGCAATAACTTTTGATCTAATTGGAATTTTGAAAAGCGCTACATGTATTCGTGATCAGCGTCGGATTTTACATAAGAAAATTGAGTTTGGTTGGAATAGGAGTTAGAAATTTTTCGGTGTTCATGACGTCTCATGAGCCAAATATCCAAAAAATGTGAAATTTTTTATTGCAATAACTTTTGATCTAATTCGAATTTTGAAAAGCGCTACATGTATTCGTGATCAGCGTCGGATTTTACATAAGAAAATTGAGTTTGGTTGGAATAGGAGTTAGAAATTTTTCGGTGTTCATGACGTCTCATGAGCCAAATATCCAAAAAATGTGAAATTTTATTATTGCAATAACTTTTGATCTAATTCGAATTTTGAAAAGCGCTACATGTATTCGTGATCAGCGTCGGATTTTACATAAGAAAATTGAGTTTGGTTGGAATAGGAGTTAGAAATTTTTTCGGTGTTCATGACGTCTCATGAGCCAAATATCCAAAAAATGTGAAATTTTATTATTGCAATAACTTTTGATCTAATTGGAATTTTGAAAAGCGCTACATGTATTCGTGATCAGCGTCGGATTTTACATAAGAAAATTGAGTTTGGTTGGAATAGGAGTTAGAAATTTTTCGGTGTTCATGACGTCTCATGAGCCAAATATCCAAAAAATGTGAAATTTTTTATTGCAATAACTTTTGATCTAATTCGAATTTTGAAAAGCGCTACATGTATTCGTGATCAGCGTCGGATTTTACATAAGAAAATTGAGTTTGGTTGGAATAGGAGTTAGAAATTTTTCGGTGTTCATGACGTCTCATGAGCCAAATATCCAAAAAATGTGAAATTTTATTATTGCAATAACTTTTGATCTAATTGGAATTTTGAAAAGCGCTACATGTATTCGTGATCAGCGTCGGATTTTACATAAGAAAATTGAGTTTGGTTGGAATAGGAGTTAGAAATTTTTTCGGTGTTCATGACGTCTCATGAGCCAAATATCCAAAAAATGTGAAATTTTTTATTGCAATAACTTTTGATCTAATTCGAATTTTGAAAAGCGCTACATGTATTCGTGATCAGCGTCGGATTTTACATAAGAAAATTGAGTTTGGTTGGAATAGGAGTTAGAAATTTTTCGGTGTTCATGACGTCTCATGAGCCAAATATCCAAAAAATGTGAAATTTTATTATTGCAATAACTTTTGATCTAATTGGAATTTTGAAAAGCGCTACATGTATTCGTGATCAGCGTCGGATTTTACATAAGAAAATTGAGTTTGGTTGGAATAGGAGTTAGAAATTTTTCGGTGTTCATGACGTCTCATGAGCCAAATATCCAAAAAATGTGAAATTTTTTATTGCAATAACTTTTGATCTAATTGGAATTTTGAAAAGCGCTACATGTATTCGTGATCAGCGTCGGATTTTACATAAGAAAATTGAGTTTGGTTGGAATAGGAGTTAGAAATTTTTTCGGTGTTCATGACGTCTCATGAGCCAAATATCCAAAAAATGTGAAATTTTATTATTGCAATAACTTTTGATCTAATTGGAATTTTGAAAAGCGCTACATGTATTCGTGATCAGCGTCGGATTTTACATAAGAAAATTGAGTTTGGTTGGAATAGGAGTTAGAAATTTTTCGGTGTTCATGACGTCTCATGAGCCAAATATCCAAAAAATGTGAAATTTTATTATTGCAATAACTTTTGATCTAATTGGAATTTTGAAAAGCGCTACATGTATTCGTGATCAGCGTCGGATTTTACATAAGAAAATTGAGTTTGGTTGGAATAGGAGTTAGAAATTTTTTCGGTGTTCATGACGTCTCATGAGCCAAATATCCAAAAAATGTGAAATTTTTTATTGCAATAACTTTTGATCTAATTCGAATTTTGAAAAGCGCTACATGTATTCGTGATCAGCGTCGGATTTTACATAAGAAAATTGAGTTTGGTTGGAATAGGAGTTAGAAATTTTTCGGTGTTCATGACGTCTCATGAGCCAAATATCCAAAAAATGTGAAATTTTATTATTGCAATAACTTTTGATCTAATTGGAATTTTGAAAAGCGCTACATGTATTCGTGATCAGCGTCGGATTTTACATAAGAAAATTGAGTTTGGTTGGAATAGGAGTTAGAAATTTTTCGGTGTTCATGACGTCTCATGAGCCAAATATCCAAAAAATGTGAAATTTTATTATTGCAATAACTTTTGATCTAATTCGAATTTTGAAAAGCGCTACATGTATTCGTGATCAGCGTCGGATTTTACATAAGAAAATTGAGTTTGGTTGGAATAGGAGTTAGAAATTTTTCGGTGTTCATGACGTCTCATGAGCCAAATATCCAAAAAATGTGAAATTTTATTATTGCAATAACTTTTGATCTAATTGGAATTTTGAAAAGCGCTACATGTATTCGTGATCAGCGTCGGATTTTACATAAGAAAATTGAGTTTGGTTGGAATAGGAGTTAGAAATTTTTCGGTGTTCATGACGTCTCATGAGCCAAATATCCAAAAAATGTGAAATTTTTTATTGCAATAACTTTTGATCTAATTGGAATTTTGAAAAGCGCTACATGTATTCGTGATCAGCGTCGGATTTTACATAAGAAAATTGAGTTTGGTTGGAATAGGAGTTAGAAATTTTTCGGTGTTCATGACGTCTCATGAGCCAAATATCCAAAAAATGTGAAATTTTATTATTGCAATAACTTTTGATCTAATTCGAATTTTGAAAAGCGCTACATGTATTCGTGATCAGCGTCGGATTTTACATAAGAAAATTGAGTTTGGTTGGAATAGGAGTTAGAAATTTTTTCGGTGTTCATGACGTCTCATGAGCCAAATATCCAAAAAATGTGAAATTTTTTATTGCAATAACTTTTGATCTAATTCGAATTTTGAAAAGCGCTACATGTATTCGTGATCAGCGTCGGATTTTACATAAGAAAATTGAGTTTGGTTGGAATAGGAGTTAGAAATTTTTTCGGTGTTCATGACGTCTCATGAGCCAAATATCCAAAAAATGTGAAATTTTATTATTGCAATAACTTTTGATCTAATTGGAATTTTGAAAAGCGCTACATGTATTCGTGATCAGCGTCGGATTTTACATAAGAAAATTGAGTTTGGTTGGAATAGGAGTTAGAAATTTTTCGGTGTTCATGACGTCTCATGAGCCAAATATCCAAAAAATGTGAAATTTTTTATTGCAATAACTTTTGATCTAATTGGAATTTTGAAAAGCGCTACATGTATTCGTGATCAGCGTCGGATTTTACATAAGAAAATTGAGTTTGGTTGGAATAGGAGTTAGAAATTTTTCGGTGTTCATGACGTCTCATGAGCCAAATATCCAAAAAATGTGAAATTTTATTATTGCAATAACTTTTGATCTAATTCGAATTTTGAAAAGCGCTACATGTATTCGTGATCAGCGTCGGATTTTACATAAGAAAATTGAGTTTGGTTGGAATAGGAGTTAGAAATTTTTTCGGTGTTCATGACGTCTCATGAGCCAAATATCCAAAAAATGTGAAATTTTATTATTGCAATAACTTTTGATCTAATTGGAATTTTGAAAAGCGCTACATGTATTCGTGATCAGCGTCGGATTTTACATAAGAAAATTGAGTTTGGTTGGAATAGGAGTTAGAAATTTTTCGGTGTTCATGACGTCTCATGAGCCAAATATCCAAAAAATGTGAAATTTTTTATTGCAATAACTTTTGATCTAATTGGAATTTTGAAAAGCGCTACATGTATTCGTGATCAGCGTCGGATTTTACATAAGAAAATTGAGTTTGGTTGGAATAGGAGTTAGAAATTTTTTCGGTGTTCATGACGTCTCATGAGCCAAATATCCAAAAAATGTGAAATTTTTTATTGCAATAACTTTTGATCTAATTCGAATTTTGAAAAGCGCTACATGTATTCGTGATCAGCGTCGGATTTTACATAAGAAAATTGAGTTTGGTTGGAATAGGAGTTAGAAATTTTTCGGTGTTCATGACGTCTCATGAGCCAAATATCCAAAAAATGTGAAATTTTATTATTGCAATAACTTTTGATCTAATTGGAATTTTGAAAAGCGCTACATGTATTCGTGATCAGCGTCGGATTTTACATAAGAAAATTGAGTTTGGTTGGAATAGGAGTTAGAAATTTTTCGGTGTTCATGACGTCTCATGAGCCAAATATCCAAAAAATGTGAAATTTTATTATTGCAATAACTTTTGATCTAATTCGAATTTTGAAAAGCGCTACATGTATTCGTGATCAGCGTCGGATTTTACATAAGAAAATTGAGTTTGGTTGGAATAGGAGTTAGAAATTTTTCGGTGTTCATGACGTCTCATGAGCCAAATATCCAAAAAATGTGAAATTTTATTATTGCAATAACTTTTGATCTAATTCGAATTTTGAAAAGCGCTACATGTATTCGTGATCAGCGTCGGATTTTACATAAGAAAATTGAGTTTGGTTGGAATAGGAGTTAGAAATTTTTTCGGTGTTCATGACGTCTCATGAGCCAAATATCCAAAAAATGTGAAATTTTATTATTGCAATAACTTTTGATCTAATTGGAATTTTGAAAAGCGCTACATGTATTCGTGATCAGCGTCGGATTTTACATAAGAAAATTGAGTTTGGTTGGAATAGGAGTTAGAAATTTTTCGGTGTTCATGACGTCTCATGAGCCAAATATCCAAAAAATGTGAAATTTTTTATTGCAATAACTTTTGATCTAATTCGAATTTTGAAAAGCGCTACATGTATTCGTGATCAGCGTCGGATTTTACATAAGAAAATTGAGTTTGGTTGGAATAGGAGTTAGAAATTTTTTCGGTGTTCATGACGTCTCATGAGCCAAATATCCAAAAAATGTGAAATTTTATTATTGCAATAACTTTTGATCTAATTGGAATTTTGAAAAGCGCTACATGTATTCGTGATCAGCGTCGGATTTTACATAAGAAAATTGAGTTTGGTTGGAATAGGAGTTAGAAATTTTTTCGGTGTTCATGACGTCTCATGAGCCAAATATCCAAAAAATGTGAAATTTTATTATTGCAATAACTTTTGATCTAATTGGAATTTTGAAAAGCGCTACATGTATTCGTGATCAGCGTCGGATTTTACATAAGAAAATTGAGTTTGGTTGGAATAGGAGTTAGAAATTTTTTCGGTGTTCATGACGTCTCATGAGCCAAATATCCAAAAAATGTGAAATTTTTTATTGCAATAACTTTTGATCTAATTCGAATTTTGAAAAGCGCTACATGTATTCGTGATCAGCGTCGGATTTTACATAAGAAAATTGAGTTTGGTTGGAATAGGAGTTAGAAATTTTTCGGTGTTCATGACGTCTCATGAGCCAAATATCCAAAAAATGTGAAATTTTATTATTGCAATAACTTTTGATCTAATTGGAATTTTGAAAAGCGCTACATGTATTCGTGATCAGCGTCGGATTTTACATAAGAAAATTGAGTTTGGTTGGAATAGGAGTTAGAAATTTTTTCGGTGTTCATGACGTCTCATGAGCCAAATATCCAAAAAATGTGAAATTTTATTATTGCAATAACTTTTGATCTAATTCGAATTTTGAAAAGCGCTACATGTATTCGTGATCAGCGTCGGATTTTACATAAGAAAATTGAGTTTGGTTGGAATAGGAGTTAGAAATTTTTTCGGTGTTCATGACGTCTCATGAGCCAAATATCCAAAAAATGTGAAATTTTATTATTGCAATAACTTTTGATCTAATTCGAATTTTGAAAAGCGCTACATGTATTCGTGATCAGCGTCGGATTTTACATAAGAAAATTGAGTTTGGTTGGAATAGGAGTTAGAAATTTTTCGGTGTTCATGACGTCTCATGAGCCAAATATCCAAAAAATGTGAAATTTTATTATTGCAATAACTTTTGATCTAATTGGAATTTTGAAAAGCGCTACATGTATTCGTGATCAGCGTCGGATTTTACATAAGAAAATTGAGTTTGGTTGGAATAGGAGTTAGAAATTTTTCGGTGTTCATGACGTCTCATGAGCCAAATATCCAAAAAATGTGAAATTTTTTATTGCAATAACTTTTGATCTAATTCGAATTTTGAAAAGCGCTACATGTATTCGTGATCAGCGTCGGATTTTACATAAGAAAATTGAGTTTGGTTGGAATAGGAGTTAGAAATTTTTCGGTGTTCATGACGTCTCATGAGCCAAATATCCAAAAAATGTGAAATTTTATTATTGCAATAACTTTTGATCTAATTGGAATTTTGAAAAGCGCTACATGTATTCGTGATCAGCGTCGGATTTTACATAAGAAAATTGAGTTTGGTTGGAATAGGAGTTAGAAATTTTTTCGGTGTTCATGACGTCTCATGAGCCAAATATCCAAAAAATGTGAAATTTTTTATTGCAATAACTTTTGATCTAATTCGAATTTTGAAAAGCGCTACATGTATTCGTGATCAGCGTCGGATTTTACATAAGAAAATTGAGTTTGGTTGGAATAGGAGTTAGAAATTTTTTCGGTGTTCATGACGTCTCATGAGCCAAATATCCAAAAAATGTGAAATTTTTTATTGCAATAACTTTTGATCTAATTCGAATTTTGAAAAGCGCTACATGTATTCGTGATCAGCGTCGGATTTTACATAAGAAAATTGAGTTTGGTTGGAATAGGAGTTAGAAATTTTTTCGGTGTTCATGACGTCTCATGAGCCAAATATCCAAAAAATGTGAAATTTTATTATTGCAATAACTTTTGATCTAATTGGAATTTTGAAAAGCGCTACATGTATTCGTGATCAGCGTCGGATTTTACATAAGAAAATTGAGTTTGGTTGGAATAGGAGTTAGAAATTTTTCGGTGTTCATGACGTCTCATGAGCCAAATATCCAAAAAATGTGAAATTTTATTATTGCAATAACTTTTGATCTAATTCGAATTTTGAAAAGCGCTACATGTATTCGTGATCAGCGTCGGATTTTACATAAGAAAATTGAGTTTGGTTGGAATAGGAGTTAGAAATTTTTCGGTGTTCATGACGTCTCATGAGCCAAATATCCAAAAAATGTGAAATTTTATTATTGCAATAACTTTTGATCTAATTGGAATTTTGAAAAGCGCTACATGTATTCGTGATCAGCGTCGGATTTTACATAAGAAAATTGAGTTTGGTTGGAATAGGAGTTAGAAATTTTTTCGGTGTTCATGACGTCTCATGAGCCAAATATCCAAAAAATGTGAAATTTTTTATTGCAATAACTTTTGATCTAATTCGAATTTTGAAAAGCGCTACATGTATTCGTGATCAGCGTCGGATTTTACATAAGAAAATTGAGTTTGGTTGGAATAGGAGTTAGAAATTTTTCGGTGTTCATGACGTCTCATGAGCCAAATATCCAAAAAATGTGAAATTTTTTATTGCAATAACTTTTGATCTAATTGAATTTTGAAAAGCGCTACATGTATTCGTGATCAGCGTCGGATTTTACATAAGAAAATTGAGTTTGGTTGGAATAGGAGTTAGAAATTTTTCGGTGTTCATGACGTCTCATGAGCCAAATATCCAAAAAATGTGAAATTTTTTATTGCAATAACTTTTGATCTAATTGGAATTTTGAAAAGCGCTACATGTATTCGTGATCAGCGTCGGATTTTACATAAGAAAATTGAGTTTGGTTGGAATAGGAGTTAGAAATTTTTTCGGTGTTCATGACGTCTCATGAGCCAAATATCCAAAAAATGTGAAATTTTTTATTGCAATAACTTTTGATCTAATTCGAATTTTGAAAAGCGCTACATGTATTCGTGATCAGCGTCGGATTTTACATAAGAAAATTGAGTTTGGTTGGAATAGGAGTTAGAAATTTTTTCGGTGTTCATGACGTCTCATGAGCCAAATATCCAAAAAATGTGAAATTTTATTATTGCAATAACTTTTGATCTAATTGGAATTTTGAAAAGCGCTACATGTATTCGTGATCAGCGTCGGATTTTACATAAGAAAATTGAGTTTGGTTGGAATAGGAGTTAGAAATTTTTCGGTGTTCATGACGTCTCAGAGCCAAATATCCAAAAAATGTGAAATTTTTATTGCAATAACTTTTGATCTAATTGGAATTTTGAAAAGCGCTACATGTATTCGTGATCAGCGTCGGATTTTACATAAGAAAATTGAGTTTGTTGGAATAGGAGTTAGAAATTTTTCGGTGTTCATGACGTCTCATGAGCCAAATATCCAAAAAATGTGAAATTTTTTATTGCAATAACTTTTGATCTAATTCGAATTTTGAAAAGCGCTACATGTATTCGTAATCAGCGTCGGATTTTACATAAGAAAATTGAGTTTGGTTGGAATAGGAGTTAGAAATTTTTCGGTGTTCATGACGTCTCATGAGCCAAATATCCAAAAAATGTGAAATTTTTTATTGCAATAACTTTTGATCTAATTCGAATTTTGAAAAGCGCTACATGTATTCGTGATCAGCGTCGGATTTTACATAAGAAAATTGAGTTTGGTTGGAATAGGAGTTAGAAATTTTTCGGTGTTCATGACGTCTCAGAGCCAAATATCCAAAAAATGTGAAATTTTTTATTGCAATAACTTTTGATCTAATTGGAATTTTGAAAAGCGCTACATGTATTCGTGATCAGCGTCGGATTTTACATAAGAAAATTGAGTTTGTTGGAATAGGAGTTAGAAATTTTTCGGTGTTCATGACGTCTCATGAGCAAATATCCAAAAAATGTGAAATTTTTTATTGCAATAACTTTTGATCTAATTCGAATTTTGAAAAGCGCTACATGTATTCGTGATCAGCGTCGGATTTTACATAAGAAAATTGAGTTTGGTTGGAATAGGAGTTAGAAATTTTTCGGTGTTCATGACGTCTCATGAGCCAAATATCCAAAAAATGTGAAATTTTATTATTGCAATAACTTTTGATCTAATTGAATTTTGAAAAGCGCTACATGTATTCGTGATCAGCGTCGGATTTTACATAAGAAAATTGAGTTTGGTTGGAATAGGAGTTAGAAATTTTTTCGGTGTTCATGACGTCTCATGAGCCAAATATCCAAAAAATGTGAAATTTTATTATTGCAATAACTTTTGATCTAATTGGAATTTTGAAAAGCGCTACATGTATTCGTGATCAGCGTCGGATTTTACATAAGAAAATTGAGTTTGGTTGGAATAGGAGTTAGAAATTTTTCGGTGTTCATGACGTCTCCAGCCAAATATCCAAAAAATGTGAAATTTTTTATTGCAATAACTTTTGATCTAATTCGAATTTTGAAAAGCGCTACATGTATTCGTGATCAGCGTCGGATTTTACATAAGAAAATTGAGTTTGGTTGGAATAGGAGTTAGAAATTTTTTCGGTGTTCATGACGTCTCATGAGCCAAATATCCAAAAAATGTGAAATTTTATTATTGCAATAACTTTTGATCTAATTCGAATTTTGAAAAGCGCTACATGTATTCGTGATCAGCGTCGGATTTTACATAAGAAAATTGAGTTTGGTTGAATAGGAGTTAGAAATTTTTTCGGTGTTCATGACGTCTCCCATGAGCCAAATATCCAAAAAATGTGAAATTTTATTATTGCAATAACTTTTGATCTAATTGGAATTTTGAAAAGCGCTACATGTATTCGTGATCAGCGTCGGATTTTACATAAGAAAATTGAGTTTGTTGGAATAGGAGTTAGAAATTTTTTCGTGTTCATGACGTCTCCATAGCCAAATATCCAAAAAATGTGAAATTTTTTATTGCAATAACTTTTGATCTAATTCGAATTTTGAAAAGCGCTACATGTATTCGTGAATCAGCGTCGGATTTTACATAAGAAAATTGAGTTTGGTTGGAATAGGAGTTAGAAATTTTTCGGTGTTCATGACGTCTCCCTAGCCAAATATCCAAAAAATGTGAAATTTTTTATTGCAATAACTTTTGATCTAATGGAATTTTGAAAAGCGCTACATGTATTCGTGATCAGCGTCGGATTTTACATAGAAAATTGAGTTTGTTTGAATAGGAGTTAGAAATTTTTTCGTGTTCATGACGTCTCCATGCCAAATATCCAAAAAAATGTGAAATTTTTATTGCAATAACTTTTGATCTAATTCGAATTTTGAAAAGCGCTACATGTATTCGTAATCAGCGTCGGATTTTACATAAGAAAATTGAGTTTGGTTGG
>BMAO01011523.1:0-21038 GCA_019973975.1 Trichonephila clavata | reverse complement strand
TTGTACATTGTTGGGTTTTTAAAACATTTTGCATCTTGTATATATAAATAACTTTCATCTCAGTAAAACTTTCAATAATTAAACATGAAATTCTCATAATTCAAATATTTAAAGTTTTTTTTTAAAATTTCAATTGCGTCTAGGGATTTACAATTTGAGTACTGAGTTTGTGACCCAACTGGACTTAATTTATAAATTTTTACGCTCATTTTTTTCCTTTCTCTGTTATCAATCTTTTTTAAACTGCTTAATTATAAGTGAGTTCATGAGAAATAACTTCTCAAAATGTTTAACAAAAACATTTTATTTGGTTTTAACATCTAGGGGACAATTTACATTCATTTAAAGAGCTAAACAACACAGCCGTCGGCTACATGCCGTGAGCCAGAACACAGACTGACTAAACTATTTCATTTCGAAATCATGCAATTGCATAAAAAAAAAGACAGCCAATCAGCGGCTCGCACTACAGGCGCTTCGAACGGATATGAAAAAATAAATAATCCTTGAATAAAAAGAAAAGTTTGAGTGTCAATCATTTCGGCCGGCGGGAAAGAAGAAAAAGAGTGATACTTCCTTTCCTTCTTCAAATCCCACAACTCGGCCGTCCTGACATGTCGCTGTCCTCAGCGAACGCGAGTATAAAAACAATTTAGAACGGAAGCATCCTGTAATGCTTACAATCAAATTACATTCAAAAATAACACTGACATAAAAATACACTATGAAGCAATTTGAAAAGAAATACAATAAATCACAAATGATAAACACTTCAAATTATAAAAAAAAAAGTTCACAAATTAAACACTTAAAAATAAATGCACAGTAGAAGTATGTGGAAGTATGAGCCATAAAAATAACACACGTAGAAAAATGCCAAAGGAAAATTACTAAGGGAACAAAAAAAAATGCCTATCCAAAAGGTTTCATTAGGTCGACAGCTGTTGTCGTTTGGTTTGGGCCTGCATGATTCCCTATCTTGGATACCTCGTATCTTCCTTTGCCGTTGACCTGAGTCACTTCATATGGTCCGAAAAATTTGGGTCTAAGCTTTAGACCAGTTCCAAACTGAGTTCGTTGGATGGCCACGATGTCACCGATCTTGTATTCGGTAGCTTCCTTACACTTCTTGTTGTGCTGCTTCCTATTTTCGTCTTGGATTTTGAGAATGTTTTTAACAGCTTCTGATCTAAGCTTGTTTCTTTGATCGTTGAATTCTTTGAACATCTCTTCGATAAGGATTTCTCTTATGGCGATGTCTTCGCTGCTTCTCATCTTTACACCTGTCAGAAGTTCGAATGGTGTAAACTTAGTGCTACGACAGATGGTGTCATTCAAAATTCTTTGTGCTTCTGGCACGTGCTTGAACCACTTCGTGGGGTCTTCAAGGGTAAGCTTGGTCAGTGCTGGAATTAGGGTTCTATGAACTCGTTCGACTTGACCATTCCCACGTGGTACTCCTGTTGCAATTTGCAGATGCAGGATATTTTCTTTTTCACAGTACTCTTTGAAGCTGTTCGATGTGAACGCTGCTCCTCTGTCGGTGATTATCCGGACTGGGTTTCCAAATGTTTTCTGTTGGAGTCTAAGTTTCTCCAACGCGTCTTCAGCGGATACGGACTTCGTAGGATAGAGCCACACGAATTTCGAAACGATCTACGACGTCAGAATATGCTGATAATTCTTGTTTGTCGAGGGCATTGGTCCTATGAAGTCTACATGGTAGGTGTGAGAGGGGTATCTTCTTTGGGAATTGGATGCAACATCCCCTCTTTCTTGCCGGTTTTTCTTGTTTGCAATGATGCATGGTATACAATGCGCTATTGTGTTTTCCACTTTAGACTGCAATTTCGGAATGTAAAACTCTTGCTTCACAATATCTGTTGTTTTGGCGACTGCAAAATGTCCTTTCTCGTGAGCCATCTTGATCAGCTCTGTCTGCATTCCTTCTGGTACTACGACTAATTCTCGGCCATTTTCGTACTTATACAGGATCTTATTCTTCATGAAGTACTCTTGATCTTGGCCCTCGTTCAATAAGGACTTAAGAGTGGTGATGTAGTCGTCCTTTTCTTGGGATATCCTTAATTTTGCTGTGATAGTATCGGTAATTATCATTATAGGATACCTGCTCAATGCATCAACATGTCGCATCTTTTGTCCTGCTCTATGTTCTATTTCGTATTCGAATTCCTCTAAGAGGAAGGCCCATCTTGCGATACGTGTAACCAGGTCTTTTTTGCTCATCGTCATCTGAAAAGCGGAGCAGTCTGTCACAATCTTGAACTTATTGCCGAATAGGTAGACCCTAAACTTCTTGAGGGCTTGCACAATGGCTAAGACCTCCAGCTCATAACTACTGTATTTTTCTTCGGCTGGGCTAGTCTTTCGGGACATATAATAGACAGGATGCAACATTCCGTCATCAGCTTCTTGAAGTAGTACGGCACCGTAGCCGTATTTACCGCATCAGTGTGCAACTCAGTTCTTGTACCTTGCCTGAATATCCTTAGGACAGGGCTTTCAGACAGCGTCTCTTTAAGTCTCTCAAAAGCTTCTTTCTGTACGGCCTCAAACGTAAACGGATGATCTTTTCTAAGTAGATCACTCAATGGTTTGGCGATACCGGCATATCCTGGGATGAATTTCCGGAAGTAACTAGTTAAACCCAAAAAACTTTGTACTTGTTTAACTGTCTTAGGAGTAGGGTAATTCTTAACTGCTTGAGTCTTCGAATCTGAAGGTCGTATGGTTCCTTCCTTCACAACGTACCCAAGAAACTCAACTTCTTTTTTCAGGAACTGACACTTTTTAAACTTGAATTCAAGTCCATATTTCACTGCCAAATCAAATACTTTCTTTAGCTTTCTAAGACCGTCTGCTTCATCCAAAGAAGGTATTATTAGGTCATCCATATAAGTTATTACTGTACCTTCACTTATTAGTTGTCTATAAATGCTATTTACATATCTCTGGAAAACTCCTGGGCTTGTACTTAGGCCAAACGGGACTTTATTAAATTCGTACTGCCCATCAGGTACAATGAAAGATGTATATTTTTTGCTGTCTTCGTCAACATTTACGTGGAAAAAGCCATTCTTCAGATCAAGGGTTGTGAATACTCGAGCCTCTTGAAGTCTATCTAGTACATCCTCGATTAAAGGAAGTGGAAATCTATCCTTTACCAGCTTCCGGTTCAACTGTCGATAGTCCACACAGAGTCTTGTTGAGTGGTCTTTCTTCTTTACTAAAAACTATCGGACTAGCATAATCCGACGAACTAGGGCGAATGATTCCATCTCTGATCCATTCGTCGATTTGTTTATTGACCTCTTGTCGTTCTGGAAACGAGAGTCTTCTAGCTCTTTGATAAACTGGTATTTCGTCTTCAAGGATGATCTTCATTGATACATCCGTAGATTCCGTCTTCTTTGGTTGATACGAAGACACCATGTCTTCAACGCGACAGGCAATTTCAGCATTCTGAATGTGTCGCAGGTCTAACTCGTCTTGCTCTTCTTTTCTTCGAAATGTTGAAAATCCAATCTGGAGATTCTGGTTTCACCTTTTCTTCATGAAAAGGACAGGGAGCATGGGCGAGGAATGCTGACCCAATGATTGCCTCAAACTTAAGAGCTGCGCTGGGGACAACTTGAAAGTCTAGACGGCAAACGTGTCCGTCTATCTCCGCAACATGTCTGAAGGATCCAAGTGTTTTAACTTGTCCCTGACCAAGTCCGGTCAGGACCGTTGATTCTCTCCAAAGTTTTAGTTTTTGGATTCATCCTCTTGTAGACGTCAAAACGTATGAGGTTGCGTACACTGCCTGTATCCAATAAGGCTGTGACGACAAAAGTCTCCTATCTTGACCTGTCTTGTAAACTTCTGCAAATCTACATCTGGATATTCTATTGCTTCTTCTGGTACTTCATTGACGATGTGAACAGGATGCGTGTCAGAGTGCGTGTTGATCTCATTCCCTTGACTTCTTCTTAATTCGGGACATGCATTTCTTAGGTGGTCAGGAGAATCGCACTCATAGCAACGAAAATTCTTCTGTCCAGAAGTCTTGCTTTGGGCTGGCATGGAACCTCTGCCTCCCGGTTCAGTCTTTGTTTGACGTTTATCGTAGAATCTCGTGTGATTCTCTGTAGATCTACCATGGTTGTCATTATATTTTCCACGGTTGTCTCTAAACCTTGCATGGTTGTCGCTAAGTTTTCTGCGATTATCTTGGAACCTTGATTTGTCGTTATGACTGGGACGACTCTCATTCTGTTTCCTACCGTGGTGGTTATTTCTTAAGCTATCTTTTAAGCTTTCAAATTCGTCGAATTTATTGGCGAGTTCTTCAGGCTGTTTCAATTCGAGCCACTCTCCAAAAAAATGATCTTTAATATCCTCAGGAGCTTTTGCCTTTATTCGCTCAGCAATAAGTAGGTTTACTAAGCCTTCAAAAGTGGTTATCTCTAGAGTAGAAATCCATTCCCTAAAGTAGCAACTTAATTTCGTGGGCGAAACTACGCCAAGTCTTTTCAGGGTCCTTTTGATGTCTGTAAAATAGAGTTTTAAGTTTTTCTGCAGACAACTTGTACTTTTTCAAAACCAGCTCCTTAACATAGTCGTAGTTATTCGCGTTTTCAGCTGTCTCCCTCGCCAACATGTTAGAGATCTCCGGAGGCATCACATGGAGTAGGTAAACTACCCATTCTTCTCTTGGTACTCTGGCCATCTCAGCTCGCCTCTCAAAGTTGACGAGAAAAAGACTCATCTCATCTTTCTTCTCATCAAACTTAGGCGTGATTTGTGCCAAAGGGATCTTATGATGAACCTCCTCAGTTCTTCCAGGGGCGTCGTGGCTGCTGGGGCTGCCTGCAATTCTAAACGTCGGATCTCTAAACGTTGTAATTCAATTTGCCGCTGCTCAGCCTCAGCTTCACGTTCAAGTCGTCGCTGCTCAGCTTCACGTTCAAGTCGTTGCTGCTCAGCTTCACGTCAGTCGTTGCTGCTCAGCTTCACGTTCAAGTCGTTGCTGCTCAGCTTCACGTTCAAGTCGTTGCCGCTCAGCTTCATGTTCAAGTTGCTGACGCTCAGCTTCTGCTTCTTCAAGTCTTTCTCCGATTATTCTATCCAACATAATTCGGACTGCCTCTTCGTTAAAATTCTTACTTTCAAGAATTATGTGCTTAATGTCGGGAACTCTGCTGTTCGGTGGAACATTTTCACCGAGTTCTTCACAGACGTTCACCAGATCCGCCTTTTACCTTTCGCTAAAAATGCCATTACGAAAGAGTTCGGTACTTAATGAGGCACTAGTAATAATTAGCTTCTAAAAAATTATCAATACTGACTTTTATAATTGGAAAAAAACAAAAAGAAATCCAATACTAACATTCAAAGACACTACCTTTATATTGAAAAATAATATCTACCATAACAAACAAGAACTATGCACTGTTATGCACACCACTGGTGTTTATAATCTTTTTAATTACACCCTAACAACTTTTAAGATTTAAAAAAAACAAGGTTAAATTTAGACCGCGCGTTAGGCAATGACTTCATGCACAAGTCAGTGAATTTTATCCTTTCAAACACAATTAGAATTTATATGGCTCATACCTCGTTAAAGAGATAATAATCACAAATATGTTATACGTAATATGATTATGTTCACTTTTCAACAATATGCACGTGCAATGTAGTACCAACACAATAGTCACAATGCTTACCTAGTACTGCACTATCAAACAGTGTGGATCACAAGATTTACTCAACTCTGGTACTATACCAACAGCTAACACTTACTATAAAGATTTTTCATTCTTATTTGACAAGATAAATCATAATTTATTCATAAACACTATTTTTAAATCACAACTGTGGACCTAGTTTCGGTTTTAAAAAAAAGAAAATCTACTTTCGTTTTCAAAAGAAATAAAATCTACTTTCGTTTTTTAAAAGAAAGAAAATGTACCTTTTTCTGTTATCAAATAACCTGAAATTAGCATTCTAAGCATTTCTTAACACACACAATGATTAAGAATAACTGAACTCACTTGAAAAGGAATTAAATCCTATTAGCACAAAACATTACACAGTACTGTAATACTTTAAAAAAAAACCAAAAATATCAATAAAATTACTAAATCTATACTAAAATTGATCAAATTCAACCGAAACTTGCATGAAAAGAATTATATCATATTATCACAAAATATATAACACTGTAATGTAATACTTTCAAAAACATCAATACTATTACCAAATCTATTCTAAAATTGATCAAATAAAAATATCAATAATCGAACAACAATACTGATCAAGTTAACGATTTGAAATTATTCACTTTTCACAACTAAAAAAGCATAGCACCATAAATCAAAATTTGGTGAAAATCAAAACAGTACTTATCTTGACTCTTCAGGTAGTCCACTCTTGAAATATACACCGGACACTGGTGAAAACGAAACACGAGATTGTCACTGACGAAACACGAGACTGTCACTGACGCAATACAGCAAGATCACTGATCTTTTTGAGTCCACTAGGCAGGACTATAGATGAACACACACAAAAGCGAAACGGTGCCGGACAAAAAACCAGACGAGGAAACTACAGGGCCGGAGCGAGAATGAAGCCGAAACGAAACTGGAATCCGGAACACTGGAACCCGAACGAAACTGGAATCCGCAACACTGGAGCCCGGAACACAACTGGAATCCGCAAAACTGGAGCCCGGAACAATACTGGAATCCGCAACACTGGAGCCCGGAACACAACTGGAATCCGCAAAACTGGAGCCCGGAACAAAATCGTAACGGCTTCCTAAAAGCCGAGAGACAGTTGGCTGTTTTTTTCTCACGCAAGCATGTTAGAGCCGACAAACTAATTTGCGGGATTTCCCTAAAATTCAATCCCGGTCGAACCCCCAATCTGTGAGAGTTCATGAGAAATAACTTCTCAAAAATGTTTAACAAAAAGCATTTTATTTGGTTTTAACATCTAGGGGACAATTTACATTCATTTAAAGAGCTAACAACACAGCCGTCGGCTACATGCCGTGAGCCAGAACACAGACAGACTAAACTATTTCATTTCGAAATCATACAATTGCATAATAAAAAAAAAGACAGCCAATCAGCGGCTCGCACTACAGGCGCTTCGAACGGATATGAAAAAATAAATAATCCTTGAATAAAAAGAAAAGCTTGAGTGTGAATCATTTCGGCCGGCGGGAAAGAAGAAAAAGAGTGATACTTCCTTTCCTTCTTCAAATCCCACAATTATATATGCAGTAACAAATCATTTCAAGAAAGAATTGTGCAATTCATGAAAAAATTCTATTTTGTGAATTATTTATTGGGAAGAGCAAATGGGGATTTGGTCAATATTAAAAGATGGGCGTGCTTTTTATGATATTATGATGAATGAAATTAAAACTCAAAACGGATTCTTCCAAAGCACAAATACTAAATATCATTTTGATGACTCTGATAATTAAAAATTTAATTCGCAAAAATAGAAAAATCTTCTGTTTTTATGTATTTGTTTTTGGTGATATGTATATAAATCCCATGTGTGTGAAATTCGACATTTTTATTAATAAAATATTTTAAGATATTTATTTAAACAAATACAAGGATGCAGTTCTTAGATTTTGATATATTTTACCCTTTAAATTGTTGTTTGATTTTGCTTTCATTCGTGTACAATATTTAAAATGCGTAATCATGGAAATAAAAAATAAAGCCATAAACATCTTTTGTCCATGTTGTGCATTAGCTCCAATCATGAAATTAGCTCTGAGCATGGAATTATCTCTGAAGGGTATGTATTTTTTTTATAATTATTAAGAAAAAGTTTTATAAAATATTGATCTTTCATTCGTTTTTTTCTATATATTCGTTATGGCAGTATACTGTTTAATTGTACTACATTTGTGCAATTTTTTTATGGTAAGCATTTTTATAATTAACATTTCATAAAAGTTTCAGACCTATTCGATAAATACTATATATTCCTATTCATGAAATTAAAATTTAAAAGTCATATTTCTTCATGTTGAGTTTTTGTAGACACACTCTCATTCAAAACCCTAAGGCTTTTTGGATAAGTGAAGTATGGGTTTAAAATTATTTATACGTGTTTTGAAATGTATGTTTTTATAAACTGCGAATGGAATTAGCTCTAACATGTTTACTACTTTTTTTAAAAATTTCAAAATCAAAATTAACGTTTTTTTGAGAATTTTTGGAAGTTTAACTGAAAAAAATAATAAAAAAAATAAAAGAGCAGAGAGCCCTTGCACAGTTGTATGTAGTATATTATAAGGTACTTGTGTGTGTGTGAAAATCAATGCCGTTGACAACAGTTCTGCCTCGCATTGTAGGTTTCTCTCACATTGTGGGTACGACGCTTTTTATTTTTTCTCCTAATTTTTAAAGAGTTTTATGCTTTCAGACTCAAGAAGCAAAAAAAAAAAAATCCTTTTTGACTCAAGCCTTCACTTATTAAAATACTTATTAAAATGTTTCCCTTCGCGTTGAAATTATGAACAATACATTCGCCAAGGCACTACTAAAGGACAACACTGTTAATGCGGATCGCTCCTTTTAAAAGTTGCATTAGGATGACATTGGGATGTTCATAACTTTTGGTTAACGTTAAGTCTGCCAGTTTTAGTATACTGCTCATCAATGAAAAATATTCAAATCAAAGAGGGCCATCGTCAATAAAGCCTCAAGCCTCAGTTTATCTCCTTCTTGATGTGATGCTAATAAAAAGAATGTAATATATATATTTATGTGTGTGTGTGCGTAAGTGTGTGTGTGTGTGTGTGTGTGTGTGTGTGTGTGTGTGTGTGTGTGTGTGTGTGTGTGTGTGTGTGTGTGTGTGGTGTGTGTGTGTGTGTGTGTGTGTGTGTGTGTGTGTGTGTGTGTGTGTGTGTGTGTGTGTGTGTGTGTGTGTGTGTGTGTGTGTATGTTGGAGGTCTCTATATTTAAAAAATTTCCGATCAATATTTTAGGTTTTTAAGTTTCTATAGTCTTACTTAAAATTGATCTAATTTCTTATTAAATTTAACTTTTATGAGGTGCTGCTCTTAGTTCATTTTGTATTGGCAGGAAATGTTTAGGTGATATGTTTACATATTTTAACAGTATTTATACAAAATATTCGTAATATCTCTTTTTAAAGTAAGTAGTTTTCATTAATTCTTCCTTTTATGTTTTATTTATTAATAGCATTAGTGTATTTTATTTTTTAATATAATGACATATTTATAGTATTTTCTCCTTCCTCCGTAGCTCAATAGTATCAGCAAATTACGGGTGAAGGATGGCTGCCTTCAAAACATTGTTTAAACCGTCATTCTTAGTTCATGAGGCCAAGAGTTTGCTGTTATACAAATGTGGCTAATATTTCTTACTCTAATCAGTCTAGTTATACTAAGGATTAAATTGTTTGCATACATTATAACTATTATTATTGTGGAATATATATATATATATATTGCAATTCAAAACAAATAGAATTTTTAAAAAATATCAGAATTTAAAATTAAGGATGCTGCAGTATTATAAACATTGCTGAGACTTTAAATAGCTCTTATATATAAAATAATTTAAGTAAAAGTGGGGTTTAACTAGTTTTCTGGCTAGCCAACCATACTTCTTTCTGTTAATAACACTGAACGAAATCCTATTGAAAATAATGGATAAAATTTCCAAATCCATTACAAGAAAAAGGTAACTTACCTTTTAAATTTTTTAATAAGGTAAACTTTTAATGTAGATTTTTTCTCTCTCTAAATTGGCTACATTTCAAATCAAATGAAGTAGAGGAAATTGTAAAGAAAAAGAAATTTCACCGCAGGCACAGCATTCCTCTTTAGCATCACTACATCTTAAATGATACCTTTTAAACATATTTTTTAAATGTTCCAAAAGTTAGTGGTTGCTTTAATTTTACGAAATGCGAATGCGTGTGTGCTTTTTTAGCAATCATACGCTTTTTTTTTAATTTACTTTCTTAGCTAAATAAGTAGAAAAACTAAACATTTTGAAACCAGGTTATGTGTAAAAATTACTGTTAATATTCAGTAGAACATTGAATGCAAAACTATTTCTTGTGTATCGTCACGTGACAAGAGTTATACATAAATTCTTTTGTTAGCGTCGATACGCAAGAGTTCGTTTTGTTCGATCATTTTCACATGTAGAAGAATTAGAAGAGAAGGAGAAACCAAACAAGTAAAAAGAGAGAAGAAAGAAGTCAGGTATGGATAAGATCGTTTTAGTTAGTCATATTTCTCTCTATTAATTTATTGTATTTTTACATATTACTATTACTTTTGGTTTGATCACCTACTTTCATAAAATAAACTGTTTATATGAAAAATATCTACATTTCCCTTAAAAAGTAAACAAAATCGAAATTTTTTGCTGCTTACAGGTACTAATTTTGTTATAATAGCCTTATCGGGATTTTTTTGTATACTTTAACTAAAAAGTATTTGTCACATTCTATAAAATATCTATGCAGTATACAAAATACCCTTTAAAAGTATTTAATTATTATCATAATTGGGCATAAAAACGTCGGACATTCTCTAGATGGTCTACGTATTTTATATAGAATCCTTTTGTTTTCTACGTTGCCTGTAAAACATACTTGTATATATTCTATTCTTAAGGTTTATTTCTATATTTACTTTTTTCACTTTTCAGTAAATATGTTTCAGCAATTTGTTGAGCTTTTGGAGTCAAACTTCGTAAATGCGTGCGATTTGTTTTAAAAAAGGAAAACTGGTAAACGGATTTTTTTTTAACCTTGATGCTAAAATTGATTGAGAAAATTGAGACGAGTTATAATATTTTTTTAATTTTTCACCCTTCCGTGAAACTACTCATTTCTTGTACCACTCTAGCCACAAAAATTGCTATTTCTCTCTTTATCTATATACTTTATATATATATATATATATATTGGTATGTTCAAAATTAAGAGAGTTTTTAGATTTTATCAAATATCTATAGAACTACTGGACAGATTTTAACTAAATAAATTTTGGATGTATATAGGGCTGATATATATTGGTGTGCAAAAATTAAGGACGAAGTCAAAAAATTAGCATATCAGCTGAACGAAGAGGCAGAGCGGAACGAAAGACCAATCAGGAGATTAAGTGAGGTGATGTACCGTAGCACATGCGCAGATATGCAGGTAGACGTAATGGGGAGTGTCTGAGTAGTAAAGCATGTTGTCGGTGTAAGATTAGTATTTCTGGCAAAGAGATTGCACACCGTATAACAGTTAAAATCACACCGAGTTGCTGCCTCAGCGAGAAATGGCGAATAATCAGTCTGTTAGACGACATCTGGATGCTTTTACCCGAGGTCGAATCATTGGGAAGTTGAAGGAAGGTTGCAGTGTGACAAGTGTGGCTGCAGAGTTCGGAATTGCTCACAGCATCGTTTCACGACTTTGGAGACAATTTCAAACTACAGGAACAGCTATCCGGGGGTTCAGTATTAGTCGTCCACGAGGAACCACACCCACAGATGACCGGTATATTGCCTTACAGGCCAGAAGAAACAGGCGGCAGACAGCAGGAGAAATCGCTAGACACACGACACAGGCGACTGGACGACCGATATCGCGTTTTACCGTGGCCAGAAGACTGCACGGTGGTGGTCTGTTTGCACGATGCCCTGTACGGTGTGTACCTCTAACGCCTGCCCATCGGAGAAGGCGTTCTCTGTGGTGCCGGGAATACCGGAAATAGAGAGACAATGAATGGGAACGAGTACTCTTTACAGATGAGAGCAGATTCAGTCTGAGTAGCGATTCTCATCGCATACTCATCTGGAGAGAGCGGGGAAGCCGCAATCATCCCTCGAACATCATTGAAAGGGACAGGTATGGAGGTGGCGGTGTTCTCGTTTGGGGAGGCATCATGCTTGGTAGTCGTACAGACCTTCACATCTTCGACGCAGGTTCAGTCAACGGGACCCGTTATTGTAACGAGATTCTTCTTCCATATGTGCGTCTTTGTAGAGGCGCTATGGGTCCGCAGTTCCTTTTCATGGACGACAATGCACCATGTCATCGCTCAGTAGCTGCCAAGCAGCTCTTAGAGAGTGAGGATATTGAACGTATGGATTGGCCGGCACGATCTCCGGATCTCAATCCCATCGAGAATGTATGGCGTTTTCTAGGCAGACGCTTGGCCGCTCGTACCTTACCACCAGTAACGATTCTGGAGCTTCGATTGGCACTGCAAGACGAATGGGCAGCAATGCCTCAACAACTCATTGACACCCTCATTCTCAGCATGGGCAGACGCTGTGAAACCTGCCTAGCAGTCAGGGGAGATCATATCCCCTACTAAAGACCGGATATTTCTTACTGGACACCCATCACAGGGATGTTTCGGCCTTCAGTCGCATTGCGCTCCATGCTACTTTTTCAATAAAGCTTCTTTTTATCCCTCTGATTTCTCTTTTAGTAAGTGTTGCTTACATTACTCATGTCCTTACGTATTGGGGATCTTACGGTATTAAATGTGTTGATTTGTAATGCTTTTGTACCAAGTTATATTGAAAAAACCGTCTCTTCCTTAATTTTTGCACACCAGTGTAATGCAAAAAACTTTCTATTCACAACAGTTAAAATACACACACATGATTGTGCGTAACACACATCGAGTCCGAAGGTTTGAAACAGCAGTTACGGAATATAACAAAAAAAAGTGTTTATAGGGGGCATGGTCTCCACTTTCAGATGGACAAGCATCACACCGAGATTTTATACCGGAAATAAGGGAATTTATGAGTTCCTGTGGCAATTAATCCCACTCGATCAGTAAATTTGACTAAAAGAGTTCAATGACTGTTTACGGGTATTAGGTTTAGATCGAAACATGGGCAACAGTCTTCACATAATAATAGTCTTACCATTTTTGCCAGTTAACATGCAGTTTGAAATTCACTGTTTTTCAAGAATACTTACAGGAATAATATTTGATCAGTAAAATTATCCAGATCATGATCTTATTAAGAAAGAGTCGAGAAAGAAACAAGGTCCTCCAGAGGGTAAGGCCTGGGCTCAGTTGGTCCATACCTTCAGATGTCCCTGGTTATGGTGTGTGTGCCGAGAGAATAGGAACAGTAAAATAATTTCAAGTTCATATGATTTTCGCTGAAGTATGTCTCTTTGTCTCTGTCTCTTCCTCCTCACATATGAAGTTCTTTATATCTATCTGATCCCCTATATGCGTGGGAGTGTATTTGTCTAAGAGAGAGACAGCAAATGATTAAAATTTTGACAATTTCCTTAAATGTTTTTGTTAAAACATGACTTTTTTAACTATTCATATATTCTTTTTGGAAACACGTTGTAATATTTTATAGTTAATTAAGAATTATTTTGCCTTTTTTTTATCCAGTTTAATCATATAGCTCAGTCAAACTAGGGGAAGAGAGAGATTCAGCCTTTTATTTTATTATTAACTTTTAAAGTGTTTAATTCATTTAGATTTCAAGAAACAAAATACTTCATTTCTTCTTCAAGTCCTTCGAAAGAGTTGCAGAAACAAAGTTGTGGAATGCAGCATTGACTTGTGATTTCCGTGAATTTGACACGTAAGTTGCGTCGATGTTGCATTTTACTTCTTTCTACTCTTCTGGAATGCGATTGTGTGAATAATAAAAATAAACCTGCTATGAAAAATGTGGTAAGTAAATAATTACTTTTTCATACAGTGAATAGTTTCATATTATCATACGTTTTGAATTTTATTTTCACTTTTTAAATTTTTCATCATCATCATCATCAGATCTGGTAAGACAGCCCCTCGGGAGCCAGTGCCTTCCTTTGAAGATTCCTCCCAGTGACCTCTTGTTTACTGTTGTTTATTAAGGCGATGTAGTACCCTAAAAATCATTAAACTGTCGAAAATTTTTATTGGCTAATTTGATACTCGAATTCTTATAAACACAAGCTTGCAAAATTTCAAAGCTTTACCTGCATTCTTTTATCATGTTATGGGGAAATATTTGTGGCTGTATGGCAACTACCACGCTTACATTTCAGCTCATCTACTAGAAAAGAGCCTGAAAAAATGAATTAAATATTTTTCTACCGCAAGTAAATTGACATTAAAATACAGTAACATTATATATGCATTGACATTATATATGCAGTAAAAAATCATTTCAAGAAAGAATTGTGCAATTCATGAAAAAATTCTATTTTGTGAATTATTTATTGGGAAGAGCAAATGGGGGATTTGGTCAATATTTAAAAGATGGGCGTGCTTTTTATGATATTATGATGAATGAAATTAAAACTCAAAACGGATTCTTCCAAAGCACAAATACTAAATATCATTTTGATGACTCTGATAATTAAAAATTTAATTCGCAAAAATAGAAAAATCTTCTGTTTTTATGTATTTGTTTTTGGTGATATGTATATAAATCCATGTGTGTGAAATTCGACATTTTTATTAATAAAATATTTTAAGATATTTATTTAAACAAATACAAGGATGCAGTTCTTAGATTTTGATATATTTTACCCTTTAAATTGTTGTTTGATTTTGCTTTCATTCGTGTACAATATTTAAAATGCGTAATCATGGAAATAAAAAATAAAGCCATAAACATCTTTTGTCCATGTTGTGCATTAGCTCCAATCATGAAATTAGCTCTGAGCATGGAATTATCTCTGAAGGGTATGTATTTTTTTTATAATTATTAAGAAAAAGTTTTATAAAATATTGATCTTTCATTCGTTTTTTTCTATATATTCGTTATGGCAGTATACTGTTTAATTGTACTACATTTGTGCAATTTTTTTATGGTAAGCATTTTTATAATTAACATTTCATAAAAGTTTCAGACCTATTCAATAAATACTATATATTCCTATTCATGAAATTAAAATTTAAAAGTCATATTTCTTCATGTTGAATTTTTGTAGACACACTCTCATTCAATACCTAAGGCTTTTTGGATAAGTGAAGTATGGGTTTAAAATTATTTATACGTGTTTTGAAATGTATGTTTTATAAAACTGCGAATGGGATTAGCTCTAACATGTTGACTACATTTTAAAAAATTTCAAAATCAAAATTAACGTTTTTTTGAGAATTTTTGGAAGTTTAACTGAAAAAAAATAATAAAAAAAATTAAAGAGCAGAGAGCCCTTGCACAGTTGTATGTAGTATATTATAAGGTACTTGTGTGTGTATGTGCGAAAATCAATGCCGTTGACAATATTTCTGCCTCGCATTGTAGGTTTCTCTCACATTATGTGTACGATGCTTTTTATTTTTTCTCCTAATTTTTAAAGCGTTTTATGCTTTCAGACTCAAGAAGCAAAAAAAAAATCCTTTTTGACTCAAGCCTTCACTTATTAAAATACTTATTAAAAATGTTTCCCTTCGCGTTGAGATTATGAACAATACATTCGCCAAGGCACTTCTAAAGTGCAACACTGTTAATGCCGGATCACTCCTTTTAATAGTTGCATTAGAACGACATCGGGATGCTCGTAACTTTTGGTTAACGTTAAGTCTGCCAGTTTTAGTATACTGCTCATCAATGAAAAATATTCAAATCAAAGAGGGCCATCGTCAATAAAGCCTCAAGCCTCAGTTTATCTCCTTCTTGATGTGATGCAAATAAAAAGAATGTAATATATATATTTATGTGTGTGTGTGTGTGTGTGTGTGTGTGTGTGTGTGTGTGTGTGTGTGTGTGTGTGTGTGTGTGTGTGGTGTGTGTGTGTGTGTGTGTGTGTGTGTGTGTGTGTGTGTGTGTGTGTGTGTGTGTGTGTGTGTGTGTGTGTGTGTGTGTGTGTGTGTGTGTTGGAGGTCCTCTATATTTAAAAAATTTCCGATCAATATTTTAGGTTTTTAAGTTTCTATAGTCTTACTTAAAATTGATCTAATTTCTTATTAAATTTAACTTTTTTGAGGTGATGCTCTTAGTTCATTTTGTATTGGCAGGAAATGTTGAGGTGACATGTTTACATATTTTAACAGTATTTATACAAAATATTCGTAATATCTCTTTTTAAAGTAAGTAGTTTTCATTAATTCTTCCTTTTATGTTTTATTTATTAATAGCATTAGTGTATTTTATTTTTTAATATAATGACATATTTATAGTATTTTCTCCTTTCTCCATAGCTCAATAGTATCAGCAAATTACGGGTGAAGGTTGGCTGCCTACAAAATATTGTTTAAACCTTCATTCTTAGTTCATGAGGCCAAGAGTTTGCTGTTATACAAATGTGGCTAATATTTCTTACTCTAATCAGTCTAGTTATACTAAGGATTAAATTGTTTGCATACATTATAACTATTATTATTGTGGAATATATATATATATATATATTGCAATTCAAAACAAATAGAATTTTTAAAAAATATCAGAATTTAAATATTAAGGATGCTGCAGTATTATAAACATTGCTGAGACTTTAAATAGCTCTTATATATAAAATAATTTAAGTAAAAGTGGGGTTTAACTAGTTTTCTGGCTAGCCAACCATACTTCTTTCTGTTAATAACACTGAACGAAATCCTATTGAAAATAATGGATAAAATTTCCAAATCCATTACAAGAAAAAGGTAACTTACCTTTTAAATTTTTTAATAAGGTAAACTTTTAATGTAGATTTTTTCTCTCTCTAAATTGGCTACATTTCAAATCAAATGAAGTAGAGGAAATTGTAAAGAAAAAAGAAATTTCACCGCAGGCACAGCATTCCTCTTTAGCATCACTACATCTTAAATGATACCTTTTAAACATATTTTTTTAAATGTTCCAAAAGTTAGTGGTTGCTTTAATTTTACGAAATGCGAATGCGTGTGTGCTTTTTTAGCAATCATACGCTTTTTTTTTAATTTACTTTCTTAGCTAAATAAGTAGAAAAACTAAACATTTTGAAACCAGGTTATGTGTAAAAATTACTGTTAATATTCAGTAGAACATTGAATGCAAAACTATTTCTTGTGTATCGTCACGTGACAAGAGTTATACATAAATTCTTTTGTTAGCGTCGATACGCAAGAGTTCGTTTTGTTCGATCATTTTCACATGTAGAAGAATTAGAAGAGAAGGAGAAACCAAACAAGTAAAAAGAGAGAAGAAAGAAGTCAGGTATGGATAAGATCTTTTTAGTTAGTCATATTTCTCTCTATTAATTTATTGTATTTTTATATATTACTATTACTTTTGGTTTGATCACCTACTTTCATAAAATAAACTGTTTATGAAAAATATATACATTTCCCTTAAAAAATAAACAAAATCGAAATTTTTTGCTGCTTACAAGTACTAATTTTGTTATAATAGCCTTATCGGGATTTTTTTGTATACTTTAACTAAAAAGTATTTGTCACATTCTATAAAATATCTATGCAGTATACAAAATACCTTTAAAAGTATTTAATTATTATCATATTTGGGCATAAAAACGTCGGACATTCTCCAGATGGTCTACGTATTTTATATAGAATCCTTTTGTTTTCTACGTTGCCTGTAAAACATACTTGTATATATTCTATTCTTAAGGTTTATTTCTATATTTACTTTTTTCACTTTTCAGTAATGTGTTTCTGCAATTTGTTGAGCTTTTGGAGTCAAACTTCGTAAATGCGTGCGATTTTTTTTAAAAAAGGAAAACTGGTAAACGGATTTTTTTTTTAACCTTGATGCTAAAATTGATTGAGAAAATTGAGACGAGTTATAATATTTTTTTAATTTTTCACCCTTCCGTGAAACTACTCATTTCTTGTACCACTCTAGCCACAAAAATTGCTATTTCTCTCTTTATCTATATACTTTATATATATATATATATATATATTGGTATGTTCAAAATTAAGAGAGTTTTTAGATTTTATCAAATATCTATAGAACTACTGGACAGATTTTAACTAAATAAATTTTGGATGTATATAGGGCTGATATATATTGGTGTGCAAAAATTAAGGACGAAGTCAAAAAATTAGCATATCAGCTGAACGAAGAGGCAGAGCGGACAGAAAGACCAATCAGGAGATTAAGTGAGGTGATGTACGGTAGCACATGCGCAGATATGCAGGTAGACGTAATGGGGGAGTGTCTGAGTAGTAAAGCATGTTGTCGGTGTAAGATTAGTATTTCTGGCAAAGAGATTGCACACCGTATAACAGTTAAAATCACACCGAGTTGCTGCCTCAGCGAGAAATGGCGAATAATCAGTCTGTTAGACGATATCTGGATGCTTTTACCCGAGGTCGAATCATTGGGAAGTTGAAGGAAGGTTGCAGTGTGACAAGTGTGGCTGCAGAGTTCGGAATTGCTCACAGCATCGTTTCACGACTTTGGAGACAATTTCAAACTACAGGAACAGCTATCCGGGGGTTCAGTAGTGGTCGTCCACGAGGAACCACACCCGCAGATGACCGGTATATTGCCTTACAGGCCAGAAGAAACAGGCGGCAGACAGCAGGAGAAATCGCTAGACACACGACACAGGCGACTGGACGACCGATATCGCGTTTTACCGTGGCAGAAAGACTGCACGGTGGTGGTCTGTTTGCACGATGCCCTGTACGGTGTGTACTCTAACGCTGCCCATCGGAGAAGGCGTTCTCTGTGGTGCCGGGAATACCGGAAATAGAGAGACAATGAATGGGAACGAGTACTCTTTACAGATGAGAGCAGATTCAGTCTGAGTAGCGATTCTCATCGCATACTCATCTGGAGAGAGCGGGGAAGCCGCAATCATCCCTCGAACATCATTGAAAGGGACAGGTATGGAGGTGGGGTGTTCTCGTTTGGGGAGGCATCATGCTTGGTAGTCGTACAGACCTTCACATCTTCGACGCAGGTTCAGTCAACGGGACCCGTTATTGTACGAGATTCTTCTTCCATATGTGCGTCTTTTTTAGAGGCGCTATGGGTCCGCAGTTCCTTTTTCATGGACGACAATGCACATGTCATCGCACAGTAGCTGCCAACAGCTCTTAGAGAGTGAGGATATTGAACGTATGGATTGGCCGGCACGATCTCCGGATCTCAATCCATCGAGAATGTATGGCGTTTCTTAGGCAGACGCTTGGCCGCTCGTACCTTACCACCAGTAACGATTCTGGAGCTTCGATTGGCACTGCAAGACGAATGGCAGCAATGCCTCAACCAACTCATTGACACCCTCATTCTCAGCATGGGCAGACGCTGTGAAACCTGCTAGCAGTCAGGGGAGATCATATCCCCATACTAAAGACCGGATATTTCTTACTGGACACCCATCACAGGGATGTTTCGGCCTTCAGTCGCATTGCGCTCCATGCTACTTTTTTCAATAAAGCTTTCTTTTTATCACTCTGACTTCTCTTTTAGTAAGTGTTGCTTACATTACTCATGTCCTTACGTATTGGGGATCTTACGGTATTAAATGTGTTGATTTGTAATGCTTTTGTACCAAGTTATATTGAAAAAACCGTCTCTTCCTTAATTTTTGCACACCAGTGCAATGCCAAAAACTTTCCATTCACAACAGTTAAAATACACACACATGATTGTGCGTAACACACATCGAGTCCGAAGGTATGAAACAGCAAATACGGAATATAACAAAAAAAAGTGTTTATAGAGGGCATGGTCTCCACTTTCAGATGGACAAGCATCACACCGAGATTTTATACCGGAAATAAGGGAATTTATGAGTTCCTGTGGCAATTAATCCCACTGATCAGTAAATTTGACTAAAGAGTTCAATGACTGTTTACGGTATTAGGTTTAGATCGAAACATGGGCAACAGTCTTCACATAATAATAGTCTTACCATTTTTGCCAGTTAACATGCAGTTTGAAATTCACTGTTTTTCAAGAATACTTACAGGAATAATATTTGATCAGTAAAATTATCCAGATCATGATCTTATTAAGAAGAGTCGAGAAAGAAACAAGGTCCTCCAGAGGGTAAGGCCTGGGCTCAGTTGGTCCATACCTTCAGATGTCCCTGGTTATGGTGTGTGTGCCGAGAGAATAGGAACAGTAAAATAATTTCAAGTTCATATGATTTTCGCTGAAGTATGTCTTTTGTCTCTGTCTCTTCCTCCTCACATATGAAGTTTTATATCTATCTGATCCCCTATATGCGTGGGAGTGTATTTGTCTAAGAGAGAGACAGCAAATGATTAAAATTTTGACAATTTCCTTAAATGTTTTTGTTAAAACATGACTTTTTTAACTATTCATATATTCTTTTTGGAAACACGTTGTAATATTTTATAGTTAATTAAGAATTATTTTGCCTTTTTTTTATCCAGTTTAATCATATAGCTCAGTCAAACTAGGGAAGAGAGAGATTCAGCCTTTTATTTATTATTAACTTTTAAAGTGTTTAATTCTTTTAGATTTCAAGAAACAGAATACTTCATTTCTTCTTCAAGTCCTTCGAAAGAGTTGCAGAAACAAAGTTGTGGAATGCAGCATTGACTTGTGATTTCCGTGAATTTGACACGTAAGTTGCGTCGATGTTGCATTTTACTTCTTTCTATTCTTCTGGAATGCGATTGTGTGAATAATAAAAAGAAACCTGCTATGAAAAATGTGGTAAGTAAATAATTACTTTTTCATACAGTGAATGTTTCATATTATCATACGTTTTGAATTTTATTTTCACTTTTTAAATTTTTCATCATCATCATCATGAGATCTGGTAAGACAGCCCTCGTGAGCCAGTGCCTTCCTTTGAAGATTCCTCCCAATGACTCTTGTTTACTGTTGTTTATTAAGGCGATGTAGTACCCTAAAAATCATTAAACTGTCGAAAATTTTTATTGGCTAATTTGATACCTCGAATTCTTATAAACACAAGCTTGCAAAATTTCAAAGCTTTACCTGCATTCTTTTATCATGTTATGGGGAAATATTTGTGGCTGTATGGCAACTACCACGCTTACATTTCAGCTCATCTACTAGAAAAGAGCCTGATAAAATGAATTAAATATTTTTCTACCGCAAGTA
>BMAO01011522.1:0-18283 GCA_019973975.1 Trichonephila clavata | reverse complement strand
CACTTTGGCGTCTTGCAGCCTATCCAATACGTCCTCTATCAGTGGCAAGGGGAAGCGATCCTTGACTAGTTTTCGGTTCAGTTTCCTATAGTCAATGCATAGTCTGTCGGTACCGTCTTTCTTCTTGACTAACACGATTGGACTTGCATATTCAGAAGAGCTTGGTCTCACGATTCCCTTATCCAACCATTCGTCGATCTGCTTGTTGACGGTCTGATTCTCCAGAAATGACAAACGGCGTGCTGTTTGGTAAACTGGTATATCATCCTTCAGGATAATTCTCATGGATACATTTGTCGTTTCGGTCATCTTAGGTGTATAGCTGTTGATTAGTTCAGAGAGTTCCTTTCTTATTTGAGGATTGATAACATGTTTAACTTCGATTTCGTCTTCAGTTCTTGCTCATAAACCTGTGTATTCACAAACCACACCTTCTCTTCGTGTTTACGGAGAAATAAACACCTTTTTTTTATCAAAGCCAACAAAAGCTTGTTCCAAAATGTCCGATCCTATCACTGCCTGGAACTCCAAATGCACCGCAGGCATGACATGCCATATTACGGAATATTTCTCTCCATCCAATTCGATTTCTCGTTGGAACGATCCTTTTGTTTTGACTTCGTACTTTCCCAATCCAGATAACACGACAATGTCCTTCGAGAGCTTCGATTGCTCGATGATTCCTTTGCTTACATCTTCACGAATGAGCGAAACTGAGCTTCCAGTGTCGATTAGAGCTCAAAAGTCTTGTTTCCGATGGTTATTTTCCTGGTCTTAATTCTGTCTTGCTGAATTCGAGAACAGATCTGGACCGGAGAGCTTGAAGATTTATTGATTTTTGTACCCTTGTTTGCGCTTTGTACATTCTACGGCATAGTGACCTGGTCCCCTGCAGTAGCTACATGTTACCTGTTTAACTCTTTTTATCTTAAGTTCTCGTCGATTGAAAGCATTTTCTATCATTCCAATTATTTCCAAGGTGAAAACGTTCTTGTCTTCGAGAACAATTATCGTTATTATTCGATCTCTTAGCAAATGAGTTTAACTGCTTTGGCCTATAGTTCTTCGGACGTCCTCATAATCTTCAAATTTTTTCGCTAGCTCAATAGATGAGTTAATAGTAGACAATTCGCCCAAAAAGTGTTCCTGGAAATCATACGGCGCTTTCTTCTTCATTTGATCGGCTATGATTAATTCTCGTAATTGGTCGTAGGTGTTAACTTTTAAGCCCAAAGTCCATCATCAAAATACGTCTGTAATTCGTGTTGAAAATCTTGCCATGTTCGTTCATCGGACTTTTGGTGAAACAAAAATAACTGACGAAATTTTTCCGGAGATAATTTAAATCTTTGTAAGAGTAAATCCTTTACATGATCGTTACACTTATCAGTTGGTTCTCTTGCGATCAGATGGGCAATTTCGACGGGTATTAAACCTATAAGTTTTTGAACCCAATCTTTTTTCGTAAGAAAGTTAGTTCTGCATGACGCTCAAATAAGGTAAGATTCAAACCAATATCTTCCTTCATATTAAACTTATGAAAAGTTTCGTGAAACAGTTTATTCGATGCTTGAACGTTTTCGGTGTTATTCGGCATACCGGCAGTCTGTTGCGCTTGTATTCGCAACTTCTCTAATTCGTACTCTCGTCTTTCTCTCTCATCCTCTCGCATATCCTCTCTCTCAGCCTCTCTCTCTCTCAGCCCTTTCTCTCTCAGCCCTTTCTGTACGTTCCTCCACTATGCTATCAAGCATCTTTTTAACATCGTCTTCAACGTAATCTGGGCTTTTTACGATCAGCTCCTTTAACTTCAATTTTGTGATACCTGCTTCGATAGTAAGATCCAAATCCTCGGCGAGTGACACCAAATCCTCTTTCCTTTTCGCGAGTAAGAATGCCATTTTTATACTCAGAATGGTGACCCAGAGAACAACTTAAATTTTTACCCAAGTTAAATGAGAGAAAACCATTAAAATGACACGCAAAAAGTTTACTCACTTAAAAAGAAACAAAAGATAATTTAAATAAGATGCAATTATCAATTATAAACAATTATAGACAAAAATGGACAATTTAAAGAATTCCCGGAACTTAAATCCTTTTACAAAACACAACAGTATTACAGTTAATATCAATTTTATTTTTTATTAAAAAAACAACGTGTTCCTCTCATTTATCAAAAATAGATTACTAAGAAAAAACACGGAAAGTACTCAGTTATTAATCCAAAACTAAAAGAACATCAAATATCTATGTCTGCAATTAAACCAATAATAGTACCTAGTACTTCAAATTCAATTTCAGATTCACAGAACAGGAAATATACATACAAAAATCATTCATTTATATAATTTTCGCCTATTACTCACACAATACCAAAAAAAAAGGATACTAGCACAGTTCAATGTAATTCTGAAGACACTTTACGTTGACCTCAATGACACAGGAAATCTTGTTTCGTGTTGATAACTCGCAATTCGATGCAGTTCCAAAGGTTCTCTCGTCAGTGTTGACCTCAATGATCAAGGTAATCCCGTTCAATTCGTTCAGTATCTGTTGAGTCGCTGGGCTTCCAGTTTTGGTTGACTGTAGCTGACGTGGAAATTCGCCAAGATTCCGTGTTTCTAACCAAGTCCAATGGACTCCTTTTTCTGTTGACTGTTCTCGCTGAAGTATTTCCGTATCGCTTACGTAGTGAAATTTCTTATCCAGCTGAAGCTTCGCCGGGTCTCTATTCGATGCAAGGCAAGGTCTATGTACCGCTCAGGAAATCAAAAATCGATGAGGAGGTAAACTTTAAAAAAATGCTCTTAGATAAAACTTTGAATAGTTAAAAAATTCTCGGTCGAATCTCCAATTTGTGGGACGGCGTCTAGGGGAAGGTTCGATTTTAATGTTAAAATAAGCACGCAGAGTTAAAATAACCTAATTTATTAATAACACAACTAAAACATTTACTATCTACAAGGGGTTTTAAATAATTCGAGATAGCACCATACTAATTCCGCAAACACGTACTCTTTCTCAAAACAACGGAGAGAGCGATTTCCTCTGACCTGCCTTCGTTCAAGCTTTGGTGCAACTCTCAGTTTTTCTTTTCTGCCCCCTTTATAAATACATGACCTCATCGTATCGCGCAGCTAAAACTCACGTGGTTTCGATTAGTGGTGCCATCTCTTACAATAAAAATCAAAAGAAGTAAAAGAAAACTTGCACTCCTTTCCTACATTTATTCCACTCTTTTAAATGAAGAAGAAATTCAGTAGCGCGTTTCAATTCCTACAATATATCCTAACTATGACTAAAATATATAATATTACACATTTAAATATATTTGTGGCAATATATATTTCAGATTCTCAAGTAAAAAATCTGGGACTTTAGAAAAAAAAATGAAATTAAAAAAATATATTCTTTTAGTAATAGGATATTTTTTAAAACTTAACTCTTGTTTTCACCATATATTATGTACACTCTTATTTCTCTAGAGTGGGAGGGGGCGGTATCCAAATATTCACTAGAAAAGGGGGTGGTATCGAAATATTCACTAGAAAAGGGGGTGATATCGAAATATTTATTAGAAAAGGGGGCGCCAGTTCAAAAAAGGTTGGGAACCAATGAATTAAATGGAAACGAAATATTTAAATCCATACAATCAGATATCATTTAAAATTTTCAAGCTCTTAAAGGTTCCAGGGCATACTTGAAATAGTAATATACTGAAATTTATAGACTCCGCGTTTTTGTGATCTATTTTTTTAATAATTCTAATACAGCTTAGATTCTTTTGAATGCCTATAGCATGATATTTTAGTTACTCTCCAGAATTACAACAATGACCTTTTTTAGCTCATTTTTAGTTCATGCTCTTTTAGCTTCTTTTGCACATGGATATAAATTTTAGTATCTTGTAATACATATTTTCATTTAGATACCATTTTTTTAAAATAACATATTACCTAAATATATATAAAATATTTTACACAACACACATATAAAATGATGCATAAGTACATTTAACGAGTTATTGGATGAAAATCACTGGATAATTTCTTTGAAAAAAATTATAGAACAATTTTTTTTTTATAAAATGCTAATTTTTTTCATATGTAAAATTAATTTTAAAATATTGAGTACTATTTAGAGAAAAAAATGTTTTTTTTTTCATTATATACAACAAACATCCTTTACAGAAGTATAACAAATTTGGAAGCATATAGTGCAATTCAGTTCTGTAGGTAAACGGTACTAATTTAAAATTAGGTCGTTAACCACCAAATTGGTCCAAATTTTCGCCCGGACGGGGGATAAAATAACAAAATGGTTATATTGATTTTTATCGTTTGGTAATATTTTTGCCACAGTGTTTAAGTATATGATCCTTATTTTATTTATTTATTTTTATTGCGTGGCAACCCTATTAGTTTTAAATAATTCCACATTTTTTGAAAAAATATTGAACCATTTTTATATTGGACGCTATTTTGTTGCAGCATTCTATTTTTGTAATTTTCGTTGGATAATGGATATCTCAGAAATTACTGTGAGTACTAGATTTATTTTTTAAGAAGAAAATGATGATTCCCGTGTTAAAAATTATCGCGGATTATATAATGGGTTTACCTAATTCACTCTTTTGGTCCGTTTTATTTTTTTAAAGGATTGAATTTCTTTTTTTCAACTTTAGTTATTATATAAGATTTTACTGATTTCGCCCAATGGGAAATGTGATAAATCTGGTAAAGACATAACAACTGTTTCTCAAAAATGTAATAAATTGTGTGATCGAATTTTTTTACTGTGGATTTATGGAGTGAATTTCAACTGACATAACGATAAATCAATCAGGCAGAATTCTTTTTTTTAATGGTAGCAAATTTTGGGAATTTCTACTGTTTTATTTTTTAGTAAATGATTTCCTAGTTTTTTTTTCACTTCCGTAATAAAGTCGCTTTTTTAGTACTTAATTCTTTCAGCCTCAATTTATTTATTTTTAAATTTTTACACTGCTTTCGCTTATTTTATTATTTTTTTTCTTCCGTCATTTTGAAATTCCACACATTCTTTTTCCATTATCCTGATACTTATACTCTCTGATGCCGTTTTACATGGAAAATGTAAGTAAATTTCTTTTTATATATATTCCACTTTTTAAATCATTTTAAACATGGTTGTAAGTCTACAGTTCTCAGTTGCTTCATTAAGTTTACGTAATATTTTTTTATTTTTCACAACTCGTTTTTTTAGTGCGAGGCGGCCATCTTGAATAAAATCTATACATTCCGTCTAAAGCCTATTTGGCATGATATTAATTGCGCCCAATAGGCCTATAGCAAAATACAAATAAATTGGTGTAAATCTAGAATTAAATATTACATTTTAAAAAACACATGTATACACTTGAAATGACCGAAAGATTAATAACTACAATATTTAGATGCCCAAAACGCAGTAGTTGCGTTTCAATAAGCGACAAATGAGTTTTACTTATCTAGACGCCGCCACATGAATTCGAATATGTTGTTGTGCAGTCCGTTACGTTTCTTATTAAGCTAAATTCCATAGCCCCTATCTTTCCGGTACTCACGTATTAGACCGTATTTTTGGAAATACTTCACTGCGTTCGCTTTTGTAGAAAATTTATTCCAAATTTTAATCATTTTTCACAACAAACTAAAAGAAGAATAATACAGAAGAAAAGTGCAATCTATATATAAAAAAAAAGTAATTTTCAAGCCTGCGCTAGCAACATTATTGCGTTTGAACAAGCATAGGAATGATTTTCCTTTATTGTAGGCAGATCGAGGCATTTGGCGACGTTTTTCGATTCGACGAAATAAATATCCCTATTTCAAACGTATTGTACTACCCATATTTTATACAAATCATCATTATAGATGTTTATCATTATATTAATACATTTGTTGATTGTGCATCAAAATTGAAATTATTTTTGAGGAAAATGTTTATAAAGAGTATTGTTTAAATAAATTAATTTTTTTGGCGACGCGATTGATGTTATTTTTTTCAGTACTGTTTTCCATTATAGCTTAATTCAATATAGGCTTTATTTTTATATTTGTTTTAGATATTTTGCTGATTCTGCTGATTGCGTTAGAATTTTCAGAAAAATTTGGAATCTCAAACAGATTTTATTAATTAAATTCATTACACTTTAATAAATATCGCATTTAAAGCAATCGTTAATTATGTTGAAATATTTATATTGGATTTGTAAAGATTTATCTGGAGAGAATTTTGAGCTTAAATTCAAAATCTTAGAACAACCAAAAATGTTATTGCATTATCTAATAAAATGCATGATATCTAAAATTAAACAATGGAGAAAAAAAAAACTCTAAATATGTCCACAATAAGTTTACGTAAGAAATATTGCTTATACGTGGCTGAAGAATTAATAGATATTTTATAAAAAAAAACCCCATTGAGCTTATTAATAGCAATTAAAATATTCCCTAGGTTGATTCAGGATTTTAAATATTTGTAAAATTTTAGAGATTAGGCCTGCGTTAAATTAAATTCAATAAAAATAATAAATAAAAGTTGCATAACTGGGGCCTCTGTAGAACCAGTATGTAACTGCATAAACCTTGTTTGAAAGTCGACTTATGAACTTTCCTGGATGACGTGGAAGGCACGTGATCAGGTGGAAGTGGTATTTAACTGCTGCTGGAGAGTCTGAAGAATCATTCTTTCACTTACTTCTGTGTGTGATGGGAAAGGCTGCAGATCTAAGCGACTTTGATAGAGGGCAGATTGTAATGGCTCGAAGTGTCGGAACAAGTATTTCCGAAACTGCACGACTCGTGGGTTATTCGCGATCTACAGCTGTTAGTACTTATCCAAAGTGGATGAATGACGGCGAAACCAGCAGTAGACGACATGGTGTTGGACGTCCTCACGCTACCAAAGAAAAAGGTCGTCGGAGACTGTCTCGCATGGTGAAGGAAAACCGGAGCCAGACAGTGGCTCAGCTGACAGCCCAATACAATGCAGGGCCAAGTAGAATAGTATCAGAGCACACTGTTGGATATGGGGCTACGCAGCAAACGTCCCACTCGTGTGTCTTTGCTGATCAAGCGTCATGCGCCTGCCCTGGTCCCGGGAACATCGCGACTGGTCCATGGATCAGGGGGAGAGAGTTGCCTGGTCAGATGAATCACGGTTTGTCATTCATCCCGCCGATGACCGTGTCAGGATACGCAGTCTTCCAGGCGAACAGTTGCTCCCTCAATGTTCAGTAGGTCATACACAGGCCGGTGGTGGCGGTATTATGCTTTGGGGGACGTTCTCTTGGGCATCTCTGGGACCCGGGGTTGTGGTAGAGCAGATCATGAATGCTACAGAGTATCTGAAGATCATTGTGGACCAGTTGCCCCTTTACATGGCCTCTGTTTTTCCAGCTGGAAATGGAATGTTCCAACAGGACAATGCCCGTATCATAAGGCTAAAATTGTGTTGGAGTGGTTCCTAGAACATGATGCTGAATTCCAGTTAACGTCCTGGCCGCCCAACTCACCGGATCTCAATCCGATAGAGCACATTTGGGATGACATGGGAAGGCAGCTCAGAGTTCAAAGACCACCAATTCGCAATATCTCGGATTTGCATGACCGTTGCTCAAGCATCTGGTACAATCTGTCTCCGGCCATCTACCAAGGACTTGTGGCATCCATGCCAAGGCGGGTTGAAGCTGTATTGCGCGCCAAAGGTGGACCAACTCGTTATTGACAGGTGGTCATAATGTTTTGGTTCTTGAGTGTAGGTAGATACCAATTTCCACAATGTAATTTTGATGTTCAATTTCTTCCCTAGAGGGAGGCACCTGTGCTCTGGCAATGCGAAAAAGAATTTGATTTCCGTAAAAAGAATTGCTGGAATAAGTTAAAATGACTGATTTTGGTCAAAACAAAGCATTCCCTCCCTCTATTTTATTAGTGTTTTGTCTTTATTAAAGATATGTTATTTTGTTTCTTACATTGAGGCTGAGTTATGATAAATTCTTTATAGGATAAAATTAGAAAAACCGGCAGTAAATCGTTAATCTGCCAGAAGTGGACCTCTTAATTGCTCAAAAACTATCACATGGCGAGTTTGCTAACTCAAAATACGAGTGTTATGGATGTATTCCTATAAATATTTTTGAATCTGATATTAATGTTATTTTCTAAGGAATGCACTGAAATAATTCTTACTGTATGAATATTTTTTGAGTGATGTCATATTATTTCAACAAGTAATATAATTTTTTTTTTATAATCAATTCCTACTTCGGTCAACAAAGAAACATTTTATTTTAGTTACTTTTTATTAAATAGTTACAATTAATATAAATATGTATATACATATGACATAATCACAATATTAAGGGACAAAATAGAAAGGAATTTTCCTAGGAATTTTTCACTTTCCTCTCTCTATATATAGCGTTAGACTTTTTGTTTGTTTGTTACTATTTATTAATTCATTGAATTTAATTATTCTTTAAAATAGTACTGCAAAAAAGATATCACATTCTCAGAAGTTAGGCTGTCCCACATGGGATTCGAACCAACGACCTTTGGATTAGAAGTCCAACGCGTTATCCATTGTGCTACAGGGACACAGCGAACAATTTTCTTTCTATATATGCTGTTGGACCATTATTTTTGCTTGCTGCTATTTATTCATTTTTTAATTTAATTAATGAATTAACATTTGAAAAACTGTATTAACATCAAGTGTCATCCATTACAAGTTAAAGAAATGTATTTGAACTTGAAGGGATGAATAGAAAAATATTTTATTAACGTTTAATAATAAATAAATAAATATATATATATATGGAGAGTGTGTGAACTAATAGTAGGAATTGAAAAATAGCTTCATATATAAATGTCACATCTTTTTGTAATATTTATTCGATTAGATTTAAAATTTTTACAATTTAATAAAATATGAAAATTTTATTGCATTTCCTAGAAAAATGCATGCAGTTTATTTTAGTAATACTTTTATTGATGTAAAATTTGTTAATTTTTTCTCTAACTGCTTTAAAGATTTTTTTAAAAAAATTGCTAAAACTTCTTATAATTGAGATTTTTGTAAAATTTAGATAATTTATGTTAAATATTGTTGTGGTTAAGTATTAATATTTATTGTGGAATTGATCTGTAAAAAATGTATTGTATATTTGGATGCTATTTTTTTTTAAAGTCTATGAACGTGTTCGGATACCTAAACAGATAAATTTAAAATAAATAGTCTTGTGCAAATAGTGGTTGAAAACGAATGGCCGCACTAAGACAAGAGAAATCCCTCTTATAATGCCCCAAATCGCTTTCTACCAGTGGCGTAACGTACACCCCCGAAACCTCAGCATTGCGGGGGTGGGAAGGTCTCTAGGGGGCCCAAAGTCTGACTGATGCCACGTAGGATCCAGCTTTGGGCACAAAACCTGACTTTATGGGGGGGGGCGCCCTAATATTCTTTGTTACGCCACTGCTTTCTACATATAATGTTTTAAAAGTATTGGGCTAGCAAATGACAAATATGGCTCACTATTTTAAAGTATTATTACGAATGTTCTGCACTTAATGCTTAAAATAGTGTGTAAATAATTTATATCTTAATGTTTAATACATTACTATGAATAAAATTATAATATGTGCAAATAACATTTTCGCACATTATAATCGCGATTCAATGGTAACGGCAAAATATTGATAATACTGCTAAGTTGGTATAATTTTGGGCGATCAAATTTGGAGAGTTGGCGACCACTTTGGCGGCTTAGCGACTATTTTTGCCCACTTGGCTATTTATGAATGCTTCCGGAAATCATTGGAGAAATTTATTTTCTCACGATTTATGACGTAAGTGGATCTTTTGAGAAAGATCCGTGCAGTTTTAAAAAGTAGCCGCTCGCTGAAACTGAGTCAGTAGTGTTTTGACCGTTGAAAAGTCGACTAGCGATTAGTCGCTACTATCGAACGCTTACGAATAATTTTAATCAGTACGTATTTGTATTATTAGACACTGATAGTTGTATCTGTGCTCTGTAGAAGGTGTGTGAAAGCCTTCTGGGATTTATTTTGCCAATTTTGCTGCTGTATCCTGTATTTCTAAGGATTGTTTTTTCACAATAAATTTTCATCGCTCTTAAACCATTCAGGATCAGGCGATTTTTCCTGTTAAGCCTAACTCTATTTGAAAATTCATATAAAATCCTTACTGTAATAAAATACCCCGAAATATATATATATATATATATATATATATATATGTAGTTTATAATCATTCCAAATTCCATAAGTTCCAAAATTAAGATCACACTGGTATAATCATGGGCCTCAGAACAGGGAAAACGCAATCTCACATATGATAGTGTGTTACCCGAAGTTATCATATATAAGTGATCATGGTCCTGAAGAGATTAAAGAACTGTTTTGCTCTTTGAGACTAATAGTATAGAATCCTCGAACCCCAATCTATGTAATAATGTGATGAGGGATCAATTCTGCTTCCCTCATACCCTCCTTGTCTTCCCTCGGACCTGGCTAGATGTTTGGGGTAAACTAATTGATCATTCGACATGATTCACTAAAATTAATTTATCGTCACACTTATCAACACAAGCATAATAATAATCCAACTAAGATAATTTAGATCAATGATTAGAGTGTGAAAGTGAGACCCGTTAGCCTGGGGATAATATTTAAGGACATTCAACTAATTTCTACGATAACCTATACAAGCTCATTATTAACTCAGGTGCGCACTAACAATTTACTCTCTAACTTCTATTTAAATAATACGCACAATACCTGAACTCTTGTGAGTCAGAATTCCTACAGAGGAGGCATTGAACACTAATAGTTGTCTTGATCAGCTCACATCCGAGTGATCCTCACTTTGGATATCTTCACAATTCTCACTTTAATAATTTTAGATTCTCACTTCAATAACTCACGATCCTCCCTTCAATAACTCTCAGAACTCGCGATTACAGAATTTATATAATAAACTGAATTTGGATAATCACGTTTTCTTACCTTCAGTGAAAGTTGGTTGAATTAAATATTCCCTTAAAGGGTCCCCAAGGAATTAGCGAGAATCGCGTATAGATCCGTCAAAATAGTACTATAAAATTATTAAAATTTTCTTAAAATGGTTATAATTATTGAACAAACGAAAAAAAAAAATGGAGCGTGTGTTGCAGTTTTTGTACGCGAGAATTTGAAAAGGAAACTCTTTTAAATGAATGTTTAAAAACAATTGGACTAAAAAAAGATACATTACTAGATACTATATTCCTTCTGTGTTTCCTTATTACCATATACCTATTGATACTTATTTTGCAAAGCTTTTTGCATTTACGCTTTATTTTCTTTTCATTCTTACTATTCGTCGAAAGAAATCTCCATGGGATTTCTGACAGTGAAAAAAATCTCTAAAAGTCAGAGATAAAAAGGATATACTAGTGAAAAACAGAATCCGAAATGCCACAGAAGGAATTTCCTACACACATACAACTCAAACAGTTTAATCTACATATCTTCAAAGCATCGCAATTGACGTAAACACTGCTAAAAATTTCGGAAAAGGATTTGGTTTTAATCAAACATTTTAAAGGTCAGGCATTTTTTCCCCTTTTCGTCCTGAATTCATTACTTGGAAAATACCTTTAAATTTTCCCCTTTCAACAGAAGGGAATTCTTGTAGGGCTTAAAATTAAGATCCAACGAATCGCTTCAAGAATCTGCATTTCTTTGAACACATTCCATTCGGAATATTGGGACTAAAGGAATTTCACGATAGAATACTTAACGACTTGATATTTGAAACAGAAGTGATAAAATGTTAAAGTGCTTAAGTAGAGGTAAAATAAAGTCGAGAAACCGATTTTCTGTTTTGTTGTTAGACGTTGAGGAATTTTGAGATGTCGTAGGATCCGAAATAACCAACAGAATTTAAATGTAATAGTTTCTGTATAGAATTGGAATAAATACTAAAATAATTATTTCCTAACGGTCATCCCAAAAGGGTAGGGTATAACACAGGGTGTTCGAAAAGTAGGACTACATTTTCAAAAATCAATTTAAAATAAACAGAGAAAGATTTTCACTGACGGATTTTATGTTGCACAAATAAAACATTTCAGTTTCTTTTCAATGAAATCCAAACTAGACTACGCAACTCCCTCGTTTTTCAACATTCTCGTCTCGGCTTCTCCGCAAAAACAAGCGCAAGTTGTAGCATGGTTTACCTAATTTAAATCAGCAAACGTGTACAGAATAAATGAGTCCCCACCACACTGAAGTTAGGAAGTGATAAAAAGTTCACCGGGCAATGGATCGATGGAGGAAGCTCAATAGCGTGGCCATTCAGGTCTCTGGACATAATATTTTTGAACTTCTTGTAGGGATACGTGGAAATCATGGTTTACCAGTTTTCAATGAGTGACACTGATGAGAAATGAAAAGTTGAACTACAGTGGTCATTCAGATTGTTGATCTTGCGATTCTTCTTAAAAAGGGGCTAGAAATCTTGTGTAGATTCGAAGCGTTGTGAGCAACTCATGATGCGGATTTTCAAATCGAGCAATAAAGCATTCTAAGAAAACTGTTCGTGTATATCTTTTTTTTTTGTAATTAATATTTTTCGGACACCAGGCAGGGCCGTTTTTAGCCTCCCTGGTGCCCTAGGTACTATATATGGTTGCGCCCCCCAATTTCCAGAGTACCCCTCTCCTTCAGTTCTTACCTTGCCAGATTTGTTCCGGGAGAGATTTTCTCTCAACTTTTAAGGCCTTATCACACGTATACGTTTGGAATAGTTTTCCACCCAATTCCAAACAATTTATACTAGCTGCCATAGCAACGGTTCCAAACAAGTTTTCCCCGGTGAGCTGAGAAAGGTGCTCCAAATAACAGTTGCTTGAAATTCCAACCATTGGGGTTCTTCGGCACCCTACGTCATAAACAAGATGGTAGCTTCGATTTTATTAAACGCCTCAGATCTGACGTATAATATTTTAGTGGTGTATAATATTTTAAACAGAATGGTTCTCCATTTCTGTTTACGCCCATCAACAAAAGCGCGAGTGAAATAAATGAAATAATATTGGATGGTCGTTTTCGTAACAGAAAAATCGGTGAGTAATGTTTCAATATGGAGAAAGAGCGCTATTGACGTCAGAGCATGTCATTTTACTTACGGCAACCCTTCACCCTCAGATTGGGCGAAAAGTTGGGCCAAAAAGTTGCACGAAAAATGTACTTGTGATAAGGTCGTTATTTTTTTCCCTTTCTTTTTTTTTGTTCTTTGGAGAGTCTTACCATCTATGGACCCACTGGTCGTGTTTTGGACTGACAGCCGTAAGGAAAGGATAGCGGCATGATTTGGTCACTTTTGTTTATTTTGTACCTTAGGGCATCACGGACCCCCCACCCTTTTGTAAGTTAGTACAGTAAATTAATTAAATTAATGGAATCTTTTGCAATTACAGTATAGAGTATACATTACTGTATAAACTGTTTTCAATTTGTTAATTATCCTCTTTTTCATAGCTTATCGCTTTAACATCTGTTACCTTTCGACATCCTTATTCTTTGTTGAGTCACTCCCATTGCACTTGTATAACAAAGATTCACAATGTGACGTACATTAAGATCAAATCAAATCACCTACAGACTCATATAATTTAATTATATATATCAGGTGAGAGATGAAGTACTTGCATCTAGAAATTATATAATTGTTTATATGTGCATATCTGAAGCAGGAGTTTCTTATTTCTTATTTCTTACTGCACTAAACTATCAAATGGCAATTCACTACATCGTTTTTTTTTTTATCTCTCGAGTTTTTTTTTTCTTTTGTGACGCTTTTATTTGCATGTAGTCCAATAAAAATATAGCGGTCTCTTTTTGAAATTGTTTTCCATGCTTCCCTTTATAATTTTTACAAAGCGTTATTCTATATTATAATTTATATGAAATCCCTCAAAACAGATTATTTCCTTTTTAACCCTTTATCTACCGCATTAAAATTTACTGCGGCTTTTTCATGAAACATTTTTTTTTGAATCACTATATTGAAAATTAAGGGATACGCATAAACAAAATAATGAACTTTGGGAAATTTAATCAGTCAGAGCTAATTAATTAAAGATATTCAACTGTAAAGTTTTAATTATATATACACACTGTTTACTTAAAATAAATAGTCAAACGTTTTCTGAGGTCGTCATCAACATACAAAAAAAAAAAAAAAACTTTTACCTTTTGACATTATTTTTTCGGAACAAAAACGACATTCTTTGCAGTCCGATCAAAATGTCAGCTGAAAACGTAATTTCTGCTGTAAAACTATTCACCTTCCCCGCTAAAATACTCATCATAGAATCCGTGTCGCCATATATCTTGGAAGAGGGGGATTTAAAAGAATATTCCTGCTAAGTATCGCCAGAGTATTCTTAAAAAAGGCTACTCTTCGTAGTTTTAAAGTGAGTGGTACCTATAAGTACCGTCGGTACCCCATAAAGGGTTAAAATTCTTCTACGATAAAAACAAAAGCCATTTAATCACGATGGGTCGCAGTTGTTTTATATAGCTGTTGCTTCCATATATAAATATCGTAACTTTACAAATGGTTCCAATTTTGTATTGATTCTATAATCCTCCCACTAGAGTTATTATTTTTCACTTTTTAAAATATTGTTTATCGAGATTATATCTCAAAAGCTATTAACGTAAAAATTTTTAAAAAGAAATTTCGTCGAGTGAATAGCATTGGATTTCGTTGGTTAAGTAGAAGAAAACTGTTCACTTATTTTGTTGAATTATGTCACGTTGTTGTAAAGTGAGCTTAAAGAAAATGCCTTTTAGAGAAAGAAAAGATAAGATAATAATGCCAGCCACAAGACAGACTTGAGGGCGCACGAGCGTTAACCAGTAAACGCTAGAATCGTGTAGGCGGTTTGAAGTTACCATCTCCATGTCAACGACAGCTTCTGCTGAATGGACGGGGAAAAAAAAGGAAAGAGAAAAAAATTCTTTTATTTCTTTTTGGCACATTTGGAAATAAGAAATAAAGACTTTCCGCGTCAAACGCGTGACAGAAGAAACAACAAAAGTCGGAAGATAAACTGATTATTTTATTTGGCATCTAAGATACGAATTTTGAAGAAAAGAATAACGGAAGACATTTTATCTAAATGTAAAGGATTAAATATTTAATAAATTATAGCTTAAAAAAAACCCCTAAAAACATGCTTTTATAATTTATCGAACTAAGAAGTAAAAAAATAATTCTTGTAATAAGAATACAATGATTAACGAGAAAATTAATGGCATTGTGGTAAAAGCATGGGGTGCTTTGTACTACATTTTAACCCTAACTCTGCATTTTAGAACAGATCTAGTAAGGAATTATAACAATTGATATCGAGCACTCCATGCTTTTACCACGATATTAATTTTCTAGTTAATCATTTTATTCTAATCATTATCATTTTATTTTTAATATAAGAATAAAATGATTAACTAGAAAATTAATATCGTGGTAAAAGCGTGGAGTGCCGATATAAATTGTTATTAAAATTATTTTTTACCTTTTTGTTAGATTCACTATAAAAGCGTGTTTTTTAGTTTTCTTAAACTTTTATTTATTTTTCATTTTTTAGTTCAATCACAATAAAAGCGTGTTTTCAAAATTTTTCTTAAAACTATTTTTTATTCATTGATGGATTAATTTTGTTTGTTGTATTTATATTTGTTGTATCGCCAAATTTGTTAATCCTGATGATCCTGGTTAGAACAATGGAACAAAATTATTAAATTATTGTATTGCCATTGGTCCTTGACAAGTGTGCAAAATTTAGAAATTATCTGACCTTTTAATGTTGGTAAAAATCGAGTTCAAAGATTCCGTTATATACGAGTGAAACTAATACAAGCGTGTTAAGAAAGACAGTTTTAAGAAGAATGTAACTTAAGCAACCTGTAAAAATGATATAATTGAAACATTCTTAAGCAAAAGATATATTTTAAAGTTAAGTCTGTGATAAGTATTACAATTGTGATCAAATTTATTAGAAACAAAATGTTGGGTTGTGCAAAAAATAAAATTTCGGTTTTTTTTTTTATGAAAGAGGAGTTTTTTTATATTTGATAAATACTTTATTGAATTCTATACTGTTCAATACCTTTTGCTATATTCCTTTCTGGCAGTAGCATGTGATTCCGTGCTCTTTAAATTTATGTTCTTTGATGGCAAAAAACCAACTCAGGTGATTTTTAACCTTCTCATTTGAAGTAAAGGTTTAACCTCTAAAACATTTATAGAGACCGGAATTCTTTTGATTATCAATGAAAGAAAAAATATAGAACATGCAGTTATCGTAAGACATCTGTCGATTCTTTTCATACATACAATAAATCCCGCATACAATAAATCCCAAAACATCGAAATTGTTCTCATAATTGCTTTATACCAATTTAAGACAAATATGAATTGAAAGGCTAAATCGCCTCACAAATATTTGATTAATATACAGTTGACTTTCGATAATTCGAAGTTGGTGGGTCCAATGAAAAACTTCGAATTATCAAGAGTTCGAACTATCAAGAAAATAGAAAAAAAAAAACCCCTCCCAAAATACACGAAGAGAAATTTTTTCTAACACATTTAAATTTGAAACTATGTAATAAAACAACAATTGTACATATGTATAAAACTAGTTTAAAGCATTTTAAAAAAAGTGCATATTATATAGAATAAATATTACACACACAGAAGTTAGAAGTCCTGTATTACACTCATGTCCATAAATTAAGGATACTTCAGAATCACACAGAAATTGAACTCTAAAATAAAAATTTCACCTGTAGAATTATCACACACATCTTGAAGAATAATATGCAAATTACATTAAACCACCAGATTGCGCGGATAGTACGTCACAATGACGAGAGTGTAAGAGAGGGGTATATAAGGAATGGTGGCAAAGAAGTAAAATTGTTCACAAGCGCTTTAAAAGCTTTTCAGTGCAATAACCGCATAGTTATGGCACAAAGGAAGCATTTGGATGATTTTTTACGTGATAGAATTATCGGACGACTGGAATGTGGACGTACCCAGCTGGAAGTATCCGAGAAACTTGGAATCGCCCAGAGTGTCATCTCCAGGCTTTGGCAACGATTCCAAGATGATGGTAATGTGAGTAGATGTTAAAGCACAGGTCCCCCGAGTTAGAACGCCGAATGAGGACCGGTATTTGGCAGTTACTGCCAGAAGAAACAGACGGAGGACAGAATCAGACCTATCTCGTCAGCTAACTTCAGCTACCGGTACGACAGTTTCAAGGCAGACCGTGTACAGACGCTTAGGGCCCATTGGTCTATATGCTCGTAGGCCTGTCAGATGTGTTCCCCTTACCGTAACTCACCGTCGCCTGCGATTAACCTGGAGTAGAGAGCATGCATTGTGGACACCGCAACAGTGGTCTTGTGTGATGTTTTCCGACGAGTCCAGGTTTAGTTTGCAGTCTGATTCTCGCCGGACTTTCATATGGAGAGCGCCAAGTACCCGTTACCACCAAGAGAACACCATTAAACGACACCGTTACGGTGGTGCAGGATGGCTCGTTTGGGGAGGAATTATTCTTGGTTCCAGAACTGACCTGCATGTTCAGAATGTAACGATGACAGGCCACATCTATCGGGATGTCATTCTGGAACAACATGTACGTTTGTTTCGGGGTGCCATGGGTGCTGAATTTCTGTTTATGGATGACAACGCCCGTCCTCACCGTGCAAACATTGTAGGATTGGCCAGCATGCTCAACGGACTTGAATCCAATAGAGCATGTGTGGGATATGCTTGGCCAACGAATTGCAGCCCGTCAACCCCTTCCCACTTGTCTACCGGAACTTCGGAGGGCATTGCTTGATGAGTGGTGTAATATTCCCCAAGATCAGATTGATAATGTGATACTCAGCATACGTAGGCGTTGTAAGGCCTGTATTGCATCGCCCGGGAGACATACTTCGTATTAAACCATCATACTAACCATGTTATACTTTTTTTTGTAAATAGGTTCTTTTTTGAAATTTGCTCCAGGGAGTAAAAATCGCAATTTTTATTAATTATGTCAAACATATGGCATCTTTTTTGCTCTTTACCTTTTGTTTAATAAATAGACTTTACAAATAAGTCAAATTTGTTTTGCTTCTGTCTCTTTCTTTGCCTGAACTTCATTATCCTTAATTTATGGACA
>BMAO01011521.1:0-17365 GCA_019973975.1 Trichonephila clavata | reverse complement strand
AAGTACATGAAGTAATAAGGAAGTATTCCATTCTGACCGAAATGACAGCACAATCAATTAGAGCTTATACTCCCTATGCAAGTGAAGAGGACATGGAACTCGCTGAGCTCTATGAAAGACATGCCTATCAAGATGAGAAATTAAAGCAGGCCCAAAGTGAGTATGGCTCTCTTATTTGCGATACTCCTGGTTGTCAGACTCATCATACCCCTCCTAATTCTCCACTAAAACCAATATCGAAGATTTCCCTGAGCTTCCCAAATCAATCAGTACCAAAAGGAAGGAAAGTGCAGATGGTTTCATCTCACCCACTTCCAAGCAAACCTTTAAAAGGGTTCAACTTGATCTAACAAATTTTAATATTAACTTGGAAAATAAATATCATGAATTAGCAGCTAATGAAACGGAAAAGGACATAGCAGGAACTTCACAACATCCTAAGCTTCCAAAATCACCCACCCGGCACACCCCCCCCCCCAAAACACAACCACCAACAATGTAAATACAAAAAGTACCCTCCTCCACCGGTCTTTCTTAAACTTGAACCGAACTTCATTGAACAACTTAAAACACTAACAGGAATTATCCCTACTCTCCGTAGCAGAAAGACCGGAGAACTAATAAGGCTTTACACTAATAACTACGGAGACTATAGACTACTTAACTAAACTAAAACTAAAATTAGATGTACCGGGCCACAGCGCGAAGCGCTTTTACCCAAAATGTAGGAGAAAAGAACGACCATGAAAGAAAACGTACAAATCAAGTGGCCCTGGGGTGGGGGCGGGGGAAGTGGCTCCCAAGCGGCGTTGGCTCGCGAAGCGAGCAATCCGGGGAGAAAAATGAATGAAGCGCAAGGAAGGAATCGGAGGATTGCGTCAGCAATCAAAATAAAGAGCGGTCGAGTGACTGCCTCTCTCTCTCCACCTGAAATGATGCAGCGGGAAGCTAGTGTGAAAGAGATGGATGAAAAAGATGGATACTGTAAAGGGTGAGTTGGCCTTGTTGTTACCTTGCCCATTCCCAAACTGTGTCCATAATACAGCCCCTAAAAACCTAGAAAAGACTAAAGCTCCATCCGCCAGTAATCTGGCGAAAAAATTAGCGGAAACGCACATAGATGAAATAAGTAATAAAAACAAAAAGAACCAACAAGATGGTTTCTCCTACCCAGGAAAAACGGCCAAAAAACCGAGAATCCTGGAGAACTACAATATAGGGGTATTACCCCAAATCGAAACAAATAATAAATTTACCGCGCTAGCAGGAAGCGACAGCCAACCGGCTTTGACGGACGCAGCGATTCCAGTTGCCCCCCCCCCATAATGTTAAAATTCAAAAGCAACTATAACCTAATTATGCAGGAAATCAACAGGAAATTCCCCACCACAGTGTCAAAGCTGTCTGGGGAATACCTTAAAATATACACGAAGACAGCAGATGATCAAAGGGAAATCACTGAATTCCTCGATCGAAAGAACGAGGAATACTATGATATCCCCCCATTTCCCTCCGCCCCAAAAGATAGTGATAAAAGGTCTTCCGATCTCAACCGAGATCGAAGACATAAAAACCGATTTAATAAACAATGGCTTTAACGTTGAAAAGGTGGCACAGCTCACCAAAGCCAAATCAAAATTCAAGCTCCCCATTTTTATGGTAGAAATTAAAAAATCCCCCAAGTCCCCAGATATTTTTCAACTAAAAACCTGTTGCTACCTTGCTATCAAGGTAGACAACTTCAATAGAAGACCCGGACCCACGCAGTGCTATAACTGCAACTTATTTAATCACTCATCCAAAAACTGCCACCTGAAAACCAGGTGCCTGAAATGTGGGCAACAGCACCGAACAGGTGAATGCTCCATAAAAGATAGAATAGAAAACCCCACCTGCATTAACTGCGGGGAAAAGGGCCACCTGGCCAACTCGAATCGCTGCGCCAAATTCCCCAAGACCCAACCAAAAAAGGGAGATGCCTCCCAAAACAGAAACAATAACGCAAACACCACCGCGACAAATAACATTACTAGTGCTACAACTAGGAAAGAATTTTCCTATGCTGATAGCATCAAAGGTCCCCAACAGATGGCCCCACTCGACACGTCGAAGTCGGTACCAACCAAGCCCGAAGCACTTGTACCCCGCGAAGCGGAGAAACGAAACAATAAACCAGAGACCATAGAAGAAAAGCCATTCAGCTTTATAGATGCAATTAACGAGATACGGCAACTCTTCGTTGAATACCCATTTCTTATGGATCTGGGTAGACAGCTGAGGAACGCCGTAGGCCCAGAAAAGGTAGATGTATTCTACCGCCACATCACAACCTTTGTCTAATGGGGTACAACTGCTTCGGACTTAGAATAACCTCCTGGAATGCGAATGGAGTTAGATCGCGCATCGTCGAGTTGCGCGATTTCGTAGATAAGCACAACCCTGATTTAATCCTACTTCAAGAAACCCACCTAGGACCAGGTGTCCAGGACCGATTCCAGCCCTTAACGGCCAAGCCAAAATTGCATATAGTAACACAGACAAGTGTGAGCTCATTGCCGACTCACTACAAAATCAGTTTAAACTTAATAATATCTCAAATGACACTGATAGGGCAATTACACATGTCGTTCACACCTATCTAGAAAATGAAAATAACTTTTTAACATTCCTCCCACCCCACCCCCACTACCTAGTGAAATCATTGATTACATAAGCAAGATTAATATTAACAAAGCAGCGGGTATGGACAATATCACCAATAAGATGATAAAGCACCTCCCGCTGCTCCCAATTTTTGAAATAACTAACATCATAGCAAATATCCTCAAGCTAAGTTACTTTCCTCGTCTCTGGAAAACCGCAGCAGTCATACCAATACTCAAGCCCGGTAAAGACCCTACGCAGGCATTAAGTTACTGCCCCATATCTTTACTCCCGATTCTCAGCAAAATTGCTGAGAAAATCTTATTAAAAAGATTGTATGACCTCGCCAACGTGAGGAGTTTGCTCATCCCTGAGCAACACGGTTTCAGACCCGGACTATCGACCTCCCACCAACTCCTAAGAGTGGTGGAAAAGATTAAGTCCGGTTTTGAAAATTATAAATCGACTGGTGCGGTTTTCTTAGACATACAAAAAGCCTTCGATCGCGTTTGGCACGAAGGACTCATATATAAATTAATTCGCTATAACTTCCCCCCCCCAAATGATAAAACTAATTTTTTCCTACCTCAGAAATAGAAACTTCAAAGTCAAAATTAACTGCACGTATTCCACCCCCAGACCCACTGAGGCGGGGGTGGCCCAGGGAACTTTAATCTCCCCCTTCTTATTTAATATTTATGTGAACGACATACCGCTCCACGACAACACAATTTTGTGTATGTACGCAGACGACACAGCAATTTTGGCTACCCATACTGACTTAAAACTCTCGCCAGAGCACTAAACCGACACCTCTTAGCGCTAGAGGACTGGTTCTCCAGATGGAAAATTGCACTAAATGTTGCAAAAACGGAGGCCGTCCTCTTCACTAAGAATTACAAAATAAATCAGACAAAAATATTCTTACACAACGAACATATCCCTTGGTCTCAGCACACCAAGTATCTTGGTGTTACGTTGGATAAAAGACTCACTTTCAAACAACACGTAACACAAATACGAGGTAACTTTATTAAAAAAGTCACCTCGCTAACCCCGTTATTGCATAAAAGATCTAAATTAAGCAGATCTAACTACTTATTTTTTCCCTACTTCTAAGACCAATTATTACCTACGCCTGCCCAGTTTGGGGTTTCGCAGCTAAGATACACATCAATAAACTCGAAATTTTACAGAACAAAACACTAAGGCAAATCTTGTGTGCCGATTGGTACATGAGAAATGCCGATCTCAGACGCGCGATTAATTTTAAAACTATCCGGCAGTTCATGCAAAAACTGTCGGTAAACTTCTTTAAAAACATAGACACATCTGATAATCCCTCGATCCAAAAGATCGAGAAGTACACACCGACACACACAGACCCAGAAACATCCTGTTAAACTAATTTAAATGAAACAAATTCTCCCATAATTACATTTATCAAGATATCTCCTACATTAAATTAAATATCATAAATCACAACAGACAACAACACCCAATCAGAGTAGCACCAAAGCTGTAAGGCAGAGGGCAGCACTCACCAGCGGACACGGCGACAAAACCTACGGGTCAGTAGTCAATCACACTATTCCATCTACACACAACAGGTTACTCCCTCTCGCCCCGCGAGAAAAGAGAACCTCCTTTATTACACCCATAACATATCAAGATAAGCTGCTACCCCCCTCTGGGCGGTTAGGAAATAATATATTTTTAAAAATGCTAATCCGCAAGTAAAATTTTTTCTCTACATAATGTAATTCTTTAATTTTCTAAAGTTGTACTATTCCTAAAAATATTTTCTCAGTAACTACTTTTATATTAAATCTTTTTTAAAATTTCATTAAGTCATTCTTTATAATAAATGGGCAAGTTTTTAATTCTCTCATGTTGTATCACCCTAAGACAGGAGATAAAAGCCCTGACGGGCTAGGTGCTCCAGAAACAAAATCCAGCTACGACGGAGGAACGCGTTGCGTTCCATGTCCCAATAAAAAAGACAATAGTGTGTTAGTTTTACAAGTTTAATAAGATATTTCGGGGTCTATTGAAGTTGGGATCAGGAGTATATTTTTCAATCTGTTTTACAGAAGTGTTTTTTGCATTATCTATATTATTAAAGAATCTTTTTGCTATTTTTTGGAAGGTTTCCCGGTGTTCCTCATAAACCACCGGGCATTAGTTATTTTTCTTATTATTACATTCTGTGACTGCTCTAAGATCTTGATATTTGCGGGAGCGGCATGACTCCAGATCGGGCAAGCGTATGTGGCGACTGGTCTGATTATAGAGGTATAGATAAGCACTCTATTTCTTAATGTCAAAGGCGACTTCCTTGAAAAATAAGGGGTGAATTTACTCGCTATCGCCCGGAAGTTATTTTTAATGTATTTTATATGCAAGTTAAAATTTAAGTGGGCGTCCAGTTTGACGCCTAGATACTTAGTTGACCCAGACCAGGGGACCGGGTGGTTCTGTATGTGTACGATCGGTAGTTTCTTGAATTTTCTGTTGGCGGAGAAGAAGACTGTTTCGGTCTTTGTTGCATTCAGTGCAATTTTCCATTTGTCGTACCAGTCTTCCAACTCCGCCAGGTGACGGTGTAGGGAGTGGGTGATTTGGTTTAAGTTTGTGCTTTGTGCCAGAATCGCAGTGCAGAATCCTATTCTGCCTATATTTGAAATTTACCTCCTATCGACCCGGAAATGACCACTGACTACCCCTTGGACATGGATTTTGTACAAAATGCCTCTCTCCCGTCCTCCAGAGCCTCCACACCTTTGATGACAAACTGCGAAAGGTCCAAACAAGTACATGAAGTAATAAGGAAGTATTCCATTCTGACCGAAATGACAGCACAATCAATTAGAGCTTATACTCCCTATGCAAGTGAAGAGGACATGGAACTCGCTGAGCTCTATGAAAGACATGCCTATCAAGATGAGAAATTAAAGCAGGCCCAAAGTGAGTATGGCTCTCTTATTTGCGATACTCCTGGTTGTCAGACTCATCATACCCCTCCTAATTCTCCCACTAAAACCAATATCGAAGATTTCCCTGAGCTTCCCAAATCAATCAGTACCAAAAGGAAGGAAAGTGCAGATGGTTTCATCTCACCCACTTCCAAGCAAACCTTTAAAAGGGTTCAACTTGATCTAACAAATTTTAATATTAACTTGGAAAATAAATATCATGAATTAGCAGCTAATGAAACGGAAAAGGACATAGCAGGAACTTCACAACATCCTAAGCTTCCAAAATCACCCACCCGGCACACCCCCCCCCCCAAAACACAACCACCAACAATGTAAATACAAAAAGTACCCTCCCTCCACCGGTCTTTCTTAAACTTGAACCGAACTTCATTGAACAACTTAAAACACTAACAGGAATTATCCCTACTCTCCGTAGCAGAAAGACCGGAGAACTAATAAGGCTTTACACTAATAACTACGGAGACTATAGACTACTTAACTAAACTAAAACTAAAATTAGATGTACCGGGCCACAGCGCGAAGCGCTTTTACCCAAAATGTAGGAGAAAAGAACGACCATGAAAGAAAACGTACAAATCAAGTGGCCCTGGGGTGGGGGGCGGGGGAAGTGGCTCCCAAGCGGCGTTGGCTCGCGAAGCGAGCAATCCGGGGAGAAAAAATGAATGAAGCGCAAGGAAGGAATCGGAGGATTGCGTCAGCAATCAAAATAAAGAGCGGTCGAGTGACTGCCTCTCTCTCTCCACCTGAAATGATGCAGCGGGAAGCTAGTGTGAAAGAGATGGATGAAAAAGATGGATACTGTAAAGGGTGAGTTGGCCTTGTTGTTACCTTGCCCATTCCCAAACTGTGTCCATAATACAGCCCCTAAAAACCTAGAAAAGACTAAAGCTCCATCCGCCAGTAATCTGGCGAAAAAATTAGCGGAAACGCACATAGATGAAATAAGTAATAAAAACAAAAAGAACCAACAAGATGGTTTCTCCTACCCAGGAAAAACGGCCAAAAAACCGAGAATCCTGGAGAACTACAATATAGGGGTATTACCCCAAATCGAAACAAATAATAAATTTACCGCGCTAGCAGGAAGCGACAGCCAACCGGCTTTGACGGACGCAGCGATTCCAGTTGCCCCCCCCCCATAATGTTAAAATTCAAAAGCAACTATAACCTAATTATGCAGGAAATCAACAGGAAATTCCCCACCACAGTGTCAAAGCTGTCTGGGGAATACCTTAAAATATACACGAAGACAGCAGATGATCAAAGGGAAATCACTGAATTCCTCGATCGAAAGAACGAGGAATACTATGATATCCCCCCCATTTCCCTCCGCCCCCAAAAGATAGTGATAAAAGGTCTTCCGATCTCAACCGAGATCGAAGACATAAAAACCGATTTAATAAACAATGGCTTTAACGTTGAAAAGGTGGCACAGCTCACCAAAGCCAAATCAAAATTCAAGCTCCCCATTTTTATGGTAGAAATTAAAAAATCCCCCAACTCCCCAGATATTTTTCAACTAAAAACCTGTTGCTACCTTGCTATCAAGGTAGACAACTTCAATAGAAGACCCGGACCCACGCAGTGCTATAACTGCAACTTATTTAATCACTCATCCAAAAACTGCCACCTGAAAACCAGGTGCCTGAAATGTGGGCAACAGCACCGAACAGGTGAATGCTCCATAAAAGATAGAATAGAAAACCCCACCTGCATTAACTGCGGGGAAAAGGGCCACCTGGCCAACTCGAATCGCTGCGCCAAATTCCCCAAGACCCAACCAAAAAAGGGAGATGCCTCCCAAAACAGAAACAATAACGCAAACACCACCGCGACAAATAACATTACTAGTGCTACAACTAGGAAAGAATTTTCCTATGCTGATAGCATCAAAGGTCCCCAACAGATGGCCCCACTCGACACGTCGAAGTCGGTACCAACCAAGCCCGAAGCACTTGTACCCCGCGAAGCGGAGAAACGAAACAATAAACCAGAGACCATAGAAGAAAAGCCATTCAGCTTTATAGATGCAATTAACGAGATACGGCAACTCTTCGTTGAATACCCATTTCTTATGGATCTGGGTAGACAGCTGAGGAACGCCGTAGGCCCAGAAAAGGTAGATGTATTCTACCGCCACATCACAACCTTTGTCTAATGGGGTACAACTGCTTCGGACTTAGAATAACCTCCTGGAATGCGAATGGAGTTAGATCGCGCATCGTCGAGTTGCGCGATTTCGTAGATAAGCACAACCCTGATTTAATCCTACTTCAAGAAACCCACCTAGGACCAGGTGTCCAGGACCGATTCCAGCCCTTAACGGCCAAGCCAAAATTGCATATAGTAACACAGACAAGTGTGAGCTCATTGCCGACTCACTACAAAATCAGTTTAAACTTAATAATATCTCAAATGACACTGATAGGGCAATTACACATGTCGTTCACACCTATCTAGAAAATGAAAATAACTTTATTAACATTCCTCCCACCCCACCCCCACTACCTAGTGAAATCATTGATTACATAAGCAAGATTAATATTAACAAAGCAGCGGGTATGGACAATATCACCAATAAGATGATAAAGCACCTCCCGCTGCTCCCAATTTTTGAAATAACTAACATCATAGCAAATATCCTCAAGCTAAGTTACTTTCCTCGTCTCTGGAAAACCGCAGCAGTCATACCAATACTCAAGCCCGGTAAAGACCCTACGCAGGCATTAAGTTACTGCCCCATATCTTTACTCCCGATTCTCAGCAAAATTGCTGAGAAAATCTTATTAAAAAGATTGTATGACCTCGCCAACGTGAGGAGTTTGCTCATCCCTGAGCAACACGGTTTCAGACCCGGACTATCGACCTCCCACCAACTCCTAAGAGTGGTGGAAAAGATTAAGTCCGGTTTTGAAAATTATAAATCGACTGGTGCGGTTTTCTTAGACATACAAAAAGCCTTCGATCGCGTTTGGCACGAAGGACTCATATATAAATTAATTCGCTATAACTCCCCCCCCCCCAAATGATAAAACTAATTTTTTCCTACCTCAGAAATAGAAACTTCAAAGTCAAAATTAACTGCACGTATTCCACCCCCAGACCCACTGAGGCGGGGGTGGCCCAGGGAACTTTAATCTCCCCCTTCTTATTTAATATTTATGTGAACGACATACCGCTCCACGACAACACAATTTTGTGTATGTACGCAGACGACACAGCAATTTTGGCTACCCATACTGACTTAAAACTCATCGCCAGAGCACTAAACCGACACCTCTTAGCGCTAGAGGACTGGTTCTCCAGATGGAAAATTGCACTAAATGTTGCAAAAACGGAGGCCGTCCTCTTCACTAAGAATTACAAAATAAATCAGACAAAAATATTCTTACACAACGAACATATCCCTTGGTCTCAGCACACCAAGTATCTTGGTGTTACGTTGGATAAAAGACTCACTTTCAAACAACACGTAACACAAATACGAGGTAACTTTATTAAAAAAGTCACCTCGCTAACCCCGTTATTGCATAAAAGATCTAAATTAAGCAGATCTAACAAACTACTTATTTTTTCCCTACTTCTAAGACCAATTATTACCTACGCCTGCCCAGTTTGGGGTTTCGCAGCTAAGATACACATCAATAAACTCGAAATTTTACAGAACAAAACACTAAGGCAAATCTTGTGTGCCGATTGGTACATGAGAAATGCCGATCTCAGACGCGCGATTAATTTTAAAACTATCCGGCAGTTCATGCAAAAACTGTCGGTAAACTTCTTTAAAAACATAGACACATCTGATAATCCCTCGATCCAAAAGATCTAGAAGTACACACCACACACAGACCCAGAAACATCCTGTTAAACTAATTTAAATGAAACAAATTCTCCCATAATTACATTTATCAAGATATCTCCTACATTAAATTAAATATCATAAATCACAACAGACAACAACACCCAATCAGAGTAGCACCAAAGCTGTAAGGCAGAGGGCAGCACTCACCAGCGGACACGGCGACAAAACCTACGGGTCAGTAGTCAATCACACTATTCCATCTACACACAACAGGTTACTCCCTCTCGCCCCGCGAGAAAAGAGAACCTCCTTTATTACACCCATAACATATCAAGATAAGCTGCTACCCCCCTCTGGGCGGTTAGGAAATAATATATTTTTAAAAATGCTAATCCGCAAGTAAAATTTTTTCTCTACATAATGTAATTCTTTAATTTTCTAAAGTTGTACTATTCCTAAAAATATTTTCTCAGTAACTACTTTTATATTAAATCTTTTTTAAAATTTCATTAAGTCATTCTTTATAATAAATGGGCAAGTTTTTAATTCTCTCATGTTGTATCACCCTAAGACAGGAGATAAAAGCCCTGACGGGCTAGGTGCTCCAGAAACAAAATCCAGCTACGACGGAGGAACGCGTTGCGTTCCATGTCCCAATAAAAAAGACAATAGTGTGTTAGTTTTACAAGTTTAATAAGATATTTCGGGGTCTATTGAAGTTGGGATCAGGAGTATATTTTTCAATCTGTTTTACAGAAGTGTTTTTTGCATTATCTATATTATTAAAGAATCTTTTTGCTATTTTTTGGAAGGTTTCCCGGTGTTCCTCATAAACCACCGGGCATTAGTTATTTTTCTTATTATTACATTCTGTGACTGCTCTAAGATCTTGATATTTGCGGGAGCGGCATGACTCCAGATCGGGCAAGCGTATGTGGCGACTGGTCTGATTATAGAGGTATAGATAAGCACTCTATTTCTTAATGTCAAAGGCGACTTCCTTGAAAAATAAGGGGTGAATTTACTCGCTATCGCCCGGAAGTTATTTTTAATGTATTTTATATGCAAGTTAAAATTTAAGTGGGCGTCCAGTTTGACGCCTAGATACTTAGTTGACCCAGACCAGGGGACCGGGTGGTTCTGTATGTGTACGATCGGTAGTTTCTTGAATTTTCTGTTGGCGGAGAAGAAGACTGTTTCGGTCTTTGTTGCATTCAGTGCAATTTTCCATTTGTCGTACCAGTCTTCCAACTCCGCCAGGTGACGGTGTAGGGAGTGGGTGATTTGGTTTAAGTTTGTGCTTTGTGCCAGAATCGCAGTGCAGAATCCTATTCTGCCTATATTTGAAATTTACCTCCTATCGACCCGGAAATGACCACTGACTACCCCTTGGACATGGATTTTGTACAAAATGCCTCTCTCCCGTCCTCCAGAGCCTCCACACCTTTGATGACAAACTGCGAAAGGTCCAAACAAGTACATGAAGTAATAAGGAAGTATTCCATTCTGACCGAAATGACAGCACAATCAATTAGAGCTTATACTCCCTATGCAAGTGAAGAGGACATGGAACTCGCTGAGCTCTATGAAAGACATGCCTATCAAGATGAGAAATTAAAGCAGGCCCAAAGTGAGTATGGCTCTCTTATTTGCGATACTCCTGGTTGTCAGACTCATCATACCCCTCCTAATTCTCCCACTAAAACCAATATCGAAGATTTCCCTGAGCTTCCCAAATCAATCAGTACCAAAAGGAAGGAAAGTGCAGATGGTTTCATCTCACCCACTTCCAAGCAAACCTTTAAAAGGGTTCAACTTGATCTAACAAATTTTAATATTAACTTGGAAAATAAATATCATGAATTAGCAGCTAATGAAACGGAAAAGGACATAGCAGGAACTTCACAACATCCTAAGCTTCCAAAATCACCCACCCGGCACACCCCCCCCCCAAAACACAACCACCAACAATGTAAATACAAAAAGTACCCTCCCTCCACCGGTCTTTCTTAAACTTGAACCGAACTTCATTGAACAACTTAAAACACTAACAGGAATTATCCCTACTCTCCGTAGCAGAAAGACCGGAGAACTAATAAGGCTTTACACTAATAACTACGGAGACTATAGACTACTTAACTAAACTAAAACTAAAATTAGATGTACCGGGCCACAGCGCGAAGCGCTTTTACCCAAAATGTAGGAGAAAAGAACGACCATGAAAGAAAACGTACAAATCAAGTGGCCCTGGGGTGGGGGGCGGGGGAAGTGGCTCCCAAGCGGCGTTGGCTCGCGAAGCGAGCAATCCGGGGAGAAAAAATGAATGAAGCGCAAGGAAGGAATCGGAGGATTGCGTCAGCAATCAAAATAAAGAGCGGTCGAGTGACTGCCTCTCTCTCTCCACCTGAAATGATGCAGCGGGAAGCTAGTGTGAAAGAGATGGATGAAAAAGATGGATACTGTAAAGGGTGAGTTGGCCTTGTTGTTACCTTGCCCATTCCCAAACTGTGTCCATAATACAGCCCCTAAAAACCTAGAAAAGACTAAAGCTCCATCCGCCAGTAATCTGGCGAAAAAATTAGCGGAAACGCACATAGATGAAATAAGTAATAAAAACAAAAAGAACCAACAAGATGGTTTCTCCTACCCAGGAAAAACGGCCAAAAAACCGAGAATCCTGGAGAACTACAATATAGGGGTATTACCCCAAATCGAAACAAATAATAAATTTACCGCGCTAGCAGGAAGCGACAGCCAACCGGCTTTGACGGACGCAGCGATTCCAGTTGCCCCCCCCCCATAATGTTAAAATTCAAAAGCAACTATAACCTAATTATGCAGGAAATCAACAGGAAATTCCCCACCACAGTGTCAAAGCTGTCTGGGGAATACCTTAAAATATACACGAAGACAGCAGATGATCAAAGGGAAATCACTGAATTCCTCGATCGAAAGAACGAGGAATACTATGATATCCCCCCATTTCCCTCCGCCCCCAAAAGATAGTGATAAAAGGTCTTCCGATCTCAACCGAGATCGAAGACATAAAAACCGATTTAATAAACAATGGCTTTAACGTTGAAAAGGTGGCACAGCTCACCAAAGCCAAATCAAAATTCAAGCTCCCCATTTTTATGGTAGAAATTAAAAAATCCCCCAACTCCCCAGATATTTTTCAACTAAAAACCTGTTGCTACCTTGCTATCAAGGTAGACAACTTCAATAGAAGACCCGGACCCACGCAGTGCTATAACTGCAACTTATTTAATCACTCATCCAAAAACTGCCACCTGAAAACCAGGTGCCTGAAATGTGGGCAACAGCACCGAACAGGTGAATGCTCCATAAAAGATAGAATAGAAAACCCCACCTGCATTAACTGCGGGGAAAAGGGCCACCTGGCCAACTCGAATCGCTGCGCCAAATTCCCCAAGACCCAACCAAAAAAGGGAGATGCCTCCCAAAACAGAAACAATAACGCAAACACCACCGCGACAAATAACATTACTAGTGCTACAACTAGGAAAGAATTTTCCTATGCTGATAGCATCAAAGGTCCCCAACAGATGGCCCCACTCGACACGTCGAAGTCGGTACCAACCAAGCCCGAAGCACTTGTACCCCGCGAAGCGGAGAAACGAAACAATAAACCAGAGACCATAGAAGAAAAGCCATTCAGCTTTATAGATGCAATTAACGAGATACGGCAACTCTTCGTTGAATACCCATTTCTTATGGATCTGGGTAGACAGCTGAGGAACGCCGTAGGCCCAGAAAAGGTAGATGTATTCTACCGCCACATCACAACCTTTGTCTAATGGGGTACAACTGCTTCGGACTTAGAATAACCTCCTGGAATGCGAATGGAGTTAGATCGCGCATCGTCGAGTTGCGCGATTTCGTAGATAAGCACAACCCTGATTTAATCCTACTTCAAGAAACCCACCTAGGACCAGGTGTCCAGGACCGATTCCAGCCCTTAACGGCCAAGCCAAAATTGCATATAGTAACACAGACAAGTGTGAGCTCATTGCCGACTCACTACAAAATCAGTTTAAACTTAATATATCTCAAATGACACTGATAGGGCAATTACACATGTCGTTCACACCTATCTAGAAAATGAAAATAACTTTATTAACATTCCTCCCACCCCACCCCCACTACCTAGTGAAATCATTGATTACATAAGCAAGATTAATATTAACAAAGCAGCGGGTATGGACAATATCACCAATAAGATGATAAAGCACCTCCCGCTGCTCCCAATTTTTGAAATAACTAACATCATAGCAAATATCCTCAAGCTAAGTTACTTTCCTCGTCTCTGGAAAACCGCAGCAGTCATACCAATACTCAAGCCCGGTAAAGACCCTACGCAGGCATTAAGTTACTGCCCCATATCTTTACTCCCGATTCTCAGCAAAATTGCTGAGAAAATCTTATTAAAAAGATTGTATGACCTCGCCAACGTGAGGAGTTTGCTCATCCCTGAGCAACACGGTTTCAGACCCGGACTATCGACCTCCCACCAACTCCTAAGAGTGGTGGAAAAGATTAAGTCCGGTTTTGAAAATTATAAATCGACTGGTGCGGTTTTCTTAGACATACAAAAAGCCTTCGATCGCGTTTGGCACGAAGGACTCATATATAAATTAATTCGCTATAACTTCCCCCCCCCCAAATGATAAAACTAATTTTTTCCTACCTCAGAAATAGAAACTTCAAAGTCAAAATTAACTGCACGTATTCCACCCCCAGACCCACTGAGGCGGGGGTGGCCCAGGGAACTTTAATCTCCCCTTCTTATTTAATATTTATGTGAACGACATACCGCTCCACGACAACACAATTTTGTGTATGTACGCAGACGACACAGCAATTTTGGCTACCCATACTGACTTAAAACTCATCGCCAGAGCACTAAACCGACACCTCTTAGCGCTAGAGGACTGGTTCTCCAGATGGAAAATTGCACTAAATGTTGCAAAAACGGAGGCCGTCCTCTTCACTAAGAATTACAAAATAAATCAGACAAAAATATTCTTACACAACGAACATATCCCTTGGTCTCAGCACACCAAGTATCTTGGTGTTACGTTGGATAAAAGACTCACTTTCAAACAACACGTAACACAAATACGAGGTAACTTTATTAAAAAAGTCACCTCGCTAACCCCGTTATTGCATAAAAGATCTAAATTAAGCAGATCTAATAAACTACTTATTTTTTCCCTACTTCTAAGACCAATTATTACCTACGCCTGCCCAGTTTGGGGTTTCGCAGCTAAGATACACATCAATAAACTCGAAATACTACAGAACAAAACACCAAGGCAAATCTTATGTGCCGATTGGTACATGAGAAATGCCGATCTCAGACGCGCGATTAATTTTAAAACTATCCGGCAGTTCATGCAAAAACTGTCGGTAAACTTCTTTAAAAACATAGACACATCTGATAATCCCTCGATCCAAAAGATTGAGAAGTACACACCGACCCAGAAACATCCTGTTAAACTAATATAAATGAAGCAAAATCTCTCCTAAATATATTTACTAAGATATCTCCTACTTTAAATTAAATATCATAAATCACAACAGACAACAACATCCAATCAGAGTAGTTCCAAAGCTGTAAGGCAGAGGGCAGCACTCACCAGCGGACACGGCGACAAAACCTACGGGTCAGTAGTCAATCACACTATTCCATCTTCACACAACAGGTTACTCCCTCTCGCCCCGCGAGAAAAGAGAACCTCCTCTATTACACCCATAACATATCAAGATAAGCTGCTACCCCCCTCTGGGCGGTTAGGAAATAATATATTTTTAAAAATGCTAATCCGCAAGTAAAATTTTTTCTCTACATAATGTAATTCTTTAATTTTCTAAAGTTGTACTATTCCTAAAAATATTTTCTCAGTAACTACTTTTATATTAAATCTTTTTTAAAATTTCATTAAGTCATTCTTTATAATAAATGGGCAAGTTTTTAATTCTCTCATGTTGTATCACCCTAAGACAGGAGATAAAAGCCCTGACGGGCTAGGTGCTCCAGAAACAAAATCCAGCTACGACGGAGGAACGCGTTGCGTTCCATGTCCCAATAAAAAAGACAATAGTGTGTTAGTTTTACAAGTTTAATAAGATATTTCGGGGTCTATTGAAGTTGGGATCAGGAGTATATTTTTCAATCTGTTTTACAGAAGTGTTTTTTGCATTATCTATATTATTAAAGAATCTTTTTGCTATTTTTTGGAAGGTTTCCCGGTGTTCCTCATAAACCACCGGGCATTAGTTATTTTTCTTATTATTACATTCTGTGACTGCTCTAAGATCTTGATATTTGCGGGAGCGGCATGACTCCAGATCGGGCAAGCGTATGTGGCGACTGGTCTGATTATAGAGGTATAGATAAGCACTCTATTTCTTAATGTCAAAGGCGACTTCCTTGAAAAATAAGGGGTGAATTTACTCGCTATCGCCCGGAAGTTATTTTTAATGTATTTTATATGCAAGTTAAAATTTAAGTGGGCGTCCAGTTTGACGCCTAGATACTTAGTTGACCCAGACCAGGGGACCGGGTGGTTCTGTATGTGTACGATCGGTAGTTTCTTGAATTTTCTGTTGGCGGAGAAGAAGACTGTTTCGGTCTTTGTTGCATTCAGTGCAATTTTCCATTTGTCGTACCAGTCTTCCAACTCCGCCAGGTGACGGTGTAGGGAGTGGGTGATTTGGTTTAAGTTTGTGCTTTGTGCCAGAATCGCAGTGCAGAATCCTATTCTGCCTATATTTGAAATTTACCTCCTATCGACCGGAAATGACCACTGACTACCCTTGGACATGGATTTTGTACAAAATGCCTCTCTCCCGTCCTCCAGAGCCTCCACACCTTTGATGACAAACTGCGAAAGGTCCAAACAAGTACATGAAGTAATAAGGAAGTATTCCATTCTGACCGAAATGACAGCACAATCAATTAGAGCTTATACTCCCTATGCAAGTGAAGAGGACATGGAACTCGCTGAGCTCTATGAAAGACATGCCTATCAAGATGAGAAATTAAAGCAGGCCAAAGTGAGTATGGCTCTCTTATTTTGCGATACTCCTGGTTGTCAGACTCATCATACCCCTCCTAATTCTCCCACTAAAACCAATATCGAGATTTCCCTGAGCTTCCCAAATCAATCAGTACCAAAAGGAAGGAAAGTGCAGATGGTTTCATCTCACCCACTTCCAAGCAAACCTTTAAAAGGGTTCAACTTGATCTAACAAATTTTAATATTAACTTGGAAAATAAATATCATGAATTAGCAGCTAATGAAACGGAAAAGGACATAGCAGGAACTTCACAACATCCTAAGCTTCCAAAATCACCCACCCGGCACACCCCCCCCCAAACACAACCACCAACAATGTAAATACAAAAAGTACCCTCCCTCCACCCGGTCTTTCTTAAACTTGAACCGAACTTCATTGAACAACTTAAACACTAACAGGATTATCCCTACTCTCCGTAGCAGAAAGACCGGAGAACTAATAAGGCTTTACACTAATAACTACGGAGACTATAGACTACTTAACTAAACTAAAACTAAAATTAGATGTACCGGGCCACAGCGCGAAGCGCTTTTACCCAAAATGTAGGAGAAAAGAACGACCATGAAAGAAAACGTACAAATCAAGTGGCCCTGGGGTGGGGGGCGGGAAGTGGCTCCCAAGCGGCGTTGGCTCGCGAAGCGAGCAATCCGGGGAGAAAAAATGAATGAAGCGCAAGGAAGGAATCGGAGGATTGCGTCAGCAATCAAAATAAAGAGCGGTCGAGTGACTGCCTCTCTCTCTCCACCTGAAATGATGCAGCGGGAAGCTAGTGTGAAAGAGATGGATGAAAAAGATGGATACTGTAAAGGGTGAGTTG
>BMAO01011520.1:0-56694 GCA_019973975.1 Trichonephila clavata | reverse complement strand
ATAAAATTTCGTTGTAAATATTATATATAGATGCTTTTAACTCTTTTATGAATTTAAAAAAATAATGTTTTTTCTTTAATTTTTAATATTTCGATATTTAGTTCTTAACTATTTGTTCTCACCTTCCTCTTTTTTTCTTTGTGATACCTACAGTATTTTGTCTTGATCACAAAGTTCATTTTGAAAAATTAACAATATTTTTGTAGTTGTGCCCCAAACTACACTTGTAAAAAAAACTGATCAATTAAAAATTTTTTAAGGCAGAATTAATTGAAAATTAGTTAGTTATCAAATATTTATCATGAAACTTGTTGTTTTAAGAAAATATCCATGTTGCACCAAATTTTAGAAGGTTAGTTTCACTTAAAAAACTTTTTCTCTAATTTTGGTTGATATAAATAATTCTGGACTGGCAGGAAAACTTTATATTTCTATTTGTGGAAGACTTGAATGTCTATTTGAGAATTCGTACTTTACCATAGTTTTTACCTGCCCCAAAATAAATAAAAGTTCAAAACATGGTAAATTATTTTTCTCCAAAGAGTGTCTAATAATTTATTTTGCTGGCGATAAAAATTGTAACTCGAGGAAGAGTAATCTTATCACATCAAAAGTCAAAATTGCATGAAAGAAAGAAGAGGTCAGGATATGCTAATGATTAGTATTTCTGCGCATTTAGACGACGCAGAAGGGAGAAACGACATCTGAAGCACTTCTTAAAAGAAAAGTCGCGTAGTGGATTTCTCATTCGAAAAGCGCTTTATAAGGTCGAAGTATGCTTAAAATATCGTGTTATGCCTTGAATAATAATATAAGTGCTTACCAGCAAATATAAGAGTTCCTTTTGCCTAATGGTGTGTGTGGAAAATCGTTCCATGATATCAATGATTTTCCTATTTTGTGCTATTTAAATGCTAAATAAACATTAGAAATTGTTTTAAAGTTTAAAAGGTGAGAAAAGTCAAAACTATACCTAAAAATTTCGTGACATGCGTACTGGAATTCTGTATCACTATTTTGTATTTACATTTTTCTTTCTATAAGTGTACTTGATAGTGTCCAGATATAATACTATGAGGGCACTTGATACTTCTGATAAATTTTAACATACAATTTCCGCTATCAGTAAAATTTTAAATGAGATAAAACGGGCATTTTAAATAATAAAAGAAAATTGATTTAAAGAAAAATGTAAATCCATGGAGATTTATTGTTATGGGAAATAAAAGGTATTTAGAATTACATTATTTATCCAAGAATGTGAATTCTAAGTTCTTAAAGCAATGTGATTATGTTATTCTTATTTATTATAAATTGCCTAATTAATTCAAATTTGCTTAAATAAAGCAATTAGTAATATAATTCTAATTTCTTAAAATAGTATATCTTAGCAAAGTATTTTTCATTCTGAGAAGAAGTATCATAATTTTTTTTCAACGAGCTATGCTGTTCTGAAAATTACTCCTTTTTTACAAAAGGACTTTCGAAATAAATTTTGAAAAAAAATCAAAACTGTGTAGAATATGCAAAAAATATATAAAAATATTTTTAATTTAACACAATGTATAGTTTCAAAACATAAAATAAAGATATTTTTCAATGTAATATTCATTAGTTTAAACTATGTATCAATCATATATTAAAATTTTTATTCTTAAAAATTTGTGTGTGTATGTGTAACTCTTTTTTAAACACAGACCTGTTTTTTTCCAGGGGTAAAAAGCTTTCTATCCAAATCTTCATCCTAGAAAATTTTAAACTTTCACTTGTCATATCTCAGTATGTATTTGCACCCTAAAAAAAGTCGAAAAATAATAGCTCAAGAAATCCGATACTGGTTCCTAGGAATTGAAAACATATGAAATCCTTTACACGTCTGCTCACCAACGAATCAAGATTTTTTCCGGTGGAGAAATCGAACAAGAAACTTCGTCTGCGTTGAATTTTAACTTTGTTTGTGGCGCCGTTTCCAGTTTGACATTCGTCGAGATTTTCCGAATCGTAAAGCCTTTAGAGTCCTATTATATGACTTTCCCGATCTACGTTTTTTACTCTAATACGCATTCTTTTCCATTCAGTTCTTAAATCGAGAGTACGAAAAAAATGATAGCAGATGAAATTCTGTTTCTTGTAAATGTAAAGCCGTTTCTAAGCGGGGTTTCAATTACATGTAATGTGAAAGAAGATCTACGCCAGAAAAGATCTTTTTATACTTTGTTGAAAATTGCGACTTCTCCTATTGGAAAATGGGACCATTTCTTTTTTAAGCATCTCCATCTTTTTGCTCATTTAATACGTGACTTGAACGGTTTAATACGCAAGTATTTTTAAATTTATCTCTTCAGAGGATAAAAGGATTACTGAGTGCAAAAAAGGGCTTAAAGGAGAACCGGAAATTTTCCTTTAGAACTACTCTGCAACATTTTTGGATTCTGAGTATCTAACTCAATTTTTGGTTTTATATTCAATGCAAAATGATATTTAAGCAGAAATAAATATTTTATCAATTATTATGACGATATTTAATAATGAAATTTTTAGTCACTAAACCTTAGAAATTTTTTTTTAAACAAGGCATTTATTTTTGGAATCAAACAAATTGTGTTAATTTGAAAATTGAAATGAGAATTTTGAAGTATTTCATGCTTACAAATCTGTATCTGTAAGAATTTAAGGTCCATTAAACTGAAAATGTAATGAATTGAGAAATTATTGGTTGAGAGAGATATGCATATTTTTGTTTTTATTTCAATGTATGAATCTTGCTATATATATTTATTAATTAATTTACAGAATTAGGCTAAATTTGTTTTAAACATGTATTTGAATCGATGCATAAAAGTTATACAATGAAAAATTTTATTTTTTAAAAAAAAATTTAATACTCAATGATTATTTTTTTGTAGTACAAAGCAATAACATAGCCTGAAGTGTAAAAGTTGTAGCGGGTTTTCAAAGCATTTCGATCTAGGGGAATCTATTTTTTGGATCTTTTGATTGATTTGAGAACCCCTTGTCTTGTGTAAAGGACATGCGATCGTTGCAGATTATAGTTTCTATTTAAAGAGATCTGAAGTGAAAAAGGAGAGGATGTAGAAATTGTAATTTCGTGGTTTAATTGTTAAGTGTTATATTGACAGTTGATTATTATTTATCGGAACTGCCGGACGAGATTTCAGCTCGTGAATCAGTACAGATTGTATCGTATTTAATCTGGAGCTTGAAACTGCATCGATGAGATTTAAAACTTCTTTTAAGAGTTAAGTGAATCTTTATTAAATTGGTTTGATTTTTCGAAGTTTACTTCGCTCTCATTGATTACTTATCATTAAAGTATTGTGCTTAGATTAAATACATTTTTTGAGCTTTATAATGCCTTTTGATTTGAGCCTTCACCTCTTTAATATGAAATCTGGCTCTCTTCAAAGTGTCTGATTCTTTCCCTCCCCCCTTTTAATGCAATTCACAATGATGCGCGTATAACTAATTTTAATTTAATTTTAAAATAAATATTACAATATTTCTCATTTAATTGATGAATATTAAATGCCTCATCAAATGTTTTTAAATTCCTCTTTGAAGATAAAAAGGACATCTTAGTTGATTATTAATTGTTTTAAAACGAATATTATAAAGAAAATTGGTTGTTTTAATTGAGAAAAAATCTGTCTGCAGCTATTTGATATTTTATAGCAGCGTTTCTCTCAAACTGTGGAGCGTAATTTCCCTATGGGGAGAGCGAGTAAATTGGAAAGTCGAAAATAAAAGTTTTAAAATAAATATTAATTTACTGAAAGGAAACAAAGCAAAATATATTCTGACATAATAAAAATTAAATATACATTTATACTGATATAATATTCTTTTTTTAATGTACTTGTATACAATTCCAATTGATAGCTATAACATATAATAAATTAAGTTTATTTTAACGATGCTTTCTTTATGATGAATTTTTCTGACATATAATTTTTTTTAATTATAGTTCTGAAATTTATAGCTATTTTATCAATATTAATTAAAAACAAGTTTAATAATTACTACTGCATGCCGGGGGCTTGATATATACAGAATTGAATTTTTATCTTGACAATTTATATGATTTATAATTATAGTCATATTGTAGCTTTAAAAATAGATTTTTATTGAATTGGGTAAATTGTTATTGTATGGGAGAGTGTGATGAAAATTATGATTGAAAAACGGATAGTGCAAATATTGAAAGTTTGAGAAGCATTGTTTTATTGTTAATTATCTTTAACGTAAAAAATAAAAGTGCATAGACTAATTAGTTTCAAATTTTTTATAAATTACTTGGTTATACTTGAAAGTTAATGCTGATATATAGGGCTATAAAACTTAATGGTCAGGGATAAAAGTTCTGTGTTTAGGGCCATCTATTCTTTGAAAGAAGTGGGTACTAAATGTAACACTTGAAGATGCAAGGGAAAAAAAGTTAAAAGATGTATAAAGAATTAAATTTTAGGTCTAATTTAGTCTCACACACACACACACACACACACACACACACACACACACACACACACACACACACACACACACACACACACACACACACACACACACACCACACACACACACACACACACACACACACACACACACACACACACACACACACACACACACACACACACACACACACACACACACACACACACACACATATTTGCTCTAGTACTACTGTGGCTCTATCATGACTACAGTTATCTTAGGTTCATAACTATTTTTTGTATATTTTTGTAACATATATATATATATATATATACTAGAAAAAATTTCATTAACTTCAAATAAACAGTTTCGCTTCTCCCTTTCTGCATTCCGCTACTGTTTTTTTTAAGGGTAATTGGAAATGAATGAAGGACAGGCTAAAATTTTCAGAAAAGACAATTTGAGATTTTTTTTATTTTCAAATTATGCAGATAATTGCCTTTCTAAAGATGTTACATTTTAATCTCTACAATATTTAGAAGTTTGAAAAAAATCTAGTTTTAAACTATCCTGGAAGCTTGGCTACGCCCACTTAAATGTCAAAAATTGTAAGCAATGCATTTCGTTTGATAGTTGAATATTAGGCGCAAATTTATGTAACGGATAAATCTTTTGATTTTTTTACATTTTCAAAAGTGCACGGTTGTGTTTTTGATACCTCAGGATTTGGTTCTTTTTAGCTAGTGTTTTTATAAATACATTCAGATATTTTTTTCAATGTGTTTGCTATTTTCAAGCAATTTTCTCATGTCTAAATCAACTACAATATTATTAAATAAGTTTGAAGGACAATTTGATAAATGCTGATGTAATAAATTATAGTTTACAAAAACTAAAAAACACGCTTTTATAGTGAATCGAACTAAAAAGTAAGAAAATAATACTTAATGTAAGAATAAAATAATTAACGAGAAAATTAATGTCATTGGGTTAAGGGCGTGGGGTGCTTTATATTAATTGTTATAATTTCTCATTAGTTCCATTCCGAAATGCTGAGTTATCATGAAAATATGGTAAAAAGTACTCCACGCTTTTACCCCAATGACATTAAATTTCTCGTTAATCATTTTATTCTTAATAAAGATTTATTTTTTTACTTTTTAGTTCGATTCACTATAAAAAAGCGTGTTTTTTTAAAATTTTTTATACTATAATTTATTTTACCACATTTTTAGTTAAATCTACAATAAAAGCATATTTTTCTTTTGTTTTTTAAACTATCATTTATTCTAGGGTTTGCAGCCCCGGGATCCCGGTGGTTTTTTTCAAATCCCGGGATTAAAATAACTAATCCCGGCATTTAATTTTTGTCTGAATTTTATTTTGAAATATTTTTCAAAGTATTATGAATCTGGTATTACATTTGATGTATCTTATTTACTTTTTTTGTACTGTATACAGTTAATGTTTATTTTCTTACGTGTTGAACCTTGAAGGGTTCGAGGTGGGTGTGTATGTTAAACCGTGAAATTTCATATGTTTTCTCTTCGAGAGTGGGGTCAGAAAACGGACATTTCTTCCACCCTCAGGGTGTCCGGTGTCAGCTAAATTGGACAGAGTCATTTAGATTTTTTGGAAAATATCTAGTAGGATTTTTAGCCCTGAGATTCCGGAATTCCAAAACCCCGGGATCCTGGAATTCCAAAACCCCTGGATTCCGGTGTTTTTTCTAATCCGGAAATCCCGGAATTAAAATAATTAAATCCAGGATTTAATTTTTTGTCTGAATTATATTTTGAAATTTTTTTCAAAGTATTGTGAATCTGGCATTACATTTAATGCATCTTATTTACTTTTTTTGCACTGTATACGGGTAATGTTAATTTTCTTACGTTTTGAACCTTGGAGGGTTCAAAGTGGGTGTGTATGTTAAACCGTGAAATTTCATATGTTTTCTCTTAATTTCATCTGTAACTTTCTCCCCATCGAGAGTGGGGTCAGAAAACGGAAGTTTCTCCCACGCTCAGGATGTCCGGTGTCAGCTAACTTGGACAGAGCCATTTAGAATTTATAGAAGGTATCTAATAGGGTTTTCAGCCCCGGGATCCTATAATTCCGAAGCCCCTGGATCCCGGTGTTTTTTTCTAATCCAGAAATCCGCTGATTAAAATAGCTAATTCTGGGATTTAACTTTTGTCTAAATTATACTTAAAAATTTGTTTCTCATAAAATTTTTTCCGTTCAATTTTAAGTGCTATATGTAATATATATATATATATAATATATAAAAAAAAATATATGCAGAGTATGGGAGAACTTCGCAAAGATCTAAGTGGCTCACCGCAATGCTTACACAATAACATAAGCAATATCACAAAGATAGATTTTGTCACAATTCCTTCTTCAATTAAATGTCGTTAATTAATACCAGACCTGATTGGAAGACTTACGACACTTCAAATCTCATTGCATTACTAACAGCTCATGCAACTGGATCTTAAATTTCAAATGAGGTAACACTTGAAATGGATTCATATTCTGATTCAATAACTGGATCAATTTATATACAAGAACCATTAAGTGTAGCAGAAGAACTAAATAAAGTTATTAAAGACATATATGCACCAATGCAGTCTATTAGATTTCAGACACTATCATCAAAAATTTAAAAAGAAATGTCTCTTTTTTGAAAATAGCTACTTAAAAAGAACATACTCCTATTTAATGACGGTAATACCTTCCAGTAAAGAATTCGAACGTGCATTTTCTACGGCAGGACAATTTGTAACAAAAATAAGAAGCCGTTCCAATGATGAAACGCTGGAGGAGCTGTGTTATTTTATAAGCTTATTTACAGATACACAAGAAATGAAGAAATCCTTTTTTTAAATTTCATTATGTACTATTTTTATTTGTTTTTCAAGATGAATTAATTTTTTTATTTGTTTTTTTAAGATGAATTAATTTTTTTATTTACTTTTTAAGATCAATTAATTTTTTTATTTGTTTCATTAAAATAATATTAAGTCAATTTTTAAGTATATTTTCAGTTTTATTATGCAATTTCAACAATGCTAATATGTAAGTATTCTTAATAAATGGTCAAATTCTAACCCCGGGACCAATCCCGGGGTCCCGGGATTTTGATAATGTAAATCCCGAAATCCGGGGAATGAAAATAGGACACGGAATTGCAAACCCTATTTTATTCATTGTTAAGTTTATCTTTGAGTTTAAAATTTGTAGCCGGAACTACGTGGCTGCTTGAATTAGTCTTGCTCTTCAATGGATATTAATTAACGGGCCTGAAGAGTATTTACTCTCTCCGTTTATGGGGCCCTCGGATCAGTCCCACATTTTTATATTTCAAAGATCCGGTCTCTACAGGATCAGGGGTGGCCAACCTTTTTAGGAAGAGTGCCGCGGTCTGGTAAAAAAAAGTTATGCGTGCCACTATCTGTAATAAAAAAAAATTACGCGTGCCACTTTCAAATTTTGCAACAAACAAAAGAATATTAAAAGGTAAAAAAATGTTACTTGTATGCTTATTTTGAAATTTTTACTCAAATAGCACATAATTTATGTAAGTCTACAGTGAAGATTTAAAAATAATATTATAAGTAAGTCAAAAGTACGAACTTAAGTTTCATTGTTGAATTTTTCTTTTCAGCTTCAATGAATTAGTTTAGGTATAAAATAAAAGTGAGTAACTAGAAAAATTTAATACTAAATAATTATTAAATAGTCAGTACTTTCTTAGAGTGGTTTTTTATTTCGTAGATTCTTTAGTGGATCATCTGCCTTTAGATCAGTTCTCGAAGATGCTAATAGAATCGGATTATTCTAGTTGTGCATCAGTTTCTCTTTTTTCTCCAAAATCGATACAAAAATAACCAAAATGTATCCAAAAAAGAAGATATAAGATAAATCAGGATTGGAAAAGAACAACATTTCCCTGTAATCTTAAATTTAAATTATTTAAATGTCTCGGTAAGAAAACCCAAATCTCAAAGCATATATCTTCATTCTTGAGAAGCAAGCATTCACTAGGCAGTTCATTGTTTTCTTCCAGATACTTTAAAACACATTTCCACAAATTTCAGAATCTCATGAAGGCACTTCCTTCGGAAAACCAACGCACACAACAATGAAGGAGTATAGTCTACATTATAATTTTCTATTGATATTTAATTAATTGTATTTAAAATAGATTTTGATAGTTTATTTTTCATAAAACCACCACCTTTAAATAACAACAGTAAAAAAAATTAGTATTTATTATTATCTTTTCAAATTTTTAAATTTTTCAATAAGTTTTCGCGCGCCACTCTTACAACTTTGCCGTGCCCCAATGTCTCACGCGTGATTCGGGTTGGCCACCCCTTTTATAGATACAGGTAGGTCAAATTAATAAAAGTATGTTAAGAAGCGATATTTAGTGTCAATCGTATTATCACCTTTTAAAGGTATTGCTATAAAAATGTTAGTTCGTATCATCACTTTTAAACGTATTGCTTTATAAAAAAAAATATTTAGCAGTTAGAACATAAACTGTTGTTCCTTCACATGCACGAGTCTTTTTTTTATTTCCATTGATAGAAAAACTAGACAATTGTTTACATATGGTAAAAATTGCTGACGCACACCTACCCTTCCCATTCTCAGAAAAAGACAGAATACTTTTTGTTTGTTTGTTTTATTTCTATTAACCACAAGTGTATTCGTTTCTAGGGTTGCACCTTAATCTTTTAGTCACTAAATCACTATAAGTGGTATATGGAATTAGTCGTCAAATCTGAATAATCGTTGTTCCTGATGTCCTGATCAGGACAATGGAACAAAATTATGAAATTATTGTATTGTCATCGGTCCTTGTTAAGTGTGCAAAAAATTTCGAATTAATCTGACCTTTTAAAGTGGTTGAGAATCGAGTTCCAAGATTCCGTTATATACAAGTGTATCTTATAAAATAGTGTTAAAAAAACCAAAGTGAAACATGTATTAGGAGTAAATTGTGCTAATGATGTAAACAACATTACCGATGGATTTAATTTATTTGACTGTGAACAGAAAGAGTTAAAAGTATCAATATTTCATATTCAAATGATTCTAATTGTTTTTAAATAGTTTTATATTGTAAATATTAATATTTTAGCCTGTTTTTAGAAGCTGTGAAGTACTTCATTTAGCAGCAGTTACTTGAAAAACAGCATTTTTGTGTTAATTCATTAGTGCAGCTGTTCATTCTCATTCAGAATAATCATCTTGCGAACATAATAAATTTTTTAATTCACTAAGTAGTATGACAATTCTAAAAATTATGAAACTAATGCTAGAGGTCAGTGTATGCTGTTTACAATGCAATGCAGATAGACCATCAGATGCAAATATGTAGTGTAAATAAAAACAGGCTGTTTCTTGGGGATATTTTTCATCACAAGTACAGTTTATCTGATGCTGTTTTGGAGACTATGAGGAGGTCGTTTAAGAAATTTATTAAATTTAGTATTATCAAAGCAATGTTTACTTGGTAGTATTTAAAATGATAATGTGAATAACGTGGTATGTTCTTCTCGGTCAAATAAACATTTATACTAATATAAGTAATTTATTTAGGTAAATATGATGCAATATAATCATCTAATGTATGTAATGTATAAAAACTACAAATTATATAAAAACTGAACACTGAGTATTGTAATTGCACAAGACAGGCTATGAAATGCCTCGAAAAATGTTGGTTGCTAAAAGCAAGATAGTCTTGCTTATAAAAACAAAAAAAAAAAGATTAGCAAACTAAAATGACCTAAAAAGATGAGAGAGCATGATGAAGTACTGAAAAATATGGGTCAGTTAGAGTATAGGGTAGAAATGTTCTGATGGGGAGGTAATTTACATTAAAATATGATTTTCTCAAAAGGAGAATTTGTCATTTTAGATGAATCTTTTCTAAGAAACTACTGTTCATAAACATGTAATTTTTGTATGATATATTCATAACATATGCTAATATATACTAAAATTAGCTTTTTGTAAAAATTCAAAAATTTATTTTTTACAAATTTTTTTGTGTGAAAAATGTGAAAAAATTCACTATGTCCAATACAATACTTTGTAAATTAACAAAAAATTCGAAATTAGACAATAGCTCATTTCAGTACAATAAAAAAATGCATTTTATTTCTATATAAAATTTCAAATATATATATATATCATAGAGTTTTTGAAAAGGTACAGCAAAAATTACCCTTTTAACATTGTCGGTATAGGGGATTCCGATACCCCCAGAAAATTATCTCAGAATTACTCAGGTAATAATTTTTATTCTGTAAGTCCTCGATGAGTTTTTTTGCTTTAAGTATCCGACAATCTTAAAATTAAGAATTTTTTCAAAAATGGACTTTTTTTGCATTGTTTTATATGCCATATTATTGGCTTAATAAAAATACCCCGTTTGTTATTTTCCGTTCAGTTGAACAAAAATTACAAGTGTTTTAGTAAAAGCAGATGCCATTACTTTAAGCAAGATGCTATACTTTAAAACGCGTTTTACTCGAAATGTGTTTCTTTGAAAATGCTCAAACGGAACCTACTTTCAAAAATAATTAACTGAAATTTTTTGTGTATGTTCTGTATAATAGTAGAATTATTTTTATCTTCAGATTTATCAATCACTGTTTGTAACAAAATTTACAGTCCGTTATGTTAAAATAATCACTGTTTTTTTAAAGCAATTTCATATAATAACTAAGTTAAAGTGCTCTAGTTTTTGTAAAAATTAAAATAGCTCTTATCCTGAAAGTCATTTAAAAATGAATAACATAGCAATACATCAGAATTGAAAATTTATTTATAAACCTTTGGTACAGAATGGGCTGCGCTTAGGTTAGTTTTGTAAATTTCTACCAATTTTTTCCCATTTCGGTAATAATAATTTCTTTTTTTCTTCTTAAATTTAGCTTATTTGTCTTCAAATGTACTACAAAAATGTAAAAACAATAAAAAAAATTCTTAATCTCTCTTTAAAAAAAAAGTTATCGCAAGTAGTCGGATACCTTAATGAGACTTTGTGACTAAATTAAAATTAGTACAGTAATCAAAGAAGATGTTATCATTATACGTATAAGCAAATAATACAAACATTTATTCATTTATATCACTTTAAATATGTCGATTTTGACCTTTAATTTTCTAATCAAAGATATTTATTTTAGATCCTAATAATAAACTCTTATTTTCCTTTTTTCTACACGTAATAATCTAAGAGAAGACATTTTTATGATAAAATCCCATCCCGTGACTATCAAAATGTTTTAAAGAAAGAAACATTCGTCATTAAGTATTTCTTCATTCAACCGTGTTAAAATATAGACAGGAAAATAAATAAATAAAATCGAAAGAAAAACCATTTTCTATAGTGATTTAACTAAGATTTATTTGACATATGTAATGTCTGTCAATCAGAAATCTATCTATTTTGTATTTCACTATTCCATAAAATATTATCATTCGCAAATATTTTCAAGATTATAAAGGTCTACAATACTTTATTACAGTTCATGCACACACATAATTTAAATATTTTTTTGAATTTTCCAAATTATGAAAAATAACTAAAGTATTCATTTTAATAAGAATCACAATTTAAAAAAAATTGAAAATTTAGTAAATCACAATAAAGTGCGAAATAAGAATAGTGTAGTAAGTAACAGTTTTTATAAATAAATTACACTCCTGGTCATCCAAAATGTAACCCTAAGAAGGGAAAGGTATATCAAAGCCTAAATTATTAAGAAAGATTATGCTCAGGACAAAGAAGTTAAATTCTTTAAAATGCTGTTTTATTCTAGGTATTGAAGAAGAAATCAAATATTGAATACGACTGGCAATATTCCCAATTTCATGGCTTGATAGATTTTGAATGTCTGGTTCGAGTATAGCAACTCATGCTTTTTACGATCAGTGGATCTAGTATTGCAACTGCCCATTTATCGTAAAAAGTGGATTTAGGATCCTATTCGCCATCGATATGATTTTTTCAATTCACGAGGGATCCGGCACGATAGATCGGGAAAGCAGAAAATCAAGACCCATTCCTAATAGGATGTAGTAATTAATATTTCCAACTGTCATATTTTATCAGCAGAAGATCTATCTGAGTATTTACAAATTTCTTTGCATTCTTCGCATGTAATGGTTTGATGTTCTATATACTGCCTCATTCATTTTCGGATATTTTCGACATCTTATACACCTAGCAATATTAGAGACTTAACCATTCGACCTTCAATAGTATTCGAGAGTTCCGTAACTCTGCAGGCATACAATTTTGTAAAGATAATTATTAAGGAGAGCAAGTTCTATTGAAGAAAGAATGTATTCTCTTCCCCCCCCCCCTGCATCTTACTGTTATTTCAGAACTGGAAAAGTTCAAAGATATCAATGTGTAATTAGCTGCTAACTTCGGTGTCTTTAAAAAATTTTTTGGTGGAAAATGAATACGATTGTTTGGTATAAATATGAATAAATAGATCAAGTGATAGTTCAAAACTATGATACTCCAATTCATTCAAATAAAGGAAATGCAAATGGATTTTTGCAAAAATGGCTAGAAAGTATTTTTTTAGTTCTTCTTTCTTACTATAACAATATCAGGATAAAAATTTACCCAAAGAGTTGAAGGTTCAATGTACAGCAACATTTCAAAATGAAATTCATAATGCTAAATATTTTTGAATCAAATTATAAACGTAGATACACTCAAACAGAGATGAAAGCCTTATAACTTCTAATACATCTAAATAAAAAAATATTCATTGCTAAGAAAAATCACAGCAAGTTTTAATTTGTCATAAATATATAAAAATTTTTTTAAATAAATTTCTAATTTGCTTAAATTTTACAGAATAAATTTTCCCAAGGACATAAATCATTGAAACTAAAAATAGACTTTAAAAAATACTTTTTTCGTATACAGTACCCTTGACGAAGCCTATAATTATTCCAAATTTTTCAATCAACAGCAATATATCCTTGTCAGTGATAATTAAGGAAATAGCATTTCGTTTCAAAGATATCATTCTCTTTTGGCATGCTTTTAGTTTTAATGGTTACTAGTTTTATTCACGGCTCCGCTCGCGTTGATGTCTTTAAATAACTGTCAAAGTCGTAATCACATTATCATTAGAAAATAAATAATATAATATGGAAATTTTTTTATTGCTTGACTGGAACCAATAAATTTTAAAATTCTAAAAATAAGCTTAGTTTAAAAAACTGAAAACGTAATTTATTATAATAATTAACAATAAAAATTCAATAACTTAACCTATTAATATTTTAAAAAATTGAAAGTATCTACGTTTAATTTATAATTCCTCTTTAAAAGAGCTCAAAACAGAATATTATTCTGAGATGCTACTGTATACCATATTATATGTTCTTCTGCCAGTTGCAAATATGTGAAGATTTGGGCATTGGACACACCGATGAGGCTACATATAGTTGGCCATGGGAGAAACATTACTTTTCCAAATGCTCCTCTGCTACCTGAAATGTTAGCCCTTGCTCTTTTTTAATAGCAAGAGTAAAACTGAGTTTGATTGTGGAAATTGAACTCGTTTGAATTGAAACGGTAGGTCAGTGGGGATGCTTGGAATTCGAGGTATGATAACACTGTCCCTTTTCATGACATATGTTAAAATATTGGCACCAAGTATATTCTGCATCAGTTTTGTGATCCAAAGCCTCGTTCCTTTACATAGTCGAGGAGCATCGAGATTTTTCATAAGTATAACTGGTACATTTAGTTTTAATTGAAGTTCATGTGAGGTTACACCCGAAAGTTCAAGTGAATTTCAGAACTCCGTGGGATATGAAGTACTTTGTTCTTTATCCATGATTGTATTTATTGATAAATATTTCTTCATTTCCACCCTCCCCCCCCGTCAAGAGCTCAGACATTCTCCCGTTGGTGTGGCGTGGTAGTTAGGAGAGGGAGGTGCCAGCTCAGGTGTCGTCCGCGTCACTTGACCTTGGTTCAAAATTACGCGGACCGTCCCCAAAAACCCTCGTGTAGCTGAACAGTGGGACGTTAATATTCACTCACCCCCCTCGCACTTCGTTTAAATTTTCACTGTTGATTTTATGGACAATGTCATTGTTAGGCGTCAATATTGATCTTGCACGCAACCACTGATCCCAATTTACATTTTGTTGCAAGCCAAGGTAAATTTGAGCAATAAGATTTACATCATTTTCTTCTACATTACAAACTTCTCTGGAAGTAAAATATAACCTCCAGCATTTGCGTCCAAACATCCATAACCGATTTTCAATTGCGTCTCTGCATAATGTTCCGAATCTACGTCATTATGAAGATGCACACTCATATTCGTTTTCAGACTGTTTTTCAAATTTTGCCCATAAGCTTGATGATTTAATAGAGACTGCTTTTATCTGCCGGTGTACCCTCTCTAGATTACAGGGAGAGTTTTTCAGAATTCACCAGCCAATATATAATAAAGCTACCATTCATGCATACATAATATCTGTACTATCTCGTAAATCCTGAAGTGTCTGATTTAACGCTTTTATAGCTTTCTTGTGAGGCATCGTACTTTTATCCCACACTAAAAGCTTACATTGTGGAAACATCCTGCCTTGAGAGCTATTTTTTCTGAAATTTCAGATGAGTGAATCTTCAAATGCAAGATTAAGCGATAATTTTAAAACAGAATGTGCAGTACGACTGTTGATCAGGAAAGTCGCGGCTATACCAGAAGAAGCTATAGCAACTGCTATCTTCTGGGTTTTTCTGATGATCAATTAAAAATAAGTTTAGCAAAAACGTTTTTCCTGTTCCTCCAGGGACGTCGAGTAAAAAGAGTGCACCACTGCCGGATTCTATTTTGCGTAACACTTGTCGGAAAACGTGACTTTGTTCTGGAGTTAATTGATTGATAAATTCTGTCACTTGATGTTGCAATACTATAAAGTCCTAGTTTAATTCTCAAGCAATTTCATTATCGAAGCCATTTCCGTCGACACGTCTAGGACTAATCATTCCAAAAAATCATGTAGCTTCTTACCAACCATTCTGAAAACCTTTATTGCGTTTCATTGTTGATGTGTTTATTGAAATGCATATTTGCTTGTACTTGCTGCAATCGTCGTAAAATATCTTTCACCATGTAGTCTGCACTTATTCCAAAAGGTTTGAGGATTAGAAAGACCGAAGATGAAATAAGTATTGCGTAAAGCTCCCTAATTTTATTCGGCGAGGGATATTGTGCGGCTTCCTCCATAGTAATATGTAGTATATATCTTCAAAGTAATACCTCCATGTAAAATATCTAGGTTCAGTATAAGTGAAAAATTCTGTGCAAAATATGAAAGGTTAAAAAAATTCAAAGTAGTAAATATTCCATAAATCAAAATTTTTATGAAACTATCAATTAATATCACCATAGAATTTTCAATATCACGCAAATAGCTAAAACTTTATTTCGTTTCCCTCTTTAAAAAGTGGGAGAAAATTTGCATTAAAATATCTGGATTGTCGGAATAGAGAACTTCTTAGCAAACTTGGCGATATTTCTCAAAGTTTTAGTTTGACATTTAACAAACGTAACGTAATAAACGTTAGACGTTTAATAAAAAACCATTTAAAAATCATTTTTTTAAAGTTAAATTACACCATGTTTCAGTTATTTGTTACAAATGTGAGAAAATTTTTATTAAAATTTACATTACTGACCAATGCATAATTTTGCGACAACTTGGCGGGGAGTAAACAACGTCCCACGGTTTTACCCTCGTAGTTCCCGTTCCCGTAGGAATATAGAAATAAAATATTCCTTAATGTTACTCGCTAATAATGTAGCTTTCCATTGGTGAAATAATTTTTAAAATCAGACCAGCCGTTTCCGAGATTAGCCGGACAGACAGGCAGACAAAAATTTTAAAAATTGATTTTTTATATAAGTACCGTATATACCTTTAAATGCATTTAGTAAAAAGCTGCTAATTTGAAATTACAAACAGACATTTCAATTTTATTAATTTGTATAGATTTGCGAACAACGAGATTCTCACTAAACCAACTAAATCCTCTTAAGCGAAGGCTTACGAGTGTCCAAATAAGATAAAATACACAACTTATAACAGTAATGCGAGTTCTTATGAATAATACTGTAAATAATTAAATCATACCTTTTCACAGGGCCGTGGGTAGCCTAGTGGTTAGAGCATTGGACTCCAGACCGGAAGGCCTGGGTTCGATGCCCGTTGCTACCAAATACCCTCCGAGTACACACGGAGTCCGTGCTCATTAAATCAGTGGGTCCGAATGGTGGCGCCATCTATCGAGCAAAAATCTTACTGTCACCTTCATGGGCTCAAAGCTTAGGCTAATGACAGACGTATCTCTAGCCCGTTGCCATGATGAATTTCGTGGGCCTCGATCTGACTACGTCAGACAGGTGGCATAAGCAACAACATACCTTTTCAAACATGTTTTTCTTTTGCAACTCACGCGTACTACTTATATATTCCTAAGAAATACCTTTTTGTAGCAGAATATTATACACTTAAAAGTTTTTCTTCTAAGTTCTGAATCAAACTTAAGTGCCAGTAAAATTGTGTGTTATAATATATATTCAGGTGAAACTTTGCATTGCAAAGACACACAAAACTATTGCAGTGAAGAACTCAAAAATGTAGTTAGTTTTGTTCAATAAATACATACATTCCTAAAAATTAAGTAGTTATTAACGTTTGCTACTGTATGAAAATGATCTTACTTTTGTTGGTAAATAAATATTTAATGAATACATTGTTTTTCTGTTTGAGAACTAACTAAACAGAAGATGGAAAATTTTATCAAAATATAGGCTGTCAAAAATATTTGCATCTAAGTAATAATAAAAATCTGAAATGAAAATTTCTTTTTTTGAAGGAAATAATTTCAGACCAAACAATGCTTTGTTTTAATATTTTCCTTTGTTCTTGAGTTTTGCAAAAATGCAACAGTTGACTCTAAAAGTGCAATTAACTGTTATCTATACAATACATTTTTTGTTAAGAACAAAACTATATATATAACTTTCTAGGGCGTCTTAGTGCGTTAATGCACGTAAATACGAAAGATTAACATGAAAATTATTAAAAACATTATTACTCTTTACTTTTCTACAATATATAATAAACGGATGCTGAAACAAAATACTTTTTTGAGCTCTCCGGGAATCCGGGAACTTAAACTACGTTGGTAATATTTTCAACAAAAAGTCATTCAATGAAAAGGTAAATTTACATTGTCGCTGAACCTTTTTCTTAATATTTGATCTCAAAGAATAGTGAAGTTACATATTTATCTTTTGAGAAAAAAGATGTTTCAGATTATTAACGAAATGATACTTTTTAATTCCCTGTCAAGTCTTACAACAAAATTTTGACTTAATACCACTTTTTTACCTTTAATATAATACTGCTAATCAAAAACTATTTTTTTACCTCACAACAAAGTTGCAATCGACTACTAGAATCAGAACTTTGGGACTGGTGATATTCGAGTCTTTATTCAACCCGAAGTCCGACAAAAGGAATATTGGAGGGTTAAAAGTAAAGATTACAACAACCTTATTGAGGTTGTCGGTGTTTGGGTAAAGATCAGCCATAACTAGTTAAAATTACAATTTATTAATTTACTAACTTAAATCAAACAACTCAGGGTCTATCCCACTTACTCTTGGAACACTTTGGACCTCTATGGCATTATTCACTGTGTTTATTGTGATTTTTTATTGTGCGACCTCCGTCGTTATCATTAAAATCAATCTTATAATTTATTCGCCAATTAGCAATAATTGACCATCCAGAAACTACTCGTTGACTAGTTCTCAACTAACTTCGCGAACCTAAATGTCCACGCTTAAATATAACAAATCATTTACATAATTCAAGTCTTCTTCGGGAGAAAGTTTTCAATAGAAATTACAATTAAAAAGAAATAAATTTACCCCAAGATGATTAGTTAAAGGTTCGCGGATAGACGCGTTACAAGATGCTTTCGTAAAAGTTACGTGGTGCGCAAACTCCAGTTTAGATGATATTTTTATCTGTCCAAGGTTCAAATTTATGAAATTATCAGTTGTCCCCACGAAAGAATTTCTGGATCATTGTTTAGAGCAGTTTGCGAGGCCTGTTTTAGACTTACCACTGGTCATGACTATTTACATATTTACCTGTGTAGAATGTGAATGGCAGATTCAAATTCCTGACAGCTTGACCTTCACCTTAATATTTGCCTTGCACTTTCTTTAAATGTTAATGACTGGAAATGAAATTCCAAGTTTTATTCTTCTACAATGTATTAGGATGCTTGTCGACTTATGACCGAAAGTTTGGAGAAGGGCATAGAAAGGAAGAAATGTTGTTCCCACGTAACACTTGAGAGTCATATCCTAAAATAATCTCTTATTAAATATTACTTAGGTATACTTACGTTTACTAATTTGTATAATGTTTTATAATTATTTATTTCAAGAATAATGTATTCATTACTTTCTACTAGCAACGAATTATTATAATTTTTTTCATAATTGTGAAAAATCATTTTTTAAAGTTCTTAGTTAAAAAACCATCTCTTGCTCAATACATATGATTATTGAGAATTTTAATATACTATGATAACTGTGTACTATTAAGGAAATTAAAATTTAGTCAACAATAGTTTCACTAACTCACTTTAAATACTTAGATTACAAACTCTGGTACAATGCTACAAAGTTTAATTGAGGACAATTAAGACAACCTTATTAACTCTGTAATTGTCAAAAATAGCACTTATTGTTAAAATCATGCAAGACGAACGCATATTTTCTATTTATAGCTACGACTTTAAGCTTATATAATTCCCTTAATGCAGAATACAAAATAAAGTTCCCATGCAAACATATATGTTAAATATTCTTTTAATAAATAAGCTTTGCTAAAAAATTCAAAACTATTCAACATACACTGCTGGCCACCGTAAATTTCAACACCAAGAAAGACAAGAGATAAACTCAATCTCAGTGGCGCAACAGCCCATGAGGGCCAAGGCCTTCTGTGCCCATCTCAGTATACGTGACCATTGGGCGCTGGGGTGCATGAGCAGATGTTCCGATCAGGTGGTCAGCGTGAAGCGAAACCCCCAGTGTTTGTCCCCAAGTAAGCTTGGTTCTCATTTTGTCGACCCACTGATGGGATGAAAGGCTGAGTCAACCTTGCCCAAGCGGGGTTTGAACCTCGGACCTGTGGTGTGGATGCACTAACCATTCAGCCACTGGGCTTCTGCCTCTGGGAAGCCACTGGGAAGAGATAGCACAATACAATTTATTTTGTAGATAACATGTTGACCAAGTATCAAACGATTAAATTTATAGACTTCTGTGAAGTGTGGTTCCTGCCAGAATCAGTAGCCATAGTAGCCGCCATTGTTGGAGATCACAACTGCCACACACCTCGGCATTGATTCAAAGAGACTTTAGATGTGTTCTTGGGGTACAGCAGACCAAGCAGCTTCCCCACGTTGCCAAATTTTATCTGGTGTGGCAGCTGGGGGTGTAATCTGGGTTGAGCAACCATGGACCACATGCTTTCTATCGGTGAAAGATCCGGAGAGTGAGCCGGCCAGGGAAACAGTTCAATCCGGTGATTGACGAAGAACCTTTGGACAATGCGTGCCACGTGTTGTCACGCATTATCCTGTTGAAATATGGCCGTGGCCAAGCCCTGAAGGTAAGAAAGGACAACTGGCTCCAACACCTCGGAGATGCAGCGCTGGCTGTTTAAAGTACCGGCAATGATATTAGAGGAGTGCGAGAGTGATATCCAATACCACCCTTACCATAATACCCGGTGCAAGAAGAGTGTGGTGGTGCATAACGCAGCTGTTCAGCATCCTCTCTCCACGGTGTCCCCAGACTCGAATCCGACCATCGTGGTGTTGCAGACAGATGCGTGACTCGTCAGTAAAGACAACTTCATTCCATCCTGCCGGCCACATCCTTCTTTCATCGCACCATTGGTGGCGGAGACGTCTGGGTTCTGCGTCAAGTGTAGACCAAGCAATGGACGTCTTGCGGACAGACCACTCTGCTGTAAACGGCGTAGAATGGTACGCGAAGACACTGAATGATGCGTTACAGACTCAATGTGCTGTGGTATGGTTCGTGATGGACTGAGCGATCCTTCACTGCGATGCGCACAATTTGCCTGTCCTCACGTGAAGTTGGGCACTGAGGTGGATGCGATCGACCACGTCTGTCTGTCGTACCCTCCAGCATCAAACGGTCACATATCCGCATTACAGTTGTTTGGTTTCGTCCAACACGACTACCGATTTCCCTGAAAGATAATCCACAATCTCGGTAGGCCACTATCCTTCCTCTGTCGAAGTTGGAAACCTGATCAAAAGTTGATCGCTGTTTTCTATGAGACATAACAGATCGTTTTTTGAAAAAAACACAAGAAAAACACAATTGCCGAACTTGAAATCGTCAAAATCTCCAAGCCTTAAATAGCGCTTTGAGGTGGTGCCTCAGGCGTGCGTGAGGTGTTTCTGCGGTGAAATTCTAATCATTTGCATATCTCACCTCCGCTAATGCATGTTGTAAATTTCAAGTTATTTGCGTGCTTGCTTCAGGGTGTTGCATTTACGGTGGCCATCAGTGTATATTAAATTACATATATTAATTTTTTTCATTATTATTAAGAAATTACAGAACTGCGCTAAGTTGGAGCACCCAGCTATTATCTGGCTAATATATATTCTGCATTACTACGAGATATATAGCATTTAATTAATTTCTTGTTACATATATATTGATACGTATATGATTTAAAAGTTTTCAGAAGGAATTTTGTTTGCACACACACACACACACACACACACACACACACACACACACACACACACACACACCACACACACACACACAACACACACACACCACACACACACACACACACACCACACACACACACACCACACACATATATATATATATATATAATATCCGTAATTTATTTTTATCCTAATCAGTTGAGGCTAATAAAAAACAAGTATAACACAAATTAAATATTGATAATCACATTTTTAAATATAGTATTCATGGTAAAAAGATTTCATTCGCTTTAACATTAAAGAAGGGCCTTTTGGTACAGAAATATACAACTATATTCTCTTCAATTTATGGGAATATTATACTTTAATACAAAATAATAATACTGATTGTACTAAAAAGCCAAAGTTGCAAAAGGGTTTATAATTACATTTTAGGACATAATTATCCTATTAACTTTCTTTGTACATATATTGATAAGGATAATGTGCATAATAGAGAATATTCCTATATACTTTTTTAATTACTTTCTTTTATATGTTTTTTCACGTTCTATTTTTATATTTCCTCTCCTTTTTAAATTCTATTTTAATATTTTATAATAGTTTCACTCATTTTAAGAACATGGTGACATTGATGTAGAAAGTAGCCTCTATTAATATTGTCATTTCAATTCACATACATTCTCCTCTGTTTATTTGTTCCATTACTTAAATTTTGCAAATTTTTGGTATGTATGTTTTTATTTCCATTAAAGTACTTTCAAATTTATCATATTTATCTATTAACATACATTTTGAATACATTTGCAAATGTTAGGTTTAACTGATATATTTAAAAAATATTTTGACTTCTGTTCATTCATTATTTTTCTTGTACTATTACGTATATTTTCTGCTGAAATAGGATGAAATTCCCACTTAATCTGATTGCATCACAGCCTTAAGCCTGTGACAGCTTTAGTAAATATAACAGTTCAGCTTTTGGGTCTACTGACTTTTTCCGACTCTTTTGAATAGGTTTCATGTTCTAGGTTATCATTTTCAAAATTTTATCGCCTGATTACTAAGGTATATTTACTTCTAAATCATTTTTATTTTGCTAATATTAGAGAAATATAGCATACGGCTACAATGAGCTCGTTGATTCCATCACCGGTACATTTCCCCAGATGGTTCAAAATCTTCAGTTAATGCCTGCTCCTGATACAATAGGATTCTTGAATAAAATGCAGAGAAAAGGGTCCGTATAATGAGCTAAAAATTCATCATGGATTCTCGTAACATAACTGTAGCAGGCTGAGGATTGATCTTTAGCGGTATTAGCTACTGTTTTAACTACTGAATATATTTTTCTTGTGCATAAAATCTCAATTAATTTAAATTAGATTGGTCATCAAAATCTATTATAAAATCCTGATATGGTCATATACACAAGCATAGAGGAAATGCAAATGAAGGATAAAAAACGATAAACACAACAAACAAATAAACTCGAAGGAAACAATTAACATCTTCGAGTGAGTGAGTTTTAAGAGTTTTACTGCTAGAGTCGCACACTATAAAGCTACATGAGGGTTGTTGGTTACGGACCTCGTTATTTTATGTGTGTAAAAGTTAATTTACATGCCTTTGCCCAGAAACATAAAGATATCAGTTTGAATTATTTGCTTAACCCTTTGATTCAGTTCTAAGCCTGAATTTACTGTAATAAATTCTGGATAATCATTTTATATCTACTATTTTATTTTTGTGATACATCATAAACTGTTCATGTATGCTTGCATGTACGGGTGTGTGTGGTTCTTATTTAAACAATTATTTCAGTAAGAATTTTAGGGAATCTTAAACATTAAAAGTGCCATCTGATTTAAAAAAAATGAAGCTGATTTTAATGCAAAAGTTTTTGTCTAGCTGATTACAGCAAATATTGATGTTTTCCATGAAATGTTTAACTTCTGTTAATTGCGAAAGTCGTTTTATTTTCTAACTTCTTGACTTCTGAAATTAAGCATTAAAAGTTTGCAAAATTCTTACATATTATATAATAAAGTACGATAAGAGAGAGGGAAAGAAATGAGACTAAATTAGAATTATGCATTGAACTAAAAGTTTCGATTTGCGACCATTTTTTTTATCTTAGCAAACTGGAAATGTAACCCAAGAAAGTTTTCAGAATATGATCATTTCTTCCTATAATAGAAAAAGTCATTAGCCATAAAAAGAAACCGGTCATTTTTTTATATACGAATGAGTTAGCTGTGAAAAAATAGTGAGAAATCAAGAATTTCCTTAAGAAATCAGGAAGAACTTTTAAAATTAAAATTTAGTTTGGTAGTGTTTGAGAAGATATTTACGTTCAGAGAGGAAATAACACGTGATAAAATAAGCTTGTCAAAGTTTTCCTTCTTTTAATTTTTTTAATCTTTAAAAACTTTGACATTTGTAGATTTAGCATTACATTTAAATAGTTTCCATGTAAATTTTCTTTTCTGTCATGACGAATGCAAATAAGTTTCTTAACTTTTTCATGGTAATAGTTATGGAAATAAGGAAATCTTTTTTTCTGTAAAGTATTCATGGATATTTCTCCAAAAGATTAACAAATAGAAGTGAAAAAAAGCACCACGTAAGCTATGAAGAAAATGTATCATTTGTTTTCCTGGATATGCCACAAGAGTCACGCTTAGATTTAAATTTATATATGGTTCGTTATATTAGTTATACGAATTTCAATTAATGTTATCTATTGAACTCAAGTAAACTTACAGTTCACTCGTTCCCGAATACAAATTTGTGTACTAATTCATTTATTAAGAATGGCCAATAATTAGATTTAAGTTGAATTTCTATGGTGTAATGATACGTAAGAACAAATGGTTTCTTCATTAAAAACGAAATAATATTTTTTAGAGTTTACAACACTCTTAAATAATTTGTAAGATTTATTTCCAGGCTAAGAAACTTTCGCATTTTGCTACAAATTTTTCAAAAAAATAATTGATTAAATCACATTATTGATATAAGAATCTATAAACATGGCTGTTTTTTTTTAAAATTGCTTCATCTGGAGAGTTTGAATTACATTGACTAAAATATTGATTAAAAACTCTCTCTCTGTACTTACAAAATTCTTAATAAATAAGTAATAGAATTAAGATCAATTTTATATATATATATTTTTTAAAGATCACTAATTTCGTTGTAATACTTCTCCGACTGAGTACTTCAAAAGGTATATTACGTCTCATGTTTTTTTCTATGTTGAATGCTGAATTCTATGCTGTTATATGCTGAAAGGTTTTCATCAATTTGTTAAAGGAAATACTTCTAGTTTTTTTAAAAAAGATAAACGTAAAATTAGTTATAAATTTTAAGATGTTTAAAAAAAAGAAATTCAAGAATGGTTATCACTAGAAATTTAACAAAAATTATACATACATATTTAATTATAAATCTTATATTTTCAGTTTTTAAGCAGAACATTTAACAACTTTAGTTTAATACTGCATCGAATTTTAAGTTTAAATAGTAATAAGTTGAATACGATTTATAATGAATAAGCTTCAACTGTAACTACCACATTTCTATTTAAACAATTTTTTTCAAGAAGTTACCACTATATATTAAACATTTCACAACAACAAAATAGATACTTTGTCTTGAAACAAATATATCAGATATGTAAATACCGCATTTGTGCAATTGCATATTTTTACTTTAAGAAATACAATTTTACAAGTTAAAATATATAACGATGTTCAATTAAACATTTTAATGTATCGTTATATATCGTAAGAAGATTTATCTGTACAAATACTCCTTAAAAATATTTTTGATTTTTCCATAATAATTAATGAAAATTTTCTCACAATTATTATAGAATAGTTCTACATCTCAAACAGATATGAAGAGATGTTTTCGAAATGCTTAGCATTTTTATTTTGAAGAATTAACAGTTACATTTGGGAACGATTTAGTTTTATCTCTTGTTAGAATATATTTTCTAAGTAAATAACAACTTCTAGCTCTAATTAACTGCAGTAAAAAGGAATGTATTGCTGAAAGCTATTGAAACTCATATTTCATTCTTTGTAAAGAGATACTTCAATTTGAAAACAACCGTTGTAATCACAAGTATGAAATTCTTGAGCTCTCATTTTTAACATATTACAGCAATTTTTCTCTTTCCACGCTAAACACTCTAATTAAGGTTTATAAATAAATTCTCAAATACTTTTTAATTCTTCCATGCAAAAAGAAGTATATGTTTCAAGTATGGTGAGAGATATATACACATGTATACTGTAGTAGAGAGTGTTTTACTTGAAATCTGAAATTGTACTCATCGCTTCATAATTAAAACGGAATTCTGTAAAAGAAAATGAAAATGAAGAAAAAATTTCTTCCAAAACAGCAAGGTGTTTGTATTCGGTACTCTTAACTGGAAGTTTAATTTTTACTATGTAAGTATATTTTTCTTGGTTGTTACAAACATGTGTGTGCACTTCCCTATTGTTTGAAAATTAAAACACGTTTGCTCTCCATATAATTTAACAGAAGTATTTAAGTAATACCTTAGATTTTGTATATAATCTTAAATATCGTCATATTGGACAGAGTCCTTTTTAAACAATATTGTGGAAAAAATGTTTTTATACAACGCATTTTACCAGTTTTTCTATATTTTAAACCCTAGCTAGCTTAAATTTTTCTAGCAAAAATTTTATTTAATGAACATATATACAACAAAAGGTTCAACTAATTCTTTAAAAACGGAATAGTACTCAAACGTTATTTTTAAGGCTTATGAAAGATATCTAGGCATGAATATTAGTATTCAATATTTAATTTACAATATTTATAGAAAAAAATAGAATGTGTTTTTCAATTCATAATTATTTTATTGAAAAAGTAAAGGTATGCCAGACTAATGAATAAATCTCATAACTATAGCAATTGCTCAGTTATATAAAAAGTGCTGAAAATAAATTATACAAAAATGAAAGTTTTGAAATACGGCGAATTTTAATTAAACTTCATTTGGTGAATTATTAATCAAAAGAGAAAGCTAAGCTTAGAAATTTTGATAAAAAGAACTATAATCTTATTAGTAATTATTGGCTACACTGTTATACGACAAATATTTGGGGAGTTTTTAAGAAACTAATAGAGATTATATACTACATTATGTATGTGTTTTAATGATTTGCGAATCTTTTACATTTTTAATGAACATTGAAAATAGAAATTACTAGAAAAATGCCATGAAAAAACCTACTTTAAACGATATTTATGTAATGCGTTTCAAATATATATAAGAACTTATGCCTCCTATGATATCTCGCTTTACTTTTCATCGATAATTTTTGTCTTATAGTGCTGATATTTATCAGCACTATATAAACTGGAAAATCCATATTCACACCATTCCAAAGATGTGTATACAGTATAAATTTGACATCATAAATATTTAATGTAGACTTATCTATGATCCGATGCATTTTATTACATAGTGTAGACTTTTATAACTACCATGCACTTTTTAAATAATGTTTCTTAAGGAAGTTTTTATAAATAATTATTTTTATGATGTCCAGATGCGAGTTTGTAACAAGAGGCAAGCTGATAATAATTTACAAGGAATTATATAGATAATAATTTCCAAAATTATATATGAATGTTTTTCGAAGTTAATGAATTATAATTGGTTAAATTTAAAATTTCTCTATGAAAACAGAATACTGATTGAAAAAAACTTGCTAAAATATTAATTTTGTGCTATGTCTGACCGGTGTACATATACCTCCGAAACCTTTAAAAATAGCTCCTAATATGATTTCCAATAAAACCATAGAGAAAAGCTTCTTGGTAATATATTCGACTTTAAAGACGACTTAAACAATTCTACGTAGAGTAGAAGGTGAAAATGGGAATCATAACCCGAGTTCTATTTAAATATGTTAAATTGTCCACCTGGAGGTGCCATACTAGGAAATTTTCATTTACTCCATGAAAGATGAACCTTCACGTTTACCTTGTAGCCATGGAAACAATATGCTTCTTCAGCTTAATTGTTCCTCAGGCTGGATAGTTAGTAAGTTGATATCCCACATAAGCTGAAAACAAATTAATTACTATAAGCGATGAATGGTCTAATATTTTAAACAATTTAGAATAACTATGCCTGAAGAAAGTCTAAGCCCCTTTTTTTAAAGGGACTTACTGAACTGTTTTAAAAAATACTAACTGTTCATAGAAAGGAGTTAAAAAGATCATTCCCAGAAAAAAAATTATGAATTTTTCTTCTTCAAAATCATAACACTATTCATAATGAAAAAAAAATGTGTTTACTTAGGTTATGGGCCACTGTTTCATTTTTGAATCTTGTTTACTGCAAAAAATTTCAAAACAAAGGCTCTTGACCACGGATTAATAGAAACAATGTCTTAAACCTAAATTTGAATTTTTAAAAAAAATATTTTTTAATATATATACATATATACATATATACATATATACATATATATATATATATATATATTATATATGTGTGTGTGTGTATTAAATTAAGTTTAAAAAACAGTAGAATTAGCCATAAATACTATTACTGCAATACAAGATAAAAGCTGTAGCTTTGAAAAACAAAAGCATAATCAAGTGTGGTACTTCCTTCTTCGAAGAAATGCATTCAATATTCATGTCTAACAGCATTGTCTTGAAGAATCTATTACCTCCAGAATCGCCTGATTGGTCCAATTCCAATTTTTTATTTGCTGAACAATCTGAAAGGTAAAATTTGCTAAAGCAATCTATGAACTTTTAAGATTCTGTTATAGAATAAGTTCACTAATATTCAGTGGGAAAAACTCGAAATGAAAATGTTTATCGAGTCCACCTGTACTTCAGTCATTGTAGTGAGCATTAATAGTAATTCCTAGCTTTACTCAGTTGGAAACACATAGAAAACTTAATTAAAATGGATTTTTGTTTTTTATCTTCTTATAAAATATTTCTTTATAGTTTATGCTTTCTTCTTTATCTTTAAGTATGGCTTAGCTTGTCTACCCTGTATTTTTCCTCTCTATTTTTTTTATTAAGTACTAATATGCTTGGAATAATTTGTGATGAATTAGACGCATTTACGATCCTAATTTTTAAATACTAGTCTCCTAATTCTAAAAAAAAATTAAGCTCAAAATTATTTTTGTGCTGTATTTTTTTTGCCTTTATAGATTTAGTTAACGGCTACGATCATATCAAGTAAATAAATAAAGTAAATAAAAATGTGCTCTTTGTTTAAAACAGGAACAGTGATTTACAAATAGCTTAAAATAACTCTTAACAAATCATAGAGGTATTTAATGGTTTAATCTGAAATAACATTTTTTCATGCATTGGAAACTAAAAACACAAAACAGTTAAAGGTAACTATTTTTACATTTTACATTTTGTAGCATTATTTTTTATACAATTTTAACTTTTGTTTCCTTTGAAAGCAACTACATTTTATTGGTAATATTTTTTGTGCACCACTCATACACAGGTTTAAAATCAATACAAAGTCATTAAACTACAGGAAGCTTAAAATCACTTAATATATGATAAGATACCATTAAAGGTAAACTTATAGGATAAGATAAGAATCAAGATAATATGATAGGATAAGATGCAGTTAAAAGTAAAATAAAAGGATGAGATACGAATAAAGATAATATGATTGGATAAGATACCATTAAAGGTAAAATAATTGGATAAGATACGAATAAAGATAATATGATACGATAAGATGCCATTAAAAAAAGATGATCTGATAATATACTCATGTCCATAAATTAAGGATAATGAAGTTCAGGCAAAGAAAGAGACAGAAGCAAAACAAATTTGACTTATTTGTAAAGTCTATTTATTAAACAAAAGGTAAAGAGCAAAAAAGATGCTATATGTTTGACATAATTAATAAAAATTGCGATTTTTACTCCCTGGAGCAAATTTCAAAAAAGAACCTATTTACAAATAACAGTATAACATGGTTAGAATGATGGTTAATACGGAGTATGTCTCCCGGACGATGCAATACAGGCCTTACAACGCCTACGCATGCTGAGTATCAAATTATCAATCTGATCTTGGGGAATATTACACCACTCATCAAGCAATGCCTCCGAAGTTCCGGTAGACAGGTGGGAGGGGGTTGACGGGCTGCAATTCGTCGGCCAAGCATATCCCACACATGCTCTATTGGATTCAAGTCCGGTGAGTATGCTGGCCAATCCATACGGGTGATATCCTCCGATTGAAGGCATTCGTATACAATGTTTGCACGGTGAGGACGAGCGTTGTCATCCATAAACAGAAATTCAGCACCCATGGCTCCCCGAAACAAACGTACATGTTGTTCCAGAATGACATCCCGATAGATGTGGCCTGTCATCGTTACACTCTGAACATGCAGGTCAGTTCTGGAACCAAGAATAATTCCTCCCCAAACGAGCCATCCTGCACCACCGTAACGGTGTCGTTTAATGGTGTTCTCTTGGTGGTAACGGGTACCTGGCGCTCTCCATATGAAAGTCCGGCGAGATTCAGACAGCAAACTAAACCTGGACTCGTCGGAAAACATCACACAAGACCACTGTTGCGGTGTCCACAATGCATGCTCTCTACTCCAGGTTAATCGCAGGCGACAGTGAGTTGCGGTAAGGGAACACATCTGACAGGCCTACGAGCATATAGACCAATGTGCCCTAAGCATCTGTACACGGTCTGCCTTGAAACTGTCGTACCGGTAGCTGAAGAGAGCTGACGAGACAGGTCTGATGCTGTGCTCCGTCTGTTTCTTTTGGCAGTAACTGCCAAATACCGGTCCTCATTCGGTGTTGTAACTCGGGGGCGACCTGTGCTGTAACATCTACTCACATTACCATCATCTTGGAATTGTTGCCAAAGCCTGGAGATGACACTCTGGGCGATTCCAAGTTCTCGGATACTTCCAGCTGTGTACGTCCACATTCCAGTCGTCCGATAATTCTACCACGTAAAAAATCATCCAAATGCTTCCTTTGTGCCATAACTATGCGGTTATTGCACTGAAAGGCTTTTAAAGCGCTTGTGAACAATTTTACTTCTTTGCCACCATTCCTTATATACCCCTCTCTTACACTCTCGTCATTGTGACGTACTATCCGCGCCATCTGGTGGTTTCCTGTAATTTGCATATTCTTCTTCAAGATGTGCGTGATAATTCTACATGTGAAATTTTTATTTTAGAGTTCAAAAATATCAAATTAGTTGATTCTTTTTTAAAAAAAATATTTTCATGATGAAGTAAATAAGCGATATGTTTGTGCTTCTTTGTGTTGTTAGATAAATAATAACAAAGATATAATAACAAAGCAACAAAACTCTTTTTTCTTTTGATCACTATTATACGAAGTAATGTAAGAAAATATTGAAAAATAAATGCATTAGAGTATTTCCAAATCCGTCCAAAATCCATACAAAATTGTCTTTGACTTATTTTGATATACATAAAAGATTCAGAATAATGAATTTTATATGTAAATTCACATAGTTAAAGATATAAGATAATTATTTTATTATCACTTTAGAATAACTAGTTATGCTAAAAATTGATTCGACTATATTTTTAGTGGCTTTCGAGAACATATATTTTAAAAAATTGCATTCAAACATTTTCCTGTTCATATATGGGAAATGGAGCTCGGTGCTGATACTTATAAAACTTATTACTCAACAACCAAACTTAACCAAACCAAACCAAGTAACCAAATTTAAGAGCTAACAAAATAGTTTTATTATGTTCGAAAAAAGTTTTTGAATAGTTTATTCATGTTAATTAACTATAGATTTTTAATATGACTATCTATAAAACTATAAAACATATACCTTTGAATTAAAAATTTTGAAATTCCATAAATTAAATTTTTGTTTTGAAATAATAATAAAGTGCCCTTAAAAATATTGCAGAATTTCACAGTTATTATTCAGTGAAGTATCTCATTTAAAAAAGCAATCCCTGAAGAAAGTTACAAGTAATAACGAACCAATTATTACTTTGATTTTTTTTAAATAATTTTGTCAGAAATAAAAAAGTTGAACATATAAAGTTTTTAAATTTCAAATAATTATTTAAGGAAATATTGTTTGATTTTCTAACTTCTTTGAATTAAGACTTATATTCTTTGTGCGCTTTGAAACATTTCAAAGCCCTGAATTAATTTAAAATGAGTATGTTTATAGAAATTTCAGTTATTTTAAGTAACATTGTTAAAAATAACATGCCCATTTTGAATATATTATATTACAAGAAAGGCTTGCAAATGCTTCTTTTTGATTTATTCTTACTGATGCATTAGCTGCTTTGGGTTCAAGCTGACTTGTCATCAGTCAAAATGCTTACACCTCCGGAAACATTTTTTTTCATGAAAGGTACACGCAAAAGTTTTTTTTATTAAAATGGGTTTTGTTTATTAAATGTCATTTAACTTAACTTTTTAAAAGAAAATGTAGGTCCCCTAGAAATTTGGAAAATGAAAGAGATTTTAACGACATGCATACGGGAAAATTTGTTTTCTTTTAAATTACAAGCTTTAAAACAACAATTTTTTTTTTATTTACATCTCGGGAATCCACTTTTTTCCTCACTGAGATAAAACTGCAGTAAAATATATACGTCAAAAAAGACTTATGAGAATTACTGAAACTAGACGTCATCTCTTCACATGACGGAATTGTCCTTACCTTAAAAACATTTTCAGCTTCAGAGAATCTAATATGAAATTAATATGACATCCTTATCTTGTCCTCTACACGTGCCGCTCATTTTTTCCCTTCGCTCCCTGCTTCTTAAAACTTAATTTAATTATCACTGACTGCTTGTCGTCCCAAAGGATTTTATCATCAGAAAAGCAGTTCGCAAATTATTGTTTTAATAGCATTTCCTTTATTATTGGAAGTAATGAATATTTATGCCATAGTGTAACCCTTTATGCTTCCGAATAAGAATGATACACAAAAATCATTACTGTTTTTGTATAAGGCATCGAATTTTCCTTTTTATGACGAATAATAGAATATTAATTAATTACACAAGGAATGAGTTTTCTTTGAGTGCGTTTTCTTTTATTCGAAACTGATGGAACTCTGAACTTTAAGAGTTTCAATGTGTACCGAAAGCCTTGTTATTCTAAAGTATAATTATGTAACAAACATCAATCAATAAAAAATAATTAATAAAAGTGTTCTTCATAAAAAATTGCTTTTTTAAAATTAAATTTATCGATTCGTTAAATAATACGCACGCATTATTTTTTAAAGATTACTTAACACACAATCTGATGTCTTCCTTTAATCAAATTATTATTTAATATTCTTTTTTTAAAAAATTCAATAATAATTCATTTTAAACTTAAAAATAAAACGAGAAGAAATTCTATCTGTTTCTAATTTATAATGAATATAATTTAATATAATCATGTAATTAAGATTATTTTAAATAATGATTTTCAAAATTAAGGGAATGTTTAGATTCTGTTGATTATCTCTAGAACAACTAGATAGATTGTAACGAAACTTGGTATGTATATAGTGCTGGAATAACTAAAAAATATAAACAATCGACAGTTGAAATACACACTCATGACCGTACGTAACTCTAATCGGAGTTGGAAGGAATGGAACAGCAGCTCCAAAATATTACAAAAAAATGGTTAAAAGGAGTATGGTCCCTTCCTTAAAAAATGAATTCCATGAATTCCCACCATGAATTCCACCGGAAATAAGGGAATGTATGAGATCCTAAGGCAATTAATTCCCCTCGTACAGCAACTCTATTTTCAGGCCTTGTATGGTTATCGGAGGAGGTTTGCGAATTGAAATTGTCTTACCCAGAGCGTCCCAAGCATCCTCTATGGGAAAGAAGTCTGGAGATCTAACTGGCCAATCCATTCGGCGAATATCTTCCCTCTCTAGAAATTCATCGACCAGCTCGATATGCCACACTTTGTCATTCATTAAAATAAAATTAGGGCCAGCTTCCCTCGAGAAAAGGCAAACACAGGGCTCTAAGACCTCATCCCAAACCTCACTTTAGTCACAGAAGACTTGCAAAGATATAGAGGAGTATGCGGCTATCTAACATGATGCCTGCCCAGAACATCAAGACTCCTCTATCGCAGTGGTCAATTTCTTGGGCATTGGAGGGCAAGCAGTAGTTTTCTGGTTTTCTTTATATGAAAATAAGAAGAGAATATATGAAAATATGTGTATCTGTGTTCAAAGGAAAGTAGTACACATTTTGAAGTTCATAGAAAATACGTCAGTTCAATTACTTCAGTGCAAAAGGAATTTCTTCATTTTTCTTTAAGAAATGTAACTCAACCCTTTCCTTTCCTTTTTAAAGTTCTATTCCGGAAAGAACACATAATTTATATATAGATGATATATATTCAAGAAGTGAGTCTAGTTGAAAAGTTATACATATACAGAAACTTTTATTGTGACTAATTTAATTTATTAATTTACTTTTAGTTTGAAAGTTTACTCAATGCAGGATTGGTGGACTTTTTAATATTTAGGAAAGGAAAAGAAGGATAGGAAAATATTTAGGGTTTTAAGACAAGATTAAAAAATTTATGAAGTTAAAGATTACCATTTAAAAAATACATCCAAAATGTTTGCTAAGCATTTTCCTTTTTACCAACAAAGGAAGCATGATAATGCACTCTGTTTCAACGTCCTTAATAAACTGAAATAATTTCATGCTTTATAAACGTATTTTATTAAAATTATAGATATGGCACCAAAATAGTATAATTAGTTTTTATGTATTAGCATCAGAATAGTTGTTAAAACTCTACCTTTGACTTCAATTATTCATTATTTATTTTTCCGTAGCCTCAAAAAAATTTTTAGTGGATCCAAAACTTTTATATCAATATTATTTGCTCTGCAATATATTCTAGACATCATGGTTAATATATTTATTTTATATTTTCCCTTTCTGGTGTTAGGATTTTATTTAAGGATTTACTTTTAAGCTTCAGTGCGGAATGATTAAAAGGAACTGCATATAATCAGCATCTTGCAGCTAAAAAGGCGAGTGGATTTGGTAAAAGAAGTTGTTAAGGAAGTTTAATAATTATTTCATTTAAAAATGTTCGTTATTTGTTACTTTAATTTAAAAAGCCAAATTTAATTTTTAAAAAATGGCCCTCATGGAATACATAAGCGCTTTGAACCTTTTTTTGACTAACTTTTATCACCATATCATTAATCTTGCTTGAGAACTATACACTGAGGATTTCACTTCAGACTGACCACTTGACTGGAACATCTGTTCATACATCTGACTTCCCAAGATCATGAAAACTAAGATGCGCGTAGTAGACCTTGACCTTCTATGGGCTGTTGCGCCTCTAATATTCATAAGCTCATAAAAAAGCCCAGTTTGAGAGTTCACAGTTATTTTCAATGGTGTCTTGCGTTGACGATGTTGCAGTGTGTCACACACCAATTCTGCTTCTTTAGATTGTCCTAGTACAAATTAGACAAAGTCTTCTAGGTGAATTTGTTTTCTAGTCAAATGATCATCCTAGACCAGTGTTTCTCAAACTGCGGGGCATGCCCCTCCCCCTAGAGGAGCGGGATACCCCAAATAGGGGTATGTGAGCATATTGAAAGTAGAAGATAAAATATTAAAAATAAGTATTAATTTACTGAATGGAAGAAAAGCAAAATACATTCTGACACAAAAATTAAACACACATGATAAGGGCAGCTTATTTCGGTTTATGTTCATTTGAAATTATAAAAAAGATGCGATAGAAAGCATAATTTCATGACGATTTAATTCTGACTTGATAATTCCTTTATATGAACTAAATACATTTATTGACCGTGGGAAAAAACACCAACAATTTCAATAATGAGGTCTCGGCTGTCTATGAAGCTACAGCACAGATACTCGCTGCTGGCCTGGCTCTTGCAAAAATTGTATTCGTCATCGACAGACTACAATTTCAGCCTTAAGCAATAACACACAATTAACTGTTTACCCACAATTCAGTGCCGTACTAAATTTACGTAGCTTATTTGGTTCGTAGCCTTACAGTGTGTCCCAAATCATGTTGGGATTCTTGGTAAGGACAGAGCCGACCAAAAAGCCAAGCAGGGAACTGAGTCGTTTCAATTAAAAGTCCCCTTGACCCTTAGAAGAGCAAATAATAGATAACCCCAGACATTGACAAATGTACTGCCACGACCCAAAACACCTAAATCTTTGGAAAGCCATAGGAAATCACGGCCACTTAGGGTCCTATCCGGAAACACCTGGAGAGAGCCGAGGATCTTGCCCGCTTTTGTCTAAGCACCGGACATGACTTACTGGGGGTATACCTCCACTTGCTTCGCTTGGGTGTTAACCAGGCCCACCTGCTTAGCAGCCATGCCAGGATGGATGCCTACCACCTACTGCATTACACTGATCTCGAAGAATATTCGATTGACGAGGTCGTCAGTTGGTACTGGGAGGCTCGGCGTCAGTTGGTCAAGAAGCCAATCATGGACGTTGGATAAATAAATAGATGTACCAAAGATTAAGAGTGAGAGTTACATAACGTCGCTTTTAGAATCAGAAACCTTTAATTTCGTTAGGTATGTCATTTCTTTCAAATAAACAGTATTCTGTTCTATGTAGTTGTCTAATTTTTCTTATGCTCATTTCTTCTTTTATTTTTGAAACTATAATTTCTTTTACCCGGTTTTTAGTGCGAACCCAGAAATTTCGGTTTTATTTTTTGCGTTAAAAGTGTGCATTATGCCCCGAATTTTACCGTGTTGTTGTTGTCGCGTCTTTCCCGAAGGGAAGGAATGAAAGTTTCAGAGCCTGAGACGGGTTGGACTTCTACACGATAGATGGCGCTCCCACCTATCTCCACATCACCAATTAGGCATCGAACTGGAGGGGAGGGAAATATTCCCCAGCCCCTTGAACCAATGGTTTCTGCTACTTACTACCTCCCACAAGACTTTCGGACCCACTGATTATCGAGTACGTACTCCGTGTGTACTCGGAGGGTATTTGGTGGCATCGGGCATCGAACCCAGGTCTTCCGGTGCTCTAACCACGGATTTTACTATACCTGATTTATATTACGCATAAAAATTAATGCTCCATTTTATAAAAGTGATTATCTACAATTATTTATTAGAATGTCATAGTAATTATTAGCATTCCATTATTCCTTACAATTACATAATTTTAATAAAAACACGTTTTTATTAAAATATATTTAACTTTCATTCATAATATTAAAACAAGTGTAATAAGCTAAGCAATATTTATAAATAAATAACATTTTGTGGTCTTTATAATTAAAGTACATTACATCACATTTTTTAAATCAGCGTTATCTGAATCCCCCACCTACCCACCCACCCACAAAAGGCATATTCAAATATCACAACCATTGTTAACTTCGGAAACAATTAAACTAGAAATCTTGACTTGCCACTATTTCTCTAAAGAAATCTTACGAAAAAGTAATCTTATCCAAAATATCACCTCTTCATAAGGAAATGATATATTAACGCAATCAATTAAGTAATGACATACCGTGGAATGTATTAATGGCTGACATCTTTGATGAATTATCATTAAATTTTTAATTGTTTAAATGTGTTTCCAAAAATATATACAAATGAACCTTTATACTCCATTGCCATTACATCAATAAATATCAATATTTAAAAGTTTATATAGTAGACATAAGGAAGGTCACAATAGCCTGGTACTCATGGTCACAAAATTGTAGATGGCATGTCATGAGTTTGAATCTAGTGCCATTGAAGACTTGCCATGTAGGGAAGCGGATGTGTGTTAAATCTGTTGTGGCTCAAAGTTCTTCCTTTGGCGTTGTGTGATATTTCGGAGGGCTGTGACAATTCAGGTGTCGTTCTCCCCATACGACCGAAGTTCAAATTTGAATTGTGTCACGTGGCCTCGAGGACGATGATAATTAACTTGTTTCTTTGACGACGCAATTGATGATTTTTGAAATATTTCCTGCTTCATTAGTGCGTTTTTAGTAGGAAAAAAAAATTCCTGTATTTTTTAAAAATAGATGGAGATTTAAATGATTTTGAAGAGAAAAACTAATGCAGCCAAATATTTTTTTTATATACATTTGTTGTTACGGTTAAAAAAAATGAAGTATTTTATTCATTTTAAAAGTGCTGCTTAACTACTGTAATAATATATTTAGTAATTAAACGGTTCCAATTTCATAGTCAGTTACATTGTATGTCGTTTCAGCTAGTTCATAAAAAAGTATCAAAATCTTTTATATGAAGAGAGGTGCATTTTTTCAACACTAATTTCTACTGCAGTAGAAACAAACGAGAAAGAAATGTTATCTATTACTACTTGTTTTTAATACAAATCAGTTATATGTGCAGAGTCACAAATAAGCGTTGAATCTTGTCCTTGTTAATAATTTTTAAGGAAAAAGCACGACAAGGGCGCTATGCACCGTTTTATTTTTTAAATGTAACAACTTCATTTACTCCGCGTATAACAGTTTTCAATAAATTCGAATCTTGAATACATGTTTCTCCGCATTACCTAACTGTTACTTTGTTATTAAGCTTCTATAGCATCTTAATAGTATAAAATCTGAAATTGTGCAATTCTAGATAATTTTTTTTACTGTTTTCTTTTTTAACTTAGTAAATTATTATATCAAAGATATATTTTTATGTACGTATTCGTGCATCTGTGTGTGAACTTTATACAAAACTCTGTATACCTAGAATCATTGAATAACGTATATTCCAGAGTGAAATAGCAACTATCAAATTCGATTTTATGTTTGATTTCATAATTCAATATACGTCTATGAAAATGAAGCGACTTTAAATACATATAGAAATATGAAGCACATTTTAAAAATTCTATCTCTTGTTTGTTACGAAATGTTTTCGCTTTGGTCTAATTTTGTTCAATTTCGAATTACATAAAATAAATTTTTAAACATCAGGATTATTGGATATTTTTATGCACACATTATTTCTGTTATTTCGTTGATAGTCATTGTGTGAACAATTAATTATTAATCAATCAGATTTCTAGATTAATTTTCTAAGAAATTGGAATTTATGTGGAATAACATATCTCCTTTTCTTAAATAAATTTTTATAAATTACACTAATTAATTGTAACAGTTTCTACTAATTAAGCTTGAGTATTAGTAACGTAGGTATTTATGTATTATACCATCGACTAATTCAGTCAAATGAAGAAGCGTCTAAAATATATAATCCCGCTGGTTTTATATCACCATTTATAGTGAGCTTTAAAATTTTATTACAGAAGATATTGGTTAAAGGATTTGATTGGGAAGAAATAATTTCATCTGAATTAAAAGTGGAACTTGAAAATTTGGTTTCTCAAAACAGCTATAAAAACATATTTTTGTTTCCGGAAAATACTTTTAAAATTGTAATTTTGATACAGATATTTCTCTTTACACATTTTTTGTGACACGAGTGAACGTGTATAAGGCGCGGTTGTCTATTTTAGGTAACAAAATAGGTCTATTTGTGACAAAAATAATGATATCAAAAAAAAGTTTCTACTTACCTATGCGTTCAGACGCCCTCTGGCGGTTACAAATAGAATTCGTAGGGGAATTCTTAACACTCCTGATAATTTTCTAAAATTATCCCATTACTAAAAATACAAATTTAAACATAAGCAATTAATGAAGTGATATAAAATGAATATTATAGATCATTATTTTTTCAGATGTTTTTAAAATATTCATACTACATTATTTCATTAATTATTTATGTATACATTTTTTTAGTAGTGGGATAATTTTAGAAAATTATCAGGTAGAAAGTGCTAAGAATTCCTAAACGAATTCTCTTTGTTACCGCCAGAGGGTGTCTGCACGCTTATGTAAGTAGAGACTTTATTTTTGTTAGAAGAGACTCTACTTCTGAATGTAGCTCTCCCAGCTTGAAGGTATCGGGCTTAATAATATACTGGACCAATAAATGTTTTTATTGTTAACCAGGTTCTCTCTTATTGATGTCTTGCATTTAATTTTTTTGTGTACGTAATAACGTCTCCACAACGGCGATATGCAGCCAATAATGGAAACCGTTAGCGCTCAATTTTGAGAACAATAATGGTGATGATAACAGAATTTGGAAGGATTTTTAATTGGCAACGCCTTTTGATTTGCGAAATAGGTCGACTGTATAATACGCAAGTAATTAATATATATTATAAAATAAATATTATTAATTATTAAGTAGCAATTATAGGAATTTTTTAAAAGTTTTCTTTATATAGATGTGTTTTTCAGCATGCAATCAATATATACTAACAGTATTATTTTATTTAAGGTAAAATGCAATTTTTCTTTTGATAATAAATACATCGAATCTTGAATATACATATTTCAGCGAGGAAAAATGGGGAAATTAATCATCCTTACACACTGAAGAAAAATATAACACTTCTAGTCGGACTTATAAACATATGAACTTCCAATATTTTGGAGCAATTTTAGTAAAAATATTTTATAAAATATAAAATTACTCGATTGTGCAGAGAAATTCAAGAATGCTCTCTAAAACATGCATTAAATAAACTTTTTACAAAAGCATTTCATTTCTAGTGTCTACAGTTCAATTCAGCGTAACGGATATTTATCATCGCAGAAAACTATTTTGACCTATAAATGCTTAGAGCACACAACTAGTAATTATAACAACCTCTTATTTTAAGGCGCTATAGAATAGAAACACATTTTTTGAAAACTTAACTCTTTTAAGAGGATCTTAAAGAGAAATACCGCAACTTATCACGCCATTAGTTGTATTTTTTTGAAGGAATTCCTTTGCCACTCATCAATCAGTTTCTGAAACTTCGTATCGTTGAAGCAGAAAACCTATTAAAGACTTTTATTCCTTGTGTTGTTAATTGGCACATTTTTAAATAAAGCGAAGTGAATAACGCTACTGCTTTTCTCCGCATTTGCTGCATCGTTATGTCTCAGGTGTCAAATTAATATTGTAATATTTTTAACAAACTAGTGAGAGATATGGCAGGTTTTAATAATGATGCGTCTTTCAAAAAATTATTTGTGTTCAGTTTCTAAACAAAAAAAAAAACTTTAATTTCTAGTTGATATTGGGAAATATTTTTTATATCATATAAATCATCTCTAAAACTGGTGTCAAGGTCTTTTAATACTTTCTTACTGAAAATGTCTTCTAGGGCATAATGTTCTCCAACAATATCCGATTAGATATTTTGTTTTTGAGTTTGAAAAATGGCTAAAAATACCACAAAAAAAAAAGGATCATTAACAAATTAAAATTTTTTATTGATGATGTAAAATTATATTAAGATCTTGGCTTATTATTTATTGAGGACAATTTGTGTAATATCCTACAGAGCTTCAGATATTGTATTAACGTATTTATGCATGTTTAGCAATGTAACAATGAAAAACAACGTAAAATTATTAATTAGCTTGATATATGAATGTAAAACTATAATGTAAAAGTGTTAGATTGAAATATAAAAAAAAAGTTGAATTTTATGAATTGTTCTGTATTTTTCTTGCACACAAAAGCATTTGATCACTAAATAAAAATTTAACTTTTACCGAAAAAAAAATTGTAAAAAAAAATCAAAAAGCAATAAACTTATATTTTCTAAATGACTTATTATTACTATTATTATTATGTATCGTAATTGTTCAATAGCTCAATTGCTCTTTCATGTACGATAATCATTTTTAAAATATTTATATTTCGATTTTTGGGCGATATTTAAAAATTGATTTGAAGTACTTGATGTTTGTTCTCTTTTTCTTTATTAGTTACTCAATACCGATAATTTAGAAAAGCATTTAGTCGATCGGTTCTGTAATGGAATTTCAAACATTTTCATATTTTAACGTACGTTTTTCCAATGTATTTGGTTTGTTATAATGAAATATCAAAATTTTCTTTGCTTGATAAGTTATAAGAGACACAGTTTTTTTTAAATTTCAATATGTGAGTTTCGTTACATTTACATGTGTCAGCTCTTCAATAGAAACTTCACTTTCCTACATTTAATATTATATCATACTGAATCAGACACTGAAGTCAAGTAGTTCATATTTGCATCGTGCAGGAATTTTGCTACTGCACAAATGCAGACAGGTTTCCAAGCTATTGCAATATCCAATATTTTTTTTTTATTTAAAAAAACTATGAAATAAGAAGTGTCGTTGTAAATTTACAATTCTATAAACGACGAATCAATGCATGTAAGACCAGAAATAAGAGCTTAACAATGACACGTCCTTGTACCTTCCTCTATAAAAAGTGGACTGTTTAAGAAATTCTTAGTGAAGACACACCAGATGGTTGCCAAAACACAGAGTGAGTGAATGAATGTTAACGTCGCATTGTTCATCTACTCGCCAAAATACAGAAGTTATATTGAAAAAGTAGTTCAATACCGACTAAATGCAGCAAGAATGTTGAAAAAATCTAAACAGCATGAGTAAAATGCAAAATTAAAAGTATTATGTTGTTTTAAGCTTAAGGACTACCTTAAAATTGAGATTTTTTTCAAAAATTGACAAATTTTTTTAATGATTTTATTTTATAGACCGTCTTATGGGTTTTGTAAAAATACCAAGTTTTTTATTTTCCATTCACTAGAACAAAGATAGCAACTGTTTTAGTAAAGCAGAGGCCATAACTTTAAACAAAATGTCAAATTTTAAAATGCGTTTTACTCGAAATGGGTTTTTTTTTTCGAAAAAATCAAATGGGACAGAAATTGCTCAAAAATTTTTAAGAATAATAATTAACTGAAATTTTTTGTGCAGTAAGCGAGAATTCCTAGAATTGTTTGTTTATTGTATAGTATGTTCGAAAAATCGTATGTATTTAAGTTTGCACACACACATGTATATAATATCTGGTTTGGGTACGCGGTGTAATTAGGAAAGATTATTTAATTAATATTAAGATTAATGATTTGGTCAATTATTTGTTAAATTGGATTACCTTAGAAATTATCTTCAAATATAAGAAGGTGTATTGTATAGCTGTGCTAAGTGTAAGATCCAATTTATTATTACATCTCCAATTATCACCTTTACTTCCCTAATGCTTCCATATTTATGAATAGGTGAATATTTTAACTAGAGCTGTTGAATTTGTGTCTTTGTTGAGAATAGTCAACAAATTGCGTTGTTTTGACTATGGCTAGTTTTATTTCTAATTCTCGTGCACTGATGGCTGGGGAAACCTAACCATCATTACAATTGTATAAACAAACTAAAGTTTTGCCTCAAGGTGGACATGCTAGCAATAGCTTGGCTAATTTATATTTACATTTTTATGAATATAAATATATTATTAATACTGAATGTTGCATTTTTAGCTATATAGATGATCCAATTATTGATTTGGGTGAAAATAATAATCTTAACTCCAATATTTACCTTTATCATGATTACCCAAACCTAGTTAAAATTAACAATAATCCATTTAAATCTGATTATTTAGATGTTTCATTGTATATTAAGAACTATGCACAATGTGGCAAATAAGTTTTAAGACTGTCCTTAAAAAGAAACGGAGACAAGAAATTAATTTTTGTTTTCGTTTTTTATTCGAAATAGGATCCTCCGGCTTTGATGTACGTGTTACAGTGATTTATTAAGGAATCGAACGCCTGTTGTAAATCACTTTGTGGTATGGCCTGCAAAGCATACGTTGAAGCTACTTGTAATGTCCAAATATCCTTAAATAACACTATTTTAATTTCGTTTCAAGTTTTGGGAATAAGGTGCTAATTGGGTGAATACGGTGGATGGTTAAACACACAAACATAATTTTTGCTAAGAATCGACTAGCAACCAGGGAGTTGTGACTGGGTGCATAGTAGTGAAACAAACATAAACTGCTTTCAGTCCGATATTTTGGATGAATGTGACGAGTTCTGGCCATAAGACGCTTTAGAACAGCTAAGTAGTACTTACCTGTAATTATTTGTTAAGTTGAAACAAATTCTTTGGGGATAATACCCTTAACATTGAAGAATGTAATTTTTTTTTTTTGATTTTGGATGGAATTTTCCTTGTTTTTTTCGCTTGCGGTGAATTTTCTGACTTCCATTCCGCAATTTGTCACTTTGTTTCAGGGTTATATTAGAAACACCAGGTTTCTTCACCTGTAACAAAATATTTCACGAAGTTTGGATCATTTTCAGCGGCTGAAATCAAAACACTGCAATGTACATTTCTCAGTGATTTTGTTCAGGGGATTAAGTGCGTGTAACAAATTTAGCCCACACTTTTGTTTTGCACAAATCTTCATACAGAATGTTTCGAACTGTTTCTGTGTTGATGTTTAAAGAGTCTGCCATCATTCTTAATGACACACAGTGATCATTTGCCATGATATTTCGTACTTTATTAATAATTTCAGGTGTTCTAGATGAAATTGGTCTTCCACTACGCTGATCATCTTCTACCGTATCTCTTTCGTCCAAAAAACGTTCCTGCTACACAAAAACATTTCATCTACTTAAACAACAGGTGGTACGAAAACGTGTTTCATAAGACGGTATGTCGGTAAGGAGACACTACAAAATTATAAAGAAAAATATGTTTGCGACCTTAATTTTGGACATGAGTGTAGTTTTCTTTACAATTATATATTTCTAAGGGTTTTCAGTGAGGCGAAAAAATGTAATAATATTTCCATTAAAGTTAATTATTTTAATTTTTTTTTACCAAGAGTCTTAGGAAACTCTGGCTACTGCGGGTCCAATACCGAGGCACCTGGAGAGAGCCAAGGCTGTTGCCCGCTTTCGCCTAAACACCGGATATGGCTTTCTGGGAGCACACCTGCACTGGCTTGGCCTGGCTGCTGACGAGGCCTGCCCACTCTGCGGCTATGCCAGAATGGATGGTGTCCACCTGCTTCAATACACTAGACTCGATGAATACCCGACTGACGACATCGTCAGTCGGTACTGGGAGGCTCGGTGTCAAATGGTCAAGAAGCCAAGCACAGCCGTGTGATAAATAAATAATTTTTTTTTATTTTTATTTATTTTAAAAAAAAATTAATTATACAATTACTCAAAAGATGGCGCTACATGTTTAGTAAAATTAAAAATAGTTTATTTTATATTAGTATCTCTGTGTATGTTAGAATGTCCTTTTATACATACAATTCCAATAAATTTGCCATCAATATTTCAGGCTTATATATATATATATATATATATATATATATATCAATATATCAGGCTTATATATATATAAATCATGTTTAAACCTGCAAATTTCCTAACGCCAACAGTTTACTAATATACTACCATGGCTAATACTTCTTACTGAACTGAATAGTTATTCTTACGCTTATATCTATTTGCATACATTATATTATGGATTATATATATATATAGATTTTGATATATATCTTTTGAAATAAATTGATATCTAAATCTTCTCATTGTTAACTTAAAATTCACTTGTCTTTCAACTAGTCATATCAAATACGAAAACTTCAAAATCAACCAAATTTCTGTCATTCTACAGTGAAATTTTTTAAAATTGATTAGAGCAAAATTATATGCAATCTAAAACTTTATTTAACAATTAGTTACAATAAATTTTATCCGTATATGTTAAATAAACATATACGGATCTCAATTAGTAAGGTTTTTCTATTTCGGTATGGAATAAATTGCATTTATATCTATGGCAAATTATATTAACAATAAATTATAAAAAGTATCAAGAAAACGTTTTGTTTGAAATTCTTAAATTAAAAATCTTTCGAATGCCTAACATTTATTCTAAGCATATACTGTTATCGTGAATAATTTGTTCGTTCTTTTTCTATCATTTTAAAATATTTTAGAGAATTTTTTTTAAATGAGTTCCACTGAAGTGAACCTTTTTAAGCAATCTAATTAAATGAGTTTGTATTCCTTTTTTTAATTAAAAAGTGTCTGTATTAAGACACTTTTTTATCATGTAACCTTCAGTTTTCTTATCCCATCAACTAATTTAAGCTGAGCACATAAAAATTCATTAATTCTCTAGTAATTAAATACTTTGCAATAATCTTTATCAGCATGTATAATTGCTTTTCAAGTCAGCACTGAACAGTATAAGAAGTGGTTTTTAAATTTTTCTGCAATCTTTTTTTATCAGAGAGTAAGAGCTAATATTTCCTAAAATTAATACTTAAAATATTTTACTTCCTACAAAAACGAGAAAGTCTATTCTGAGAAGAAAAACAGAAGAAATACTTCCGTGCTTGTAATTGCTCATTAAATAGATCCTTAAGTAAACAAAACTATTAAAGGAGATTAATTCGAATTTAGACATTAAAAAATGAATGTGCTTTTTTTTAAATGTAATTTTTACTCCTATCAAAAGATTGCACATAATTTGAATAAATAATTTTCTACTGACGTTTCACACTCACGTGTCTATATTTTACTTGAAATTTATTTATTAATCAATCATAAATTCTTTCAAGGTAAGAAACCATTTTGTAGGAGAATTTTTTATTCCAACTATTTTTATACTTTTCAAGATTTTAATAAAGGTATTTAAATAAAAATGAACAAATTTAATTTAGAATAACTTTCAACATCTAACAAGTTCTGTATTCTTGTGCACATTATTGCTGTATCAAAAATAACCTATTTCGCTTGAAACATTTATGTGTATCCGAAATTTTTTAAAAATGTGTGGAATGGAATCTTTTAAAAGCATAGAATCCACGTACTTTGATTCAATAACACATATATGTTCATTATGATAATTTTCTATCTCTTCCTGATTGTCAATAATTGGTTATAATGTATAAAAATTCCAGCAGCTATACTTTTTTCTTTTTTTCTCAGGAAGAAAATAAAATTCAATTTCATTCACCAATGTTGATAATATTTTTAAAAAAATGCTATTGAAATAATTTTATCCAAAACTTAATTTGAAAATTCTAAAAATTATTCCATGGCTGAATTAAATGCACGCAATAAAGCAATTTTTTCTTGAAAAATTACTAAGCCAAATTTGAAATTCATAAAGGTAATCCTATTGACCTGAAAAATGTTTCCCAAAGAATATTTTATCTTTAACTTAAAAACAATGCGCATTACACTAAAAAAGTTACACGCAAGGACATTTTTTAGGATGTCTTCAATAGATTTTTTCCCAGTGAAGAGTTAAAGAAAAAAATAATACTTATACCATTATCGCTTTTGAAAGCAGTTAAAGGTCTCGAAATATTTGATAATATTCTCTACGGAACAAAAGTATAACAATGCCCTAAAGAAACGCTTCCATAACAAGTTTATTTTTCACATTCAGTTAATGAAGCATTTTCATGGCGTACATAGAACCATTTATCTGAAATAATTAGAAAAAAATTTCTGAAATACTTCCTTTGTTTAGTTTAAATATAAAAACTGAACCTTATCAGTAAAGTAAATACAAGAGAAAGAAAAATGTAAATACTTTGTTAATGGTTGAATAACGTTATTCACTGAAAACTGCCTCTTGCCCCTGCGACAGTTTAAATTTTAGTTACGTTAATTTTATTTTTTTTCAAAATTGAAACGGAATTATTCTAATTTTTTATGTTACACAAGTTAATGAGGTTCATTTTCCTTTTAAAAGCCTTACTAAAACAGGGTATGCATAATAGCTGACTGTTACCAAATTGTCATTGAATTCAACCAGAAACGTCTATGGAGGAGAAATGAAATTTTATTCCGTAAAATATTCAAGAATATATGGTTTCTATACTTTTTAGAATTCGAAAATCAATAACTTAAGCAACTAGCGTAAGTCAGTCGATTAAAGTGTCAAATTACGAACGATGCATCAAAAGCAATCCTTAATATGTTTTTTATGTAACCTGACTATATGTTGATTAAATTTAAATATTTTTGCAATTTTTTCACGAAATGTTTTAGAACTAGGATGGAAACATCTTGAATGCAAACTTTCTTTTGTCAATGCAAAATGTAATAATCTACTGCAGAAATTTTATCAGATAGCGAGTTTCAAAACCAATTTATTTAAAGAAAACGTAATCCTCCTTTCAGCATATTTTATTACAATTAAAAAAAGAAGTAATTAGTAATAACTAGTCTTTTTTTGAAGTTCAGTTATTTTGTCGATATTCTCTTGTCTTTTAAGGAATATATTTCATAGAAATAGAATAAAATTATGAAACTCAGGTTTTATTTCAAATATTTTATTGGGTTGCTTCTGTATTTTTATAATTTATCTATATTTCAAAACAGTTTCTTCATATTTAATCTATGTAAATAGTCCATTCCCAGTCTTCATATTAGCGTGGAATTTTTATCTATTTTTTAAGTGTATTTATTTATTACATCCCCCTCAAAGGGTTAACTATGTTCAAATTTCCTTTTTTTGTTGTTGTTTTTTTTGTAATTTCTACCAAATATTTTTCTATAGAACATCGATGCTATAATAAAGATATATTCTTACTTTTACCGGTTAACTGAAACCTTCATCTTACTAATAAGTTGTAACTTCTTAGGCTGTTTCTCGCAAGAACTGCCATTCAATGACGAAACTGAATTGTAATCATTGAACTGTATGGTCACAAAATATAATTTAAAATAATTATACAACTACAAACCTTTAAGCGATGCAGTGATGAAAATAAAGAAATATGGTAAGATCAGCATTGCCAACGTTGAAATCTGTTACAGCATGGCCTATAAGTAATTACAATGCAACAGAATATTCCGTAGCAAAATAACTGAAAAGCATGTATGTTGTTGTCCTGTATATAGTTGTTATTTCGTCACATAAAAAAAACTCAAGAAACGATGGTTAACATATGATTAAACAAGACGTAAACTTATTAGTAACTATTAAAAAGAGGAATTTGTAACGTCATACGATCAAAAGATTTGAACTTGAACACAATACGGAAAATAAGAATTAGGACAATACCACTCCCTTTTACCCATTAATATTTTTTACAGTAGTAAAAGGCATCTTTTTTCTTAATTTCAATCTGTCTATCAATGTCCCTCCATTATGTCTCTTTTTCTATGTACTGCCTGGCACAATAAATGCTACATAATGACACCTCACTCAGGTGTTATCCTTATTGATTTACAGCACCTTAGAAGCAAAATTTATTTCCAATTGTGTAAGTTCGATATAATGGTTCTTAAAAGTAAACACACTATAAGAAACAATAGAAAATATGATATAAAGAAGAAATTTAAAAGATTTTGCTTAACTAGTATCACATGCAGAAAAGGGAATCTACTGTGAATAATTGATTCGCTTAACTATTTACAAATAAATGGTAACGTTTGTCCCGTATTAAACATGTTGTTCCGTTAAATAAACATTCCAGCAACAGACACTTTATTTAAAAAAGAATGGGAAATTTTTTTCTTTCATTAAATGTATACTTAAAAAAACTCAAATCTGGCTCTAATTACAAAAACTATTATTAGATGATATTGTTTTAACTGTAAGAGGAAAGATACTTTTATCTTACACGAATAATATTTGATTAAAAATTTCTGCTCTCTAAAGTCTAAGACTTTCCAAATATTCGATGCTTTTGATTAATACACAATTAAACGAAAACTACAAATTATATTTAAAAAAAAATATTTCATTTTAAAAGTTAATGATCCAGCTTGAAAGTATGAAATAACATATCAGAACAATTTTTGAAATCACTCATACATTAATTTCTTACAATATTGTCGCGTAGAAAGGAATAAGGCGATGTTATCCAATACACAATTTATTTTGTCGTAGTGTTTTACACGGGCAGCACCACAACTGAAGACCTATCCAGCTGCAGTACTTTTATAAACCTGGTGGAGGGTTCTAGAATAACCACCAGGGGAAAGATTAACATAAATTCAATTTACATAATTTGCAAATGTCCATAATAATAAATAATGAAAGTCATGATTGAATTTAACAAACAAATATCTGGGAGGCTCGAACCCGAGCCACTTGCATTGTAGAGCAGTGCTCTAACCGTTCGGCCACTCAGAGCGTATCAGTTTGTGACATTTCTCCCTCCTTAGGAGACACAGCGACCCGCTGTAGTTGTTTCGAACGGCTTCTTGTAATAGGTCCAAAGTAAACTTGTTTAGGGTTCCTTTTGTCACAAACAGTCCGGACTGGTTCCGTAGGTGACTTTTCTTGTTCAATATCTTCTAGCTGAAGGTCAGGGTCTTTATAAGGTTTCATTCGCAGAACATGTACCACGTCTCTTAATTTTCGTTTGGTGCGCATACTATCACAAGGTTCCACTTCATAAGTCACTTCGGATAACCTTTTTCTCACCCTATAGGGTCCAAAGTATCGCTTTAACAATTTCTCAGATAATCCAACTTTGCGGATTGGAGTAAATATCCAAACCAGGTCTCCCTCTTTGTAATTCACTATCCGATGTCTTTCATCATAACGGCATTTGTCTTTGTCTTGTGCTCTTGTTAGATGTATTTTTGCTAGTTGTCTAGCTTCTTCGGCCTTCATTATCAGGTTTTGAACGTAATCATTCGCTGATTCATCGGGAAGAAAGGGCAAAATGGCATCTAGTAGAGTATCCACATCACGTCCATGAACAAGGAAAAATGGACTGAAACCTGTCGTCTCCTGCTTTGCGGTGTTATATGCAAAGGTAACAAATGGAAGTATGTTGTCCCAATTCTTTTGGTCAACATCGACATACATGGCCAGCATGTCAGCGAGTGTTTTATTGAACCTTTCCGTGAGGCCATTTGTCTGAGGGTGATATGCAGTAGTTAGCAAATGATACGTCAAGCATAAATTATTTACTTCTTTAACGAGATTCGACAAAAATGATCGCCCTCTATCGCTGATGATTTCCCTTGGTGATCCATGTTTCAGTATAACGTCTTCAACCAGAAATTTGGCTATTTCCGTGGCTTCACCGCTTGGTAGGGCCTTTGTGATAGTAAATCGAGTGAGATAATCTGTACAGACAATTATCCATCTATTCCCTTGCTTTGTTAGAGGAAATCTTCCAAGTAAATCTATCCCTATTTTAGCAAACGGGATATCCCCTGGCAATATTGGATGAAGCAATCCTGGAGGTCGCTGAGGTTGAGATTTTCGCCTTTGACACTCTCGACAATGAGACACATAGCGTCGGACACTGCGGTATAGGCCAGGCCAGAAATACTTCCGTCTGATTCGGTCGTACGTTTTGGCAAACCCTAAATGACCCGCTGTCGGTGCATCGTGAAGGCTTTTTAATACGTCCCCTCTAAGATGTTTCGGTATGAACAATAACCACTGCTTTCCTAAAGGATCGTAGTTTTTTCTGTATAAAATTCCACTAATTTCTTTAAACTTTGAGAAGTCTCTCTTTCTAATCATTTCGTCTCGAATATTTGCTACATCAGGGTCTTTACTTTGCTCACTTTCGAAATTGGTAATGGTATTAAGGAATGGTATATCTTCAGTGGGCTCTTCTTCAATTTTAAGCAGTGGGCTCCTCGATAAGCAATCAGCATCCTGGTGCTTTCTTCCGGTCTTGAAAACTATTTCCACATCGTACTCTTGAAGACGCAAAGCCCACCTTGCTAATCGCCCAGATGGATCTTTTAGATTCGCCAACCAGCATAAAGAGTGGTGATCTGTTACCACTGTAAATGGGTGGCCAAAGATATAGGGTCGGAATTTACTTATCGCCCAAATAACTGCTAAACATTCCTTCTCTGTAGTCGAATAATTTTTCTCGGATGTTGAAAGTGATCGGGATGCATAAGCAATAGGCCTTTCAAACCCACTCTGTATTTGTACGAGAATAGCACCAATGCCATATCCACTGGCGTCAGTATGTATTAAGGTTTTAGCTTCTGGTTTAAAGAAGCCAAGCACAGGATATCTCGTCAGCAGTGATTTTAAACGGATGAATGCTGATTGATGTTCTTCTTTCCATACAAATTTAACATCTTGCTTCAATAATTCGTGCAACGGCCTGGCGATGTCGGCAAAATTATGGACAAATCGGCGATAATAAGAGCAGATCCCTAAAAAGCTTCTAACTTGCGTAACGGTTTGGGGGGTTGGAAATTCTAGAACTGCTTCGACCTTCCCTGGATCTGGACGAATTCCATCTTTGTCCACTAAGTGACCAAGAATCTTAAGGCTTCTTTGACCAAAACGACACTTTTTATGGTTCAGTGTCAATCCAGCATCTCGTATGCACTGAAGCACCATCCTCAATCTCAAAAGATGTTCTTCGAAAGAGGCAGCGTAGACAACGACATCATCTAGATAACATAGACAGTGCTTCCACTTCATCCCTTTAAGGATACTATCCATCATTCTTTCGAACGTGGCTGGGGCGTTACATAACCCAAATGGCATAACCTTAAATTGGTATAATCCATCCGGAGTAATAAAAGCCGTCTTCTCTCTGTCTCTTTCATCGACTTCAATCTGCCAGTATCCAGACTTAAGGTCTATTGTAGAAAACAAGCTTGCACCCGAAAGGTTATCCAGGCATCGTCAATCCGGGGTAAAGGGTACACATCCTTTTTGGTAATTTTGTTCAAGCGACGGTAATCCACACAGAAACGCCAGGATCCATTTTTCTTTTTCACCAGAACAACTGGGGATGACCACGGACTCTCCGAATGCTCTATGATGTCAAGCTTCAGCATTTGATCAACCTCTTTTTGAATTATTCTTCTCTCTTCAAAAGACACTCTATATGGCTTTTGCTTAATAGGTTGGCAATCGCCGGTGTTTATCTTGTGTTTTACTTTACTCGAGACTCTTATTTTGTTCTCAAAATCAAAAACATCTGTAAAGTCGTTAAGCAACTTCAAAAGATCTTTCTGTTGCGCCTCACGCAGTTCCGGGTCTACAAGGCATTTGAATTCTTTCACCGACTGTCTAGGGTGCTTCATCTGTTTTACTTCGATTTTGTCAGCATTCTCGTTCAAAGAACTTACCAATCCATCCTCAATATCCGTCATTTCGGCTATACACATGCCAGCTGGTATTATCTGTGGCTGAGAGGAACTGTTAGCAATCCAAATATCTATTTTACCATTCTGGAGTGTGGCTATTGTAGCTGGGACTTTTAGCTGTTTTGTCCATTCAAAATTCTTCATTCCAGTAACTATAACCTTTTCTAAGGTCTGGTGGTCTTTAGCCAAAGCGGAAATCTTTCTTATAGAGTTTCCTGGAATGACAACATCACTGACCGCATATAAACCAGAATTTACTTCATTCATTTTGATATCATTTGGAGAGACTTCTCCAATCTGAAGTTCACCTGATCCGCAATCAATAATGGCATCAGTTGCTTTGAAAAAGTCCCATCCCAATATGAGATCATGACTGCATTGCTGGAATACCAAAAATTCGAAAGGTTGCACCACTCCATTCAAGTTCACTCGCAACATGCATCGTCCTATAGCTTCTACAACCTTACCACAGGCAGTTCGAAGAATCGGGTTGTGTTCTGAAAACATGGGCGTCCTTAGTTGCGTGCGTAATTGTTCGGAAACTACTGAATAATCAGCTCCTGAATCAACCAAGGCATTAACGATATGCCCATTGACAGTTACGGATACAAAGTTTTTGACTAGTTTAGCAGCCGTGTATACTGGAGGGTTTTCGTTTATTGCGGCCTTACCTCCCACGCAGGTCGCATGCCTTAGTTTTCCTCACTGGACCTAACAGGTGAGCGACGAGATGGAGATCTTGATTGGTGGCGTTGTGGATTGCGTCTAGGGTACGGCGAATTACTTCTGTAACGCTGGTAATTAGATTCAGGATCGCGGCCGTAATCAGAAAGAGAGTCGGAATCCCAGCGTTCTGACTGGTCTAATTGCCTTCTTTGTCTTGCTGCGTTAAAAACACGTCGTCTATCACGGCAATATCTAGTCACGTGACCCGGTCGTCCACAATGAAAGCAAATTGGTACGTTATCTGAAGTACGCCAAAGGTCAGTCTTCCTTCCGGTATCCTGTTGAGTTGGTCTGTTTTCTTGTCGAGGTCTCGGCCTTGGTCTCCAGGAACTTCCGCCAGTCCTTTGAGTTCTGTAAGGGGAAGGCGTAGGTTTTTCTCGAGAGAGTGGAGCCAAATTGCTTCGAACTTCTTCTCGGATAATTGATTCTAAATTGCTTGGCTCGTCGTCTATACATGTTGCGATCCGTGGGAGTATTTTCTCGATTTCTTCTTTAACAATCCTTCGAATTAGATCGCTTAGATCTCCTTCATTGGCCATTGACATGGGTGTAACATTAGGTAGTCTCTCATATCGTAGCGGCACAACTCGTCTTTTTCTCATGGCATCCACTTCACGGCAACACGTAACAAATTTATCTACTGTGCTAACTTCTCTGTTTATCAGTACCTGGTAGAGATTTTCAGCCACCCCTTTCATGAGATGCGATATCTTTTGATCTTCTGGCATATTTTTATCCACTTTCCTGCATAATGACAATACGTCCTGAACGTAAGACTCATGCGTTTCGCCAGGACGCTGAGCCCTTGTCCTTAATAATCCTTCTGCAAAACTTTTTACGTCCTCAGGCTTTCCGAAAGTCTCTTCAAAAAGTCTCTCGAAGTCTGTCCAACTTTTCAATCGATCTTCATTGTTGTCAAACCACAACCTTGCAGTTCCGCTTAGATAGAACACGACATTTGCAAGACGTACTGTTTCATCCCAATTGTTGTAGTTAGCAATCCTCTCGTAATCCTTTTTCCATTTTTCAGCATCTTCGGTATTCAAGCCAGAGAATGAACAAGGCTCTCGTGGCAGCTGATAGGTAACATACATAGATGGGATTGATGATGTTGCCTTGTCTTCCGTTTCACCTTCCGGCATTCTTTTTACAGTTCGGACTCGGCAAGGTAGCAACCCGTATTCTGGAGGTAGCCCTTGGAGCCTTCGACTTTCTCTGATATCCGTTGTTGCCGATGGCTATCGTTACCCCGCGCCTCCACCAAAATGTCGCGTAGAAAGGAATAAGGCGATGTTATCCAATACACAATTTATTTTGTCGTAGTGTTTTACACGGGCAGCACCACAACTGAAGACCTATCCAGCTGCAGTACTTTTATAAACCTGGTGGAGGGTTCTAGAATAACCACCAGGGGAAAGATTAACATAAATTCAATTTACATAATTTGCAAATGTCCATAATAATAAATAATGAAAGTCATGATTGAATTTAACAAACAAATATCTGGGAGGCTCGAACCCGAGCCACTTGCATTGTAGAGCAGTGCTCTAACCGTTCGGCCACTCAGAGCGTATCAGTTTGTGACAATATGTTTTAAATTAACGTCTGGGGACTTTATAGATGATTTTAGAACTAATTATAGGTTTCAACAACGATGCAGCATGAATAATATGGTCATTCTTTGGATTTAAATTTATATCATTTTTAAACATGAGCATAAAGGTGGAAATCGGAATTTAACTTTCATTCTTTGGAATATAAAGACATTTTAATTATTAAAAACAGAACGCTTTAGGAAGAAGAAAAATTATATTTTATAAGACTTGGTTAGATAAAATTAAAAGTCTTTTCCAAATAAAAGGAGTTTTTTTCAGAAAACTATTTAATTTTTTTTAAAAAGGCATATCTTGTAAATTTTGTTTTGTTTTTGCAGTTCTGAAAAACCTTAAAGGCAAACCTAAGCATGGGGAAATTGTTATTAAATAATTCAATGAAAGTTAAAATTTTATAATGTAGAATTGACTTTTTACGAGATGAATTCGATGGCTTAAACGATCCAAAATGTAAATTTTTTTCTATAAAAGTAAGCAAATGCTTTTGTCTAAATTAAAATAGAGAGGTATTATATCAAAAAATATTCAAAAGACGAATGCGAACCAATTAGGCTAGCACCAAAGCCCTAGAAAGGCTTTCTTACCAGTGACACATTGTATTTTGCCATAGAATAATAAATTATATAAATTTGAATGATCCCTTCGCCTCAGTTTATTCTTCATAAAATATTCTTCATTCATCACTACACAATTCTCTACGCAATTTTAAAGGAATTTAGTATAGAAAAAGTAAGGAATGCATAAGAAAAAATGATATATTATTACACTCCATACACAGAAATTTATACTTTATATGGTGACCTATAAAATTATTAAAAAGTTGTTCGACTGAAATTTAATATATTGTGTTTTAAGTAATAAATAGAATTGGTGAAGAACAGGAAAAAAGATTAATTTGATTGATTATGAAAATATCATGGAAAAATATGAATATCCATTGAAATTCAAGCAAAAAATGATGACATTAATAAAACAAAATAGTAATAAAACTTATAACTATAATGAGAAAAAAAATGAAAGCTATTTATTCTTTATAAAACTGTAAAATAATAATAAAAAAAACATCAGTCGTAAATAAATTGTGTGTGTATGTATATGTTTTGAAGATATTGGGGTATTTTGTTTTTTTCACAATAGGAATTTTTTGTTGATCACGTTTCAAAAGTGTAAGAAATTCAAAATAAATATGTATATTTCATTTACATTTTCTTTTAATTCAATTACAATGTGTATTTTATTGCACACAATAATAAAGAAAATGTATCACTTTCCAATAGATCTTGAAATGCTAAAATATCCTGTTGCAGTAAATATTGGTAACCTTCTTATAGTTTTTTTTTGTTGATAACATAAGTGAAATACCATTGCAAAATTTAGGACCAAAGCTAGAAAATCATGTATTATTCCCTCAGAAAATAAGAAGCATATTATTTTCTGAAGCATTTAAGAAAATTCATACTATACTATATTGTAGTTTGTTATTCCATATATATATATACATGAAGTAAGACATAATAGTTACTTATGACAAAAATAAATAAATTATTTACTACTTTGTTTGGTAAGAAAATATGTATTTCAAGAAAATGTTATCATATAAAAACAAGAAATTAAATATTTCTGACGAAAATGTCTTTTCTTCTATGAATTCAATATTCAATTTGATTAATTTACTTGTATTCTTATATTTTTTTCATTTGTTTACAAGGTTAAAAAAACCAAAGCGTTTTCTTCTAACCTTAAGCTTTATTTTTAATGATTTTCAAAACTACTACAACTAAGTTTGGCAGAATTTCTCTGCTTAGCTAGATTTTGTAAATCATCTTGAGTTGCCCATTTACTGATATTGATCAAGGTACAATATTTTTGCATGCAACATTTTTTAAAAATTATTATTGGCGCATATA
>BMAO01011519.1:0-16595 GCA_019973975.1 Trichonephila clavata | reverse complement strand
AAATTATTTATAAATATTAATAGCAGGGTTTTGAAAATCTACCATTAATATTTCCTCCAAATTTGCAATTTATACATGCAAAGCTGGTATTTTTTTGCGTGATATAAATCTTTTCGAATCTTTTTTAATTCTCGAATAAGATTTTAAGTTATATTTCAAGATATAGTAACAAACATTCTTGTTCTATGGCAAAAATAAATTAGTTTTTTTGTAGAGAAAGTAAGAGATTATAAGTACTTGGTTTTCGTGCGGATTCAAAGACTTAAGCACTGATATTTTGTTCTAGTTTTGTTATACGGTAGAACGTCGTTAATCCGAATGTTTATTATCCGGAGCGTCAAATATCCGGACTTTGGTCCGGATACGATTTCGAACAGTGCAATGCTCAACAGTTGTTTCGTGTGAGGCCAAAAGTGACGGGAAAATCCAAGGTGAGGGATATTTGGAGAATTTCAGTTGTGTGATTTGGTAAATATCTGCGCAGAATATTAGGCCAGTTTGTTTCCAAGTGAGGGGTGTATACGGGCTCTTTTGTTGAGTTTTGTCGATGTAGAAACCTGGATAGCATGCAATGCAGATGACTGTGGATTTCAAATGCTAAATGATGACGAGATTGTTGCTTCCGTGTAAGAAGAATCCGACCCTGTCGACGATGAAACGGATGAAAACGAAGACGACAACAACAACTAACGAAAATAGCAAGGGTCCATCAAATTATGACGCGTTTCCTACGTTAGAGTGGTTCGAACAACAATCAGAGTGCCGTCCTACTCAACTACTGCTGCTCTAGAGAATCAGAGACTTCGCGGCGAAAAAACGAAGGTGTACAATGGTACAGTGAAAAATAAGTGATTATTTTCCACAATCAAGATAAAATTGCGACATTTTACACTTTTTTTTGCTTTTTCTTCAAGCACATTTTCCGCATGTGATGATATTCAATATTCGTATTGTGTCCGGTTTCATATACTGCATGAATCGCATTGAGTTTTCGGTAGTCCGAACAATCGCGTATCCGTACGGTGTCCGGTCCCAATTGATTCGGATAATCGACGTTCTACTGTAGTTCCAAAGCAGGCTTCTGTTTTAGTTAACATCGATGGCGTATGAAAATCGAAATATATTGATGTTGGGAGTTTTCTTGTGTTTATTTCCCCCCTAATATAAACAAACCCTAACATATTTCTTCAAGAATGAAAAACGTCCTGGGAGTTGAATAATTAAAAGGTTTTATTTCGAAAAAGATATATGTATATAACTTGAAATCTTCATTAAAATTCTTTTTAGACAAAAAAATTAGTAACTTAATTTCCTTAATTTCTGCCCTTTATTTGCAACAAATTCAATTTGAGCCGTCAAAAATTATTAAAAAAAATCTTATAACCTATTGTAGTTATGTGTCTAATTCCAGTGGTTTGTAAACTGTGCTCCACGGACTTCTAGAGGTTTGCGAAGGTCTCTTATGTAATGTTAAGATTTCCCTTTTTTAGACTCTGAAAAAAACACGTGAAAAAATTGAAAGAAGTGTCACCCTAGACTAGATCCCTAAATTGTCCCCGATAAAAATGTTTAATAGAACATGCATTTCAATCAAGAATATTAATTCAGTTTTTTTTAATGTTTGCAAATACATAGCCATTACTAAAAAGTAATATTTTCAACAACAAAAAATCGCCGAAAAGTACAAGTGCAAAGATTAAGAATTAAATTTCCACAGCAAACCAATACAATAGCCAGTTGCATCCATCTATAGATTTCCTAATCGAATTGTGTCTGTATTATTTATTTTTATTTGAAACTAGTATTTTGTAATGTCTTTATATACATATATAATTAAATGCTTACTGATTTTGGGTGCTAACTTTCTCTAGAGGGGTGAAAATTTAAACAATATAACTCTTTGAAATTAAAATTAAATAATTCGAATCACTTACGTATTATATACAAAGAAATGGGGCTTCAGAAAAGGGTAAAATATTTAAAATATAATTTTAAAAATTATAAGCATATGAAAATAAGAAATATTTCTATAAGAAATATTAATTGTTTTATAAGTTGTGCATGCTATTTTCTAAAGTAGTAGCTTTACTTACTAGAAGTAAGTTGATTTATAAAGTTAAATATATCCTTATTAAACTGTAGTATTTTCAAATAAATAGAACAATAAATCATATATTTTTTAAAAATAAAAAAAAAATTGCATTTCCAAATTTTTTAAAAAAAATTAAAATTTTTTTCAAATATTTTGAAATATAAAAGATATATTATTTTTAAATTATAGGGCTTAAAGAGTATGATACATTTTATAATTCTATAAAGTTTTATACATCAAATACTACTATTTTAGAAAATATGGTGCACAACGCAAAAATTACTTAATATTAATTACAAAATTATTTCTTATAATTTTTAAAATTATGATTATATTTCAAATATTTTGTACTTTTTTGAAACCATAAATCTTTGTAAATAATGTATAAAAGATTCGAATTATTTAGTTTAAATTTAAAAGTATAAATGTTTGAGAAAAATGTTTATATTTTCATCCCTCGAGACAAAATTGACACCCCTAAGAACCCTTACAGAAAAAAAGTTTAAAAATTCTGTATAAATAGCAGAGATAGTCTAATGACTATTAAGGAACTTTTAAATCACTCAGTCGTGTGTTAGGAGTCAGTGAGAGGTGTTCAAAATTTTGCGGATTCTTGGATTTAACAAATTAATTTTAGTACAAACAATTTTTCAGCATTAAATTTAAGTTTCCGCCCATTTTTAGTTTTATTCCATCCCTCTAATATAAGCAAATAAAAGGAGAAGATGTCGCCTTAAAATATTGTTTAACCTTACAATCTTAATCCTAAGCCAAAGTGTTTGCTAATGTATAACTGAGTCTTTTAATTTTGTCCTGTGCTGTTGTAAAGTATTTTTTTTTTTTTTTGCTTGTTTTACTACAACATTCAATTATATATATATTCGAAATGTATAGAAAAACTTTTTTATTGAAAACTGAATAAAGGAAAAGATGAGAACAATTGAATGAGGAAGAAGGATGTTTATTTTAATCGCAATCAAAGTTCTTTGTATTGATTAAGATTGATTCATGCAAGTTTTGATTATTTAATTAATTTAAAATGATCAACCACGCTTTATATAGAACGGAAGAACAAACAGTCTAATTTATCAAACGCTTTCCGAATTCAAAGGAGGAAATCCTTCTGAAAGTCAAATCAAGCTCAAGTCACTAATCTAAAAAAAACTAATTTATTCTATTCTTGAAAGCATTTACTCAGTTAAGCTGTTTTATCAAATAACAAAAATAATTGTCTAAATGATAGCATTATTTAGAAACTTATTTCACGGATGCTAGAAAGGCAAACAATTTACAACTCATAATCAGACCTTTTTAATGACATCACGCTCACATTTCCTTTTTCTTTGTGTTCTATTTCTCAAATTCAGATAAATAGCGCGGATTCAATCCTCCATTGTTTTCTCATTGTGTTGCAAACGGCAAGTTCGTAATCGTAATTGAATTTCGGCCACCTGCTCAGCCACGAACGCGAGTGCATGTGATGATATTTACCAGGGGATTAGATTCTCTTTTTAAAGTCGTAAGCCAATTTGCAGATCCTTACCATGTGCAAATACGCTTTTCTTTCCTAATCTGTATTTATGAAGCGATGATCCACAGATAGGCCTAAAATAGAACAGATGGCTTAGAAAAAAATGGCTATTTTGAGAAACATCCATTTTCTTTTTTTTTCTTCTTCTTTCATGCTTAGATCTCATCTCAGATTAAGATTTCTATTGTTATCAAATGGAATGGGAAAATTCAATATAGGTAAGCTACATATGATTTTTTTAACTGGTTCGTGGAGTTCGAGTCTTATTTGTTGTAAACATTCATTAAAAAAAAACATTGACATTAACGTTCGAAATTAGTATTTATAACTTCTTTATGAAACAAAAAGAAGTTCTTTATGTACTAATTTTGGACGAATACAAATTCGTTAAAAAAAGGAAAGGAATTTTTTATAAATATTATCAATATCAATTTATTCAATTGTGCTACAGAAATGGTCATTGGCATTGTTTTGTTTGTATCCGGTACAATTTTTCTTAAATATCGCAGAACAGACTACAAATATTTCGTCAGCATTGACCTACAAGAATCAGCGACATATATAGCATATATTTCTTCCTTTAAAAATACAACTATTCATTGGATTTACTTCCAAGAAAAAAAACTAAAGCTAACTGAGACTAAAGATGTCAAATCATTATGAATGTTCAATACATCATAATTAATATATATATTTTGTTTAAGTCATCGAAACTGGAATTATTTTCCAGTGGAAAATCAGGAAAAGTGTAATCCTTTATAGACCTAAACGTTTTTATAAGTTCCCTGAAACTTTAAATTAAAACAAAATCTGATAAAGAAAATATAAATTATAGAAAACTTGTGTGTGTCAAGTTTTTGAATAAATAAATGATTATTAACCCTTTTTGTGTCAAGTATTATCTCTTTTACAACGGCATGGATATAAGCAGTGTGATTTAAGTAACGAAAATGAAGATTTGTCTTTTGTGAGAATTGTGTGTGTGTGTGTGTGTGTGTGTGTGTATCAGATTCTCCTCATAATTCTTGAAGGCATTTGGCGATGGACCTCGTAATTTTGAACCACGGTCAAGCGAAGAGAACGACACCTGACTCTCTCCTAACTTCCCCGCCTCACCAACGGGAAGACGTTTGAGCCTCGTCAGATTTATTGTGCATCAGTCCCCCTTTCCCCACGGCAGGTCTTCAGTGAATCCAAGTTCGAATTCATGACACGCTGGCCCCAAGTCCGTGACCTTAATCACTAGGATACCGTAGCCACGATATATCGGTGAGCTCAGTAAGGTGATAATTATTTGTGAAAGTAAATAGTCTCCGGCATTCCCAATACATCCAAATATCATCGGGATTTAATTTTCGACTTAAATTTATGTAAACAGTATAGGAGCAGGCTATAGTTAGCTAAAAATTGTACAACTTACTTAGGATAAGATCAGTTTATTAAGAGATATTGGTAAGCTTTTTTTAAACCATAAGACGGTGTTCATTTCATCTAAAATCTTTCCCATTTTTCAGTAAGGGGGAGGGGGCTCAGGGGTGATGCTCGTGAATAGTTTGGTCGAAACTAAGCGCCACAGAAATTTTATATAATTAGAAGAAAGTTATTATTACGACACAAGGCGTTATAATAATTTTCATTTAACACTTTGACCCAAAAATGTCATAAGAATATCGGTACAAAGAAAGTCTCTTTAAGCTAAATTTAAATTGAAAGATTTGTGTTTGTTCAACCATGGAGGAAGGATATTGAAGACAGACTACTGATAATGAATACGAATTATTGCCATTTATGTGATGCCTAACAGACAAACCCTATTGTGGGTATCTTTAACTGAAAGACGGTGTTATATATATTTTGAGATTAAAAAGATAATTTTTTTAAGGACTTCCTGAAGAAAAAGATAATGCAGCAAAACCAGTCTCTGGTGACCGCAATAGTCGGGAGCTCGTGGTCGGAGTGTCGCGGGTTCGAGTCCTGGTGCCACTGAAGACCCGCCGTATAGAGGGGGCTATTGGAAATTAAATCTGACAAGTAGATCAGGTGTCGTCCTCGAAATTTAACCATAGTTCAAAATTATAAGGACCTCCAATAGCCCTCATATGGATTTTAGTGCAAAGTTAACATTGCTGTCACTGACTCACTCGCGAAACCACCGAACTTATCAATTGGTGACGGGCTTCGTTATTCTTAACCTGGATCAAGTGACGAATAGGATATCTCGTAGCCTTGGCACCCCATTCGCCAAAATTCTTCTTCGCGCCAATGAGAGGACTTCAAGTCTCAACAGTGATTTAACACATGCAACCTTCCTTTTCCTGACACCAGAACTCATACCCAAGACTCGGCAACACTGGCTCCAAGTTCACGCATCTACTTGTGACCACGGTAACTTAGTGATCATGGTCACGGACTCATTGCTAGTTCTACTGAAGATCCGCCGTGCAGAGGTGTGGCCGCGGTAGCCAAGTGGTCAAGACATCGGATTATGGCCAGTTTGTCATGAGTTCGAGCCCAGTACCACTGAAGACCCACCGTGTAGGGGAGCGATGCACATTAAATCTGTCGAGAGCACAAACGTCCTCCCACTGGTGTGGTGTGGTAGTTAGGAGAGGTGATGCCAGCTCAGGTATCGCCCGCGTCACTTTACCATGGTTCAAAATGACGCGGTCCGTCGCCAAAACCCTCGTGTAGCTGAACAGTGCGACGTTAATAGTTTCTCACTCGCGCCGTGCAGAAGGGGCCGATACACGTTTAATATGTTGAAGATCAAACGTCCTCCCGTTGGTGTGGAAGTTAGGAGAGGAGGTGCCACTTCAAGTACCGCCTTCGTCACATGACAATGGTTCAAAAGTACGTGATCCGTTACCAATAGTCCTTGTGCAGCTTTATAGTACGACGTAAATATAATCCCCCCCCCCCCCCCCCGCATACACTTTATTAAAATGAAACCGTAAATGAAAAATGAATTTTCCTTTTTCTTTTCCTTGTGACTTAAAAACAGTAGTTTGTCGATGTCCATTTCAAGTATTTTCATTCCAACCACCAAGTGGAAATAACCTATTTAATAAATAAAATATCAACCCCAATTCTTTAAAAAGTCTCGAGTCAAGCATCATTCGATAAACACAAACAAAATACCAGCCACCGTCTCATTCACCTTCTGTAAGATCCAATTACTATTCTTCATCGTACCTTTTAAAACTGATCTTTGCTTCCGTAATTTTCGAACGAGCGATTCTCGTAGAAAGGAGATAGGTAATGCTAAACGATAATGATAGGATGAGGGGTCCTCCCGAAACAAAAGAGATGAAGGTGGTCACCATCCGATAGTGTTCAAGTTACGCGGGCGGAACAAAAATCGGTCAATGCGTTCCATTGTTTGGATCACGCGCCTCCTCCTCCCATTACATCCTATCACGACTTGGGGTAGTCCACCTCCTTTTGTTATCGAATATCTGTTGATGGAATTGCTTTCGATACATCTCTCGTTGCACGAAGGGGTGGATATCTCTCGGGATGGTTCCGGGGTTAGCTTGTGACATCGGCCTCTACGTATGTCGTTCGCAACAGTTTTGTCTTAGTGTTGACGGATGGTTATCTTTTTCGGCTAGTGTTCAGTTATGATTAGTTTACATGAATAGATGTGTGGAGTTCCGAGTTTATTATTATTAGGTAGTAGTACTTGACTTGTGTGACATTCTCCAAATTAAAAATACTCCTCATAAACATAAAAGGAGGAACATAAAAATGTAGAAATAAAGCAGGTATTGGATCATGAGAACTGAATGCATTTAATTTTTTTTTTTCATTTGTCACGCGTTTCTGTTGATGTAAAGTATCTGGCAACAAATTTTTGTTTTGATTTCACGTTACGTTATTAGGGATAATAGCCTTTGTTGCTCTTTATCCTACCAAACTAAAAAAACTGCAACTGTAACGTTATGAATCGAATCGTGTGGCCGAGGTAGCCAAGTGGTCAAGGTATCGGACCATGGCTAGCGTGTCATGAGTTCGAGCCCAGTACCACTGAAGACCCGCTGTGTAGGGGAACGATGCACGTAAAATCTGTCAAGAGCTCAGACGTCCTCCCGTGGGTGTGGTGTGGTACTTAGGAGAGGGGGGTGCCAGCTCAGGTGTCGTCCGCGTCACTTGACCATGATTCAAAATTACGCGGTCCGTCGCCAAAAGCCCTCATGTAGCTGAAAAGTGCGACGTTAATTTTCACTCACTCAACTCAAATCGAATCATGGAATAAAGTGAGGTACGTTGAAACTTCGTTCTTGTGGAATTCTTAATGATAAATTTTTTGTTCTATCGAAATCCTATTCTTAATGATTTATTCAGATCTTTTCATTCCTGTTCTTCGATCCATTAGAATTTTTTTTTTAATTTTACAATCCACAAATTCTATTCAAAATTTGAATCTGTACCCACAACAGGAACTGTAAAAAATTTTAATAAGTCACACAAGAGCTCTTGCAACTGCTTTTCTTAGCCTTCCAATATCTATTATAAAGACTTCCGGTGACCACTGGGCATGCCCAAGATGTTAAGCTTCCATAAGTTGATTATTTTTGCAGAGGACGCTGTTTAAAGTGGAAAAAAGCATTCGGAATTTGTTCAAAAAACCAGCAAGGCAGCCATGACCGGTTTTTTGGCTGCGGGCAGCTGTAGCATGCCTTCTTGGAAACTTTGGTATCTTTTCAAAAGTTTATCCCCAAGTGTTACCTTTACTTTGTTCAGAAAGCGTTTTTGTGTAGTTCTTATTCTAAGTATTTGAATTTCTGAAAAGGGCAGCAATATATTCGTTCATTTTGCGCTATAATATCAAATATTTTATTTCCCCCATATGTTTCAATAAGAGTGAATTCCTTGCAGAACAACATTCTTATTCAAGGTTTTTTTTAACAATCCAAAATTAACCTTAAAATCCCATCAAGGTTTTCAGAATCTCTATAGTCTGCCATATGATTGCTTGAATTTCTAAGATGGAGTCATGATGTGTATAGCTAAAGTAAAACGTTCTGAATTGTAACTCAAACCTTGTTGCAGGGATTTTATGACACTTAAGTTTGACAAATTTATGATAATTCAATTTTAGTTTCAACACTGCAACTTCCCTTTTTTTTTTTACCGTTCTCTCACACTAAAGGCAAGTGAGATAATAAAAATAGATACGAGATAAATTAATATTTCAAAAGGAAATTTACTGTAAAAAAATTATTTGCAAAAAAAATTACAATTAATCTTTTTTTAAAAAAAAAAAACTTAATTATAAGGTGTTTTTTTTTTTTTTTTTTTTTTTGCAGTATTGACTAACTAAATGTGATGGTAATATATACAATCGACTCTCGCTAATTCAAACCTTTTATAATACAAACCTCTCTCTATTTCGAGGTACATGCTCAGCCCCTAGAAATACTCTTGTTATTTCGAACTAAAACTGTGCGTTTGGGTACACTCAATATTTCGAAGTAAAATCTGCAGCAGGCCAGAGTACAACACACGATCATTCGAAGTGATCTATTAAAACTCTCGACAATCCAAACACTCACTATCATGTAGAGTCCTGTAGCAAACAGGTTGGAGCTTGCATGTTTTGTGTTCTATTGTCTCTGCTTATCTCCCCTGTAACAATCGGAGTTGACTCCCATTCCTCTGACAGGAGTTTAAGCGTCGCTCAACAAACTACGCAACTTTTTCTTTCAAAATCACGTTGATGTGGACGTTTTTCAAGCGTCATTTATTCTAGAAAAATCTATTGCCAAAGTTAGACTGAATGCCATAAAACAAAAAAAGATAACAATTTCTCGTCACAAAAATTAATTATGTACATCACGTATTCTTTTAATAGTTGTTTTTAATACTTAAATGAGTTCTTTTAATACAGGATTTTTAACTTTTAATAGTTATACAATATAATATGTACTTTTTAAAAAATACTTTAAACTAAATTTATACGTCTGTACAATTGTTGTTTTATTACATAGTTCAAATTTAAATGCGTTAGAAAAAATTTCTCTCCCTGTATTTTGGGAGTTTTTTCTCTATCATCTTGATAATTAGAACTCTTGATAGTTCGAAGTTTTCCATTGGTCCCTTCAACTTCGAATTATCGAGAGTCGAATTTGTATATATAACCATCACCATTCGACTACTACAGCCACTTGTAACATACGGTGGTACAAACAATTGAGAATACACCTTTACTTTTACTTAATAAATTCTACTTTCAATGTAAATAACACATTACAAATAAGTGTAAACATGTTAATATTTTTACACATAACTAGTTTAATTTAAAGAAAAAAAACGAAAAAAAAACAATCAACTGGAAAGTTTTAGAATTATTTTAAAATAAAAATTGGCAGATTTTTAACTCAAAAAATTGAGAATACACCATCTTGCATTCACAAAAAAAGTGTCCATATTTAGTTGAGTCTCCTTTGTCTTTTGCAATGGCCTCTAAACGTCATGGTATCGATTGGTCCAGCCTTTTGGTGGTATCTCTGAAGATATCTCCCCCTCCCCCTTGCAACACTTGTTTTAAATGGGTTTTGATTCCAGTTTTAGACAACTGTTCTGAGTGCGCAGATTTTCAAAGACGCTGATGTCGGGGACTATGGTTGTGTACGCAAATGCTGTTTACAATGAAAAAGTCAACACATTTTGACGTTACGTGCAGGGCCGTCGGGGTCGCTGCCCAGATGGAAAATGAAATTTCCATCTAACATAAGGGAGCATTCCCTACTCGTCATCATCGATTTCGCTCAAATTTATAGAACATGTAGGATTTAGCTAGAAATGAAAGTACCCGTGGAACTCCAGATAGCCAAGCGTATAGAAATTAAAAATGTTTCGTACCTTATGAACCATTTGCTTTACACTGTATGCTGAGTACGAGTTGGTTATAGCGGTAAGAGCTCGGACTCGTAATACGATGGTCGTGTGTTCAATTTCCAGTGTGTAGGCTTTTTTCCCCTCAATTTTTATATATTATTCCTTTCCTTATTAAGCAAAGAAGTTAATAATTTATTTTATTCGTGTATTTATTTATTGATAAGCAAAAGGTATATAGGACGCCACTTTTTAATAAGTGTATTTTTAACTGTAGAAAAAATTTGGAATTGCAATCTTTCCCGACGTGTTTAAACATAAATTCTTTTTTTTCTCCTTTTATATCCTTTGCGATGAGAGAGAATGCTTTATGAATGCCAATCAAGTATATTTTCCCCTGGATACTTTGAAACAACGAGGTGGTTGTAAAAATGCGGCGTTTATAACGTGTGCTAGATCCAGAAACCATTATTGCTTCCCCTGTTTTTACGACAAATATCATCCCGACACATGTAAATCATCAAATGTCAGTGAATAAAGTTTTGAATTTTCATGTACAAAGTTTTTTCGTATGCTTCTTTAATTACAATTCCTTTTTGAAAAATCCAAAATCCTAATTTTTTACTTTTTCTATGCTTTTTGTATATAAATAAATGAATAAATAAAATAAATTATTAACTTCTCTACTTAATTGGAAAACGAATAATATAAAAATTGAGAAAAAAAGTCTACACACTGGGAATTAAACCCATGCCCATCGTATTAAGAGTCCGAGCTCTAACCGCTACTCCAACTCGTACTCTGCGGAAAGCAAATGGTTCATGAGGTACGAAACATTTTTATTTTCTATACGTTTGGCCATCTAGAGTTCCTATTACGGGTACTTTCATTTTTAGCCAAACCCTACATGTTCCATAAATAGGAGCAAAATCAGTGATGACGAGTAGGGAATGCCCACTTGTAAATCTAAATTTTTCTCACTTTCCTTTAGATTGTTCCGATATATATTCAAATAAACCAGATGGTTCATAGTGCCATCTATAAAAACTAAGCATCCTACTCCGGATGAAGTCATTCAACCCCAAACCATGACGGAGCCACCCCCATGTGCAACTATAAAATGTAAATTTTTTGTATGCAAAGCGGTATTGAACTTTCTCCATATGGTGCGTGTGACTGCTGTCTCTGCCAAAATGTTGAATTTACTTTATCATGAAATATAACTTTCTTCCGCAAGTTATTGATTTTCAACTGATGAATTTTTCAAACTCCAAGCAATTTTTTTTCTGATTTTGTTAGTGATGAATGGATTTTTTTTTAATAACCGGACTTTTATATCCAGCTTGTGTATTTACATTTCGAATAGTTTTTGCACTTACACTTCCACCGATGATTTGAGAAGTTTCTGCAGAAAGTTTGATCGCACTTATTTTAGGATCAATCTTGATTTCTTTCAAAATTTTCTTTTTGCAACATCACTCGGAATACATTTCCTTCCTCTTCCCTATATATTTTCAATCAATCCATTTTTAAATTTTATAATGATTTTCTGTATGACATCTACTTAATGCGAATTTCTTTGCATCCATACTGGTTTCCCTTAGAGGAGTCATTTTCGAATTAAATGTTTGGGGCTTTAAAAGAGTTCATCTAACAAAATTAATTACGCTAAAATGATCGTTGAAAAAGGATTAAGGTAAGATTACGCAAAACTTAATTTAAATAGCAGTCCAGTTGAAAATATTTAATGGTAGTTAAATTTATTTTTCCATAAGAGTATTCTTAATTTCTTGGGACAAAAATCTGTATATGTTTATTAAAAATGCTTCTGAAACTTTTCAATTTATAAGTTTTTCGTTAGTTTTTCTTTTTTGTTTTAAACTTAACCATTTATTTTGTGAAAAAAATTAAAAACATGTTGGCGCAATTTAAGGGCCAATCTTTAATTTAAACTTTAAATTAAATGTATAACAAAATGGATTTGCCAAAACATATGTTATAACCCGCAAATATTTGTTTTTCTCCTTTTCTAGGAGTCTATTACAGTTTTTCTTACACTAAACTGAATTCTATTTTTTCCCTTCCTTTTTCCATACTGTTTATTAGCACTATTCTATTTTAAGCTTTAAGTAACAAATTATTAAAAAGAAATAACAAGACAACGAAATAATATTAAATATCTGTAATAATTAGTAACATCAGTTTGGCTGTGGAAATGTTTAAAATTATTGTTTCTCTGTGTTATGCATGAGCAGGCGAGCGGAAACCATTTCTGCCAAACACTGAATCATTATAAAACTTATGATATTTGAAACAAACGCTTAGAAAATCAATACATCTTTTATTTAGAGAACTGGAGAAATAAGAGTGCATAAAGAATAAAAAAAAACTTTATGGCACTTACAGATACTTAGAGAGATAAATATCATTTGCCTGTACTTCAACTTAAATATAAACAAAATCTACTTCACTGCTGTTTGGGTTTGCTTTTATTTTGAAAGTAAGCAAAACATACATTATTTAAATAATTCTTAACCGATTTTTGTTTTAAAAAAAAAGAAGGTAAGTTTCCGGGGGCAGCTAAGATTTGTGTAGTAATGTTAAATCTCTACAGATTTGTGACGTTGAGAAATGGGTACTTATCCAATTATAAGGGCCTCAAAGGGAAGGATGCGATTATAGGCTTGAAGCACTGAGAGCTCATACACTGTATTTACGGAAGTTAATTTTTTTTATAGAAATAAGAATAAATAAAATACAAGCACCAATTTTCTTAAGAAAGGGTTTCAAGGACAAAAGAATGGCAACGAAGGCAGAGTGACTATGATTGCGAACTTGCAGCCGGAGTTGCTCCCTTGAGTTGTGGTTTCAAGTCCTAGTGGTCAAGGTGGTATGAGTTCATGAGTTCAAACCTTATACCACTAAAACCCCATCGTGCAGAGGGCCGATGCACGTTTGCGTGGTGTGGAAATTAGGAGAAGGGGTGCCAGCTCACTTGACTATGTTTCAAAATTACGAGTTGCGTCTCCAAAAGCTCTCGAATAACTGAACAGTGAGATGTTAATATTAACTCACTCACTCAAACTATGGTCGGTCAAGAGACAAGGATGACACCTGAGTTAGCACCCTCTCTCCTCGCTTAGACAGGCCGACGGGAGGACTTTGAGCAGTGACGGATTAAACGTTCATCAATCCCTCTTCACGGCTGGTCTTAAGTAGCGTCAGGATTCGAACACACAATTCAATAACACCCGTGATCATGACTTCAAAATTATGAGGCCCAACGTCCAAAGTTCTGATGTCGCTGTTGTGGAGAGTTAATTAATTTGTATTAATTGAGAAACTTTGATGGGAAAGTGTATTGCCAGAAACTTTCCCTGTCACGTAATTAAATGTCATAAAAAAATTTTCCATGTGAGCTAATAAAAATTATTGTGGAAATTAGATGTAGAATGTAGATTTATGCAAAAAATTGATTCATTTTTATGAATCCAAAAAAATTATTTGAGAATAAAAATTATGGTCTAAAAAACGCTAATAATATTTTTCACTATTATCGACAACATATTTATCATTCTTATAAATTGCAAATAAAAAGAAACTAAAATTATGAAAGTTTGTTACATGTAACAAAAGCGACGTTATATGTAAAAAAAAAACCCTTTTTTCCCCCTTATACAAGTGAAAATATAATAGTTTCACACTTAATTGAATTGACCCTATGAAAAAGAAATTATATTTCATATTCCTACAATGAAATGGATTATTCGTAAATTTATTTCATTTTTTCAGCTACGTCTTTAAATTTAATTTTACTATACCATGACAGAGAAGTTCCAAGAACTTTTCACCCACACATTATTTATTCTTTCAAGCTCCAAAAACTACGAGAAATCCTTTTCCTAAATATTCCATTTTTACATATTTCTTCGATTTCACAAACGCGATTAAGGTTTATTCTATTTTAAAAAATATTTTTTTTACATAACCTAAAAATTTATTTTAAACTTCAAAATGCGAAAAATTGGGTAGATAAAAGCACAAAAATGACTTCGCTTTGAAAACGCGTTCTCTTTTATTTCTCTGATGGAAAAGACTACCCCAGCGTAACTCTTGTTGAATGAACCGTCCGTCAAAAATAAAACATTTAAGTCAGAGACAGAAAAGTAACTTTTTCTTAAAAAAAAGTTTGGATCTCGAATCTTTATCAGCAGGGGAAAATGAAAATATCTTGCATTTTGGTGGGTTTTTCTTCTGTAAAAGATAATCTCGAGGGGGCAAGAAAGAAAATTTGGCGTTGTCTGTTTCATTCTTTTTCCACTGGAAAATGTTCACATAAAATGTGACGGTTTTAAGAGCACGGGTTAATGTATAATGCCTTTCTAAGGATTCTACCGTGGGTATAAAATCGGAACGATACGGATGTTTGCGGAGTTTGAATGCAGTAAATGGGCTCCCAGGAATTTTTCAGTAGATGAGTTCTTTTTCGAGTTAACCATTTCTATTGTAGAATTAGGTGCTCCACTTAAATGCTCTAGAATCTTCTAGTTAATGGCCACTTAATGTGTGTACTTACTGTTTATATTACTTTAAAAAAAATTATTTTTTTCACATGGCGAAATACTGCTTAGGAGAGGTTGAATTTTATAAATTCACAAAAATACTGGTGTACACGCAATGTTATATCTGTAAAAAGCACTTCACACACACACAAAAGAATTATTAGAAGTATTAATAGTTGTAAACATTGTTATGTCACATAAAAAATTATTGAGAGAGCACAAATATATTGGTACTTTCGTATGCACCCAACACCATTGGATACCTTTGGCAAGTTTCAATAAATTTTAGAAATTTCTCTTAGCCTGGAATCACACAATTAGGATGCCACTTAACTCCTAAATCTCATTTCTCGCATGCAGTTCATTTTTGGCGGTAATTCACGGTCATGGGCTTCATACACAGGTGTCAATATTTCATTAGAAATGCTAAATTTGTGAAACTAGGAAAAATTTGTAGTTTGCTTTAAGCAAAAATAATGTGAGAGAAAAAGAAATTACATTAAAATATTTTATAAAAGCGGAAAAGTAAAAGTTTTAAAAACAAATATCTCGCTATAGAGAGAAAAAAAACACTTTTGATATGCTCATTATATATATATATATATTTCAAGTTTTTGCTTAGTTTGTCCTTAAGAAAATTATTTTTTTATATTCATCTCTTTGAAGGAAACCTTTCTTTGCATACTTTAATTTTATTTTACTGTCTGGTGCAAAATACACGTGTTAGTTTTAGGCCTAACTTTTCAACATGGCTCTGTTATGTCGAATATTTCTGCTGGACGGGGAAGGTAGATCCATAAAGTATACTTAACCCTAATTTTGCTGATCCTAATTCAGCAACAGCTTTAATAGATCTCCATTTTAGTCCATAGACTCTTTCGGTTTCTTCCATTTTAAAGTTCGAATTCAGTTTCCTGGTATACATACTTTTATTCAAATCCAGTACAATATTCATTTCCACCATTTATTTTATATTTATGTTTTTTAGAATCTGGTTTCTATCTTTTAGCTTTGTTGTTTGTATAATTTTGTCTTATTATTTATTTCATTTTATTACACTATATATATGCACTGGTAACTCTAAACCTTTGTAGTTTCCTTCTAAATTTGATAAGGCCACGATAACCTAGTCATTAAAATGTCGGATCCCTGGACGGCATTTCATGAGTTTGAGTCATGATCCCCCTACAAGTGCCGTGTAGAAAACTGATGCACGTTACATCTGTCGAGTTTCAAAGTCCTCTCGGTGGCATGGTTTGGAAGAACGGAAAGGGGGGGCCTCAGATGTCGTCCTCGTCACTTGATCGAGGTTCTTCGTCAATAGCCCTTGTGCTGCTTTACAGTGGGACATTAAAAATCCCTCACTTGTAGTTTTGACATTAAAAGGTTTTTCCACTTAAATTATAATATGAATTTTTAGTTAATTACTTCTCTACATAGTTTCATATAATTCTTAGTTAAATTATTCTATCTGAATATGAACATATTTCTTTAGACAGGACTAGAAAAGACATGAAATTCAATCTTTTCGTATATTTTCCTTTCATTTTATAAAGGCCAATTAGGGATATTT
>BMAO01011518.1:0-36551 GCA_019973975.1 Trichonephila clavata | reverse complement strand
CCCCTTCTTTCCACTCTTAGGATAATTTTTCTTTTTTTAAAAAAATGTTGTTGTGAAATATTACAATGAGAAATGAATACAGATCTTATAAATGTGCGAAACATGGGTCTACCTTCCAATCCAGTTCAAATTTTTTCCTGTTTCCATCTCAGTATTCTGTGTGTGTTTCAGTTTTGGAGAAGTGTGTACTCTTGGATGGAAACAGGGAAGAGTTTGAATTATTTTTACCTTCCTTAATGGTCTAACATTCTGAGATTATTAAGTTTACTTTTAGACAAAGTCTATTATTTTATTTTGAAACAAACTTAGATGTTTCTTTGATGTTTGTCCTTGATGGTATTTTATACTACAATTATGTTTTTGAATCTTATTTTTGTTTACATTCCATTTCAAGTGTTTATTGTTTTTATTTTTGATATTGTGTACTTTTATGATGCAACGTTTATAGGGGTAACCAGCATTACTTCAACCACTCAAGAAAAAGTTAACATTTTGAACTTTGATACAATTTGAACTTCCATGCATTTTAAACTTTGCTACATTTTGAATTTTATTACATTTTTGAATTTAATATACTTTGAATTTTAATACATTTTGAATTTAATATACTTTGAATTTTAATACATTTTGAAGGTTATTTATGGGTACCCATATTTTACAGTTATATTAGTGTATATTTGTTATCATATTATTTCATTTCTGTGTTGGAGTTTTTATGTCTGCTGGTTGGTGTGAAAGAAAATTTTTTAATAATATTTAATTTAAAATTTAATATCTCTGCAAGATACTTGTGTGTGCCAAGGGCCCTGGCGCATACACGCGTCTTACGGAGGGGGGGGGGATGTAATGACTTCTAACTCTCCTTAACTGTACCCCGTGAAATTATTTCCTAGTTCTTTCGCCTAAGACTGTTATAATCTTAATCTAATTGCACACGCGCATAATCTTAATCTTATTGCTCCCGCGCATTTGCAGCCAATCACGACTCCTGTTATAAAAGAGTCGTACGACCTTCACCGCGAGTGTAAAAACTCTGAACACATGGTTACGCGCGCTTCTTCTCTCTTAGTGCTTTTGTCTGTTTTGTCGACTATGTGTCCGTGTCGCTGCTAAGTGTTACTTCTGGTTTGTGTGTGTGAAACTCCGTAAATTATGTTAATGTGACTGCCCTTGCTTTTGGGTGATGTTCAATAAACGAAAAATGAAACCTACAGTGGAGCAGTATTCTTTCAAGACATAGCTATCCCTCGACCAAATCTACCTATAAAAACCAACACCGGCCACGATGTGAAAAATCCTTTATCAAATCGGTCAACTTCCATTATATCAGGGGTGTGTTTGTGGGACCCCAAAAAATCCCCTGAAACTTTTAAAAGAACTTTAAGTTTTTAACTTTTGGAGTTTCGAGAAGGGGGGGGGGAGAAATGAAAAATTACAATTATGAAGTATTGAATGACCTAATTATAAAAGTTCAATGAATTACTTTTTTTTGCAAAATTAATAACCTTGCGTTTTCTGCTTTCAAAGCAAACAAAATTACCCAGATCAAAATAAATAATTCATTATTATTCCTACTTCCTTTTGAACGACGATCCCCGGAATTTCCGGGTATCGAAGTTCAAAATCCCCGGAATTCCGGGGTTTCCCCGGAGCACAAACACCCCTGTTATATATATATATATAATCAAAATTTATCTACAAGAGAGAGATGAATTAACATGATTAATGCCCAAAAGAATAGCAATTGCTAGATAAAAAGACAACAGAATTTAGAAGGAGATATGAAAATTTGAAATAACAAGAGTAAAATATAAAAGAATGGATACTTCAGTATTATCAACATTGCTGACTTAGGACGGCTTGCATACATAAAATTTTCCTTAAAAAAATTTTTTCTGTATAAAAGTGGGGTTGAACATGTTTTTTGGCCAGCCAACCTTCCCCCTTTTCTGTTAATAATACCGAGCAAATACCAATTGGAAATAATGGATAGGAAATCTAAATCCATTATAAGGAAAAGGTAACTTACCTAAAAATTGCATACTGAAATGCAGAGCCCGCGCTAAATCTGAGTACAATAAACAAGTTATTGCCAGATTCTGGACCCAAATACAATTTCAAAACAAAGCAAAGGCTGAAAAATAGCACTTAGCAAAAGTATGAAAAGAATAGAAATAATAAAATAAGAACTGTAAACATACTACCATTATCTTAGAGACTCTTAATATGATTTAAAAGTTATAATAAATTTTTTAAAAAGTAATTTTATCTAAAACTAGAAACAGGGGGTATTTAAAACTATCTAGGAAGAATAATAAATCTATAATATAAACCTTTTAAAACTATGGAAATTTAATCCTTACTATTTAGAATTTCTTTATTTAAATATCTATTAATAAAATTAATTGGGTAGAGTTTTGAATTAAACAAAAATTAGTAAAATGTTTGTAATTTTTTATTTTTTCTGATTTATTAGAAACTAGAAATTTATTGCGTAGTGCGTAATTAAGAACAATATTTCTGAATATAGATACATGTACATTACTCTCCCAAAGCAGTACTTTTATAATATTGAAATTAAAGTCTTCATGTTTATCATAAATATTAGTAACTATTTTATAATCTTTTAATTTAATTTCTATATCAAGAAAATTTGCTTCGTAACTGTTACTATTTGTCTGTATTAAATTAAGATATTGTGGATAAAAATTAATATTAGGTTTAAAGTTGTCTTGCTTGCCAAAAATGATTATATCATCTGTATAACGAAAAAAGTAAAATTCTAAGTTGTCTGTGAAACTATTTTCAAAATAATGTAAATATAAATTGGCAAGACAGTTGCTAGCTGGGCCATCTTGTGGTAGACTTTAATCTGTTGATAAAAATAATTACCATTATGATAAACATAATTCTCTTTTAGAACTAACCTAAGTAGAGAACCAAATCTATCATATTTGACATTTTTAAACAAATTATCTTTATGTAATTTTACTAGTGTTTTTATCATCTTACACTATTAAATTTCGAAGGTAAACAAACGTATCTATCTATCTATCTATCTATCTATCTATGTGCGTCTATCTTCTCACGAACAGCACCACGCAGAAAGTCGCGGAAGGTACCAAAAGATAGGGAATTTTCCAGGGAAGCCGTATTGCCTATTTATATTCCGATATTCTAATTAGTTAAAAAGATATTAATTAAAAACCTTAAAACGCCTAATTGTTTTACTCCTGCCGGTTGCTTACTTGGCAGAACTTCCCTTCCGTTTCGGCCGAGCGGTAATCTTACGTTTTCCACCATATTAAAATTGTCAATAACTTCGTCATTTATGAAAATAATCTCACAAAATCTTTTTTCCGTGTGTACAGTAATATTATCCGTAACATATACGAAGATTGAAAAAATTGCTTCAAAATTACGGATTTTAAAAAACATTTTGTGATTTTCGTAAACTTATGTTTTTTTCTGAGAAATAAATTAAAAAGTAGTAATTTGTACATTTTTTATTTCAAAGTACGTTATTTTTGCAAATAGTTGGTGATGTTTGAGAGCATTAACGTAAAAATTACTCCCTTAAAATAAAGGTAATGATTTTTTAAAATAATTTAAAATACGCGATTTTACATTTAGCCAAACATTGATTAACTGTCTGGTGGCGGAGTGTTCAGAGCTCCCGCTACACTCAAGACTATAACTGCAGCACTGCCGTGCGCGGTCAATGCGAAGGAGGATGTCCGCCTGGCAGAAACCCGCCAGTCGCCTTTTTTCGTACTTGTCTTAAATTTTTTCTCCTACTGGACATTGCGTCGCCACACATCATTACACACAAAAAGGAAATATTCTGAAATATATTTTAATTCTCTCTTCTTCAATGATTGAATTCACTTGCTGCATCCCCACTGATCTGAAATTTACTTCATTTTCAGTGCTGCCATTATGTAAGCAAATGGTATGTCACAATTAATTGCTAAATGAGCAATTTAATCAATTTTATTAGAAAATAATTAATAAGTTAGTTTTGTATAATATAATTTTTTTCGCAGATACGTGTTTAAATAATTTTAACACAGAGTGGAATGAAAAACTATAAAATTAAAATTTAAAAAATTAAATGCTTTTATCAAATAGTATTATTTTCTTTTTGAATGTTTTTTTCAGTGAAATTTTTTAAAAATTAAAATGCATTCAATGCATTTCTGATATTCATTTAAAATATTTATCAGTATCAAAATTTTTGTTCTCTTTCATAAAACTTATAGTTTACTTTAAAATAATACGTAATTGCATGAAACTTTTTTCCCCCGTGTCGAATATTTCAAAAAATTCTCACAATTTACTTCAAGAATTAAAATAGTAGTGAAATTTTGTAATTTGAAAAATTTATACTTTCTGTTCTTTTTTCAGCATACAACTATTTTTAAAAATGCTACAGTTTCGTTTCCGGGAAAAAACTATCTTTCTTTAAAGAATTTTATAGAAAAAAAAACAACTTTTTTTTTTAACAAAACAATGCTGTTTTGCATATTTTATGATTTTTTCTCATATGAATCAATATCGTTGCGTTTATATAAAAATTATTTTTAAAACTTTCAGAATAAGTGATTTAAAAAATAAAAAGCCGAAAACTTTTTTGAACGAATTGTAATAAAACACTCAAAATACTTAAATCAATCATTTAATAATTTCTTCATAGAAAAAAAAAATTGCATGAAATTTTTTCCCGTGTGTCGATTTCGCTTAAAAATTACGAATTTTAAAGATTTTTTTGTGATTTTCGTAAAATAATATAAGCATTATTTTTGTAACCTTTTTTCTTCAAAAATTATTGTTGTTTCCAATCAATATGTGAAAACTTGGAATTTTCAATTAAAAATTGAGCCCTCAAAAATAATGAAAACTTTTAAAGACATTCTAAAGGCTTTACGCATGCGCGAGAATCATTATTTTTTTCCCCCCTCTGTTTAATGCTCAGCGGCCAAGGTCAAACTTGCTGTTGCAATATTTTTTCCGTTATTGAAATGTGAGTGAGGGATTTTTAAAAAGTCGCACTGTTCACCTACTCCAGAGTTTTTTGGCGACGGACTTCGAAATTTTCAATTTAAAACTTTTAGAATCAGTGATTTTAAAAAAAAGCCAAAAACTTTTTTGAACAAATTTTAATAAAACACTCAAAATACTTAAATCAATAATTTAATAATTTCTTCTTTTATAAAGGTAATTGCATGAAACTTTTTTCCCCCCGAGTCGAATATTTCAAAAAAATCCTCACAATTTTACTCCAAGAATTAAAATAGTAGTGAAATTTTGTAATTTTAAAAATTTATACTTTCTGTCTTTTTTTCAGCATACAACTATTTTTAAAAAGACTACATTTTCGTTTCCGGGAAATAAAAAATTGCAACGAAAGAATTGGAAAGTGAGTGGGTGATTTTAAAATTCACCCTGTTTGCCTATTCGAAAATTTTTGGTGACGGACCTCGAAATTTTCAACCATTCTCAAGTGACGAGAACGACACCTGAGCTTTCACCCATCTTTAATAATTACCACACCACACCAACGCAAGAACAAATTTCGAAAAAGGGATTTTTTATGACATAGTTAGAGAAATCACTCACATCGCGCGCATACACACACACACAAGTGCTATCGGCCTGAAGGAAACACGAAATTTCCATGGGGATGAAATTATTCACTCAGGAAAAGGAAAGAATTGGAAAGTGAAGTGGGTGATTTTTAAATTCGAACTGTTTGCCTATTCAAGGGTTTTTGGTGACGGACCTCGAAATTTTCAACCATGCTCAAGTGACGAGGACGACACCTGAGCATTAACCCATCTTTTAGAATTACACATCACACCAACGCAAGAACAAATTTCGAAAAAGGAGTTTTTATGACATAGTTAAAGAAATCACTCACATCGCGCGCGCGCACACACACACACACAAGTGCTATCGGCCTGAGGGAAACACGAAATTTCCATGGGATGAAGTTATTCACTCGGTAAAACGAAAGAATTGGAGAGTGAGTGGGTGATTTTTAAATTCGCACTGTTTGCCTATTCGAGGGTTTTTGGTGACGGACCTCGAAATTTTCAACCATGCTCAAGTGACGAGGACGACACATGAGCTTTCACCCACCTTTAATAATTACCACACCAACGCACGAACAAATTTCGAAAAAGGGAGTTTTTATGAGATTGTTAAAGAAATCACTCACATCGCACGCACGCACACACAAGTGCTATCGGCCTGAGGGAAACACGAAATTTCCATGAGGGTGAAGTTATTCAGTCGGTAAAAGCCCGTGCAACGCAGGGCTAAGCGGAGAGGAAAGAAACAAAGAAATCAAAGTAATTTCGGAAAATAATATTGGAAGTGCTGAATTTGTGAAGTTGAGTGAATATTAACGTCCCACTGTTCAGCAACACGAGGCCTTTGGGGGACGGTCCGCGTAATTTTGAACCATGGTCAAGTGACGCGGACGACACCTGAGCTGGCACCCCCTCTCATAACTACCACACCACACCAACGGGAGGACGTTTGAGCTCTCGACATAATTTATGTGCATTTCTCCCCTACACGGCGGGTCTTCAGTGGTACTAGGATCGAGAATTTGCGAAGAGAAGGGAAAATGTTAAGCAACAAAGCCATGACACGCACTCACGAGCATTCAACAACATAATAACAAGGAATATTTTTATAATAGTGATAATGTAATAAAAGTTAAACGAATAAAAAGAGGCAAAAGGAAGAAAAGAAATAGTAAACTACCAGTTGAGATTGCTCCTAAAATTAATGATTTATGTATTAACTTTGAAAAGTCTTTTAACATTAAACATATTAAATATTTCCTGTTTGGTTTGAACAAAAAAGAAATCAAGTATACTAAAGTTATCCTTGATAAGCATAATTTTCAAGAATGCCATGCCTTACATATTATTAAAGATATTATTAATTTTCTCATTCATAAATTCAATATAAAAGATAAAGATTTGGTAAATAGTACTACTGAGTATTGTACAATTTTATTCATGAATAAATCCTATAATAACATTAATTTTTCAAAAACATTTAATAAATATGTGCACATTGCTTACCTATCAATAATGTTTGCATTAAAAAGGCTTTTAAATACAATAAAAAAATTGGTAGCTCAATTTTTAACTACAATAAGATTAATGATTTGCAAAATAATACCTTTTTTTGTAATTGTAAGGATTATCCTGAATTTATAAACGAGCATCACAAACATGTTGTAACTGGCAATTTAAATATTGTTGAAGATAATACTCTTAGGGAAATTATGTCAAAAGGTACTAGTTATAGATTAATGATCTCCAATAATAATAATGCCATAAAAAAACAAATCTCTAAAGATAATTGTAACTTCATTACTAAATTAGCGCAATTAAATACACTTTTCCTATTGAAGCTTTTAATGAATTTAAATGCAATGTTTTAAAAGAGTTACTGAATAATAACTATAAAACTGATTGTGGATTAATTTACAAAAATCTTAAGCATCATATTGTAGAACTACAAAAGAATTTCATTATTGTTTATGTTGATAAAGTTCCGGGTAATTATGCAATTATTTGCAAATGGTTGTATGCTGATATGCTTAATAGACATTTTTTCATAATAATGCTTTTAAAAAATCTAATTCTAGCAATAGAGAAATTTTTAATCGAATTTCTGCTTTTTATAAAAAATTAGATTTACGCATTTCAGATATTAAATTCCCTCATATTTTCTTAACTCCAAAATTTCATAAAAATCCTATTAAATTTAGGACTATAACAAACGGCTTTAAAACTTATATTACACTTCCGGGTAGAAAGCTACAAAAGGTTATTCAATCCACATTAGACAGTATTGATAATTCGATTATAGTTAAGAATAGCTTGGATATCATTAAGTACATGCAAGATAAAAAAATTACTTCTATTCACACCTATGACTTTGAAGATTTATTTAATTCCATAGATATTGGGGATATGGTTAAAATTCTCAAAATAGCCTATAACAAATATTCTTTGAATAAAATAATTAAGTATGATAAATATCTTTCAATTATTCATCTAGTACTATATGAAAATTATATTTTTCACAATAACTCTTATTATCAGCAAATTAAAGGTCTTCCACAAGGAGGACCTGCGAGTAACTGTTTAGCCAATATTTATCTGCACTTTTATGAATATGATAACATTAGTATAGATTCTTGTTACTTTTTTAGATACATAGATGACTTAATCATCTTTAGTAATATAGTAAATTTTGTGCCTAGTTTTAAATATTATCCCCTATATCTGAAATTATTAAAAACCAATTATAATAAAGACTCTGCAAACTTTTTAGACCTACAATTAATTGTTAAGAATAATATACTAATTAGTAATATTTTTGATAAAAGAGACTCTTTTGATTTAAACATTATTAAAATGCCTTTTTGGGAAAGTAACCTACATCTCTATCTATTTTTAGAAATATCATCTTAAATTTTATAAAAAGAAATAACGATTTAGTCACAGATAATGATGTTAAGCAAAATAATTTTAAGCTATTCCGCAATAATTGCTTGGAATACAACTATCCAAGTAACTTCATTTTTAAATATATGTCTAAATTATCTCTCTAATTCTCCTTTTCAAAGTTTAAGCATTATTCTTTGTTTTTTTTTCTCTTTCTGTTTTTTATTATTTTCACTTTGTTTTAGTTTGCTTTGTTTAATTACAAAAAAACTATCCAGGTGGCGCCACTAATTTTTGCATCTGGCTTTATCAACCTAACACGTCATTTTTAACGATCATTTAGCGTAATGTTCTCGTACGTACAGTTCTTTTTTTCCACTCTCCGGTTATTTGCATTTTTTCATGTAAGTTTTTGCTTCATTATTCCTTTTCAAAATTATTTTTATTTGTATTTTGTTAGGATTCATTTCCTTTCATATTTTCTATTATTTTTATTTTATTTTTCTTTTGGTTGCAAATTACACGTGGTTGGTTTTAGGCCTAACTTTTCAATATTGGTATGTTTTTCTGTTATGTATAAAATTTCTGCTGAACGGGGGAAGGTAGGATCCATAAAATATATTTAACCCTAATTTTGCTGGTCCTAATTCAGCAACAGCTTTAGAAATCATAACAGGTCTTCATTTTAGTCTATTGACTCTTTTGGCTTCTTACATTTTAAAGTTCTAATTCTGTTCCATGTTATACATACGCTTAGTTAATTCTTCTATAATAGACTCTTCCATTATTTTTAAAGTGTGTTTCTTTAAATCTGGTTTGAATCTTCTAGCTTTGTTAGTGATATTATTTTGTATTATCAATTTTATTATGCCATGTATTTCTTTCATTTTATGTTACTATATATATATTATATATTATATATATATATATATATATATATATCTTCTTCAAATTTTCAAATCGTTAATAAAATACTTTCTATTCATCCATTCAAGTTTAAATTCATTTTTTAAGCTTGCAGTGGATGACACTTAATGTTAACAGTTTTTCAAATAAGAATTCAGTAATTAAAGTTTATTTTTTTAAGTTTAAAATTTATTTTTTCCGTTATTTTTGATGAAGTTAGAATTAGCACCAACAGATGGCGCCAGTAAGTTTTTCCAAAAAAAATTTTCTTGGTTTTAAATACACTGAAGTGCCACTGAATTAGGGATAGCAAGGGCTTTGCAAGTTGTGTAGCGCTGCGCATCATTTATGCACGCTGTGGTAACTGCATTTATAGCACGTACTAGTTGTTGGAATGTCAGTATGGGTAAACTGCCTGATTTAGACGCGACCTGATTAGGTGCGCGACGCATGGGCTATTCAATTTCCGAAATCATCAAATAGCTAGGATTTTCAAGGTCAGTGTCCAGCGTATACCAAGAATACATTAGTAGTGGACAAAAACTAGCGATCGGGCATACAGCAAAAGATAATTGGTCTAAATAGTGCGTGGTGAGAGACGGCTCAGGCGTATTGTACGTAGCCAGCGAAGCCAAACATTAGCTCATATTACCACCCAATTAAATGACTGAGCCAGTCGCACTGTCAGTAATCGGACTGTGCAACTTTCGCTTTACCGTATGGGTTTCGGGAGCCGTCGACCTACGATAGTACCATTGCTCAATGCTCGTCATCGGGCTGCACGTCTTGCCTGGGCAAGAAAGTAAAGAGACTGCAGTGTAGAGGACTGGAAACGAGTAGCATGCGGTGATGAGTCTTGATTACGACTACTTAACACTAACGGGAGGCTGGGAATATGATGTCAGGCTCATGAAGCCATGGATCAGGCATGCCAGATTGGAACTGTACATGGGAAAGGTGGCTCAATCCGAGTCTAAGGTGTTTTTTCGTGGCACTGTTTGGGATCGTTGGTGCGTGTACCAACCTCCCTCAATACAATTCGATACGTAGAGTTACTGGGTAATCATCTCCATCCGCTTATGCTGTTCTGTTTTCCAGCAAGGCAACTATACCTCGTACAAGTCCCGGTGGGCTATTGGCTGGTTCGATAAGCATTCGTCTGACTTTTCTGTCATAAATTGGTCACCTAGAAGCCCAGACTTAAATCCTATTGACTATCTTTGGGATGTTTTGGAACAAAGCGTGAAAGGCCATCGCAAAGCACCAACTAACCTTACTGAATAATGGACAGCTTTAGCCAATATTTGGCAAGTCATTACCGTGAAACGTTTCCAGAACCTTGTTGAATATATGCCTCGCCATGTTGCAGCCTTTAACAAGGCCCAAATCGTTTCTTGGTAGGTATGCCTAATTCAGTGGCACTTCAGTATATATATTTTTTTAACTTGTAGTGTGGATGGCACTTGGTGTTAATACAGTTTTTTCAAATAGAAACTAAAAAATTAAATTTAATTAACAAAAATTTTAAAAAAATTGTTGATTTAAGTAGGCATTGACTTTAAAAAAAATTTTTACATCACTTGTTCTCTTCTGTAGTGCATGTTTCTCGGCTTTATTGCAGCGCAGTCCTTTACCACACAATTCAGTTCCTTTAAAATGCATCATCATGTGTTCAAATAGCGTCTCGTGGATGGCTCGTAGTCCCATGCAGATACACGAAAGCAGCGTTTTGGAATTAGCAGGAGGGGGCTTTGAACTTTTAAAGCCCCTCGCTTGTATACTTCTCAAAAAATTCTCCGTTTCGCAGGCTGTTTTTTAAACTGAGCTACTGAAAACGCAGTTGGTTTAAATCAATTTCAATCTAGAGTTACACGAAAGCCATTCACAACGAATCTATCTACATTTTGATTGATTGTTTTATGTCGCATTTTCAAGCTACTGGTGACGGACCAGTTTTGACGGACCATTTAAATGACACTTATATAGCAAGTACCTTCACACTCTAAACTTTCGTAATGGTGGATTTGGATCCTCGACATCTTGAGAGCATCAGCCCTGTACACATCTTCAAAATAGCATCAGGCAGTGGCGCATACAGAAAGAGGGGGTCCCGGATACGGATCCCCCAAAACACTTGATTTTTTTTTTTTTTTTATTGATTATTGTTCCGTAGTTAAGTGTCTTGGCGACGGAAAGCTTCCTCTTGTACGCCTATTTGGCTGCTGTAAACGCTTACTATTGTAACCCCACTCAAGGTCAAGTGGAGAGGAGACCAACGCTTACGCAAGAAAAAGGACGCAAACTATGCGCTCCTAAACGCTATTCATAATATATATTTAAAATTTAATACAGTCCGCTTTGCTCATTTGAGTTCTTTCGTATGACTCCGAACATTTGGTCCTAGCGACCCGGAGTAATCAGCGATTATTGTTTATTTTCTGAAAAAAGAAAACGCGAACTATGGAATCTGTAAGGTTATTGAACCGCAAGCGCGGGAACTTGAAGAGGGCAGCTTACGAAGCTCGCGAATGCACTTGCCGAAGAAACCCCCACCGACCCCGCTGAACTGCAAGCAAAACTCGACTCCATCGTTAAATTAAAAGAAAAATTTGAACTGTTGAAGGATGAATATTATAGAACTGTTCCGGAAGAAGATTTTGAAGAGATTGAAAGCTCCCTCGCAGAAATGGACGATGAGATCCAAAAGATAGAGGTAAGTCTAAAAACCTCTATCTATAAATTAAATCCATGGAATTTCAGTGTATCTTCGGACTGTTCGAATGATGATAATCGGCCAAAAAAGGCTTCTATAAAATTGCCTGAAATACCTCTACCGGTATTTAATGGCAAGTTTGAAGAGTGGAATATTTTTAAAGGCCAGTTCGAAACTTTGATTCACAAAAATCCAGAACTGTCTGAAAGTGATAAACTCTTATTTACGCGGCTCATTAAGAGGTGATGCCAAAACTATTGAAACTTCCAACGATAATTATATTTCATTATTTAAGGCTTTAGAGCAAAGGTATGAAAATCGCAGAATTATTGTTGATTCTCATATTAAAAATATACTTAATTGCCAAGCTATAAGGCATGAATCTGCTAAAGACTTTCGATATTTATTAGATTGTATAAATAAAAACCTCAGATCATTAAAATCTTTAGAATTTGAAAGAGACAAATTTTCAAATGCTTTACTGTTAAATATTATTTTAGATAAACTCGACAGAGAAACTCGAAAACAATTTGAACTAAATTTAAAAGATAATGAGGTTCCTGATTTTCATCAATTTCTTATCTTTTTAGAACGAAAATGTCAAATTTTAAATAGTATTAATTCTAACTTAACAAGGCCTCAAATCGAGAGATCAAAATCTTTATTTGTAAATGGAAAAAATAAGCCATCTAAAATATGTTTAGCTTGCAAAAATAATACTCATGCTTTGTATCACTGTAATAAGTTTAAGGTGAATTACTTCCTTTGTTTAACATCTTACATGACATCTAGATGGCGCTGGCTATTGCGAAATTTTTGGCACAAATATTTTTCTAAAGATTCCCTAGATGGGCAATAAATTTATCTCTCCGGTACTCCTTTCAACAAAATTCTCCCCTCAGTGAAAGGAGACACTCCCTGACTGGGGGGGGGGGGGCAAAATCGTAAAACTGGTAGAGAAGTTCTTTTTTCTTTTTCAAGGGGGAGGGGGTAAAACAGCAGTGAACGAGGAAGAGTTCTTATTTCTGGACAAAGATCAGTGGTCAAACTTTTTCGGCTCATGTAAGATGTTTTCCACAGTGTTGGTTAAAACGACATGGAGACCCCCTAGGCAGTCCAGTTCTCGGGCCCTGTAGCCTAATAATCTTATTACAAAAAATTTAACAATATATTTCATTGCACAAATAAAATAACAAATAATCAGCAAATTAAAAAAATATGTAACTAAACAATAATTATTTATTCGAATTTTTAATAAAAACTAATTTTGCAGCAAAAAATAGCTAAATATTTGGGGTTTTCTTTTTTTATTTTTGGGACCCATAGGCAATTACCTACTCCACCTAATAATAATTCGGTACTGGTTTTCGGGAATCCCATTCCACACTCTTAGAAGAATATATCTTAAAATAATATTTAAAGTATATAGATAAACATATTTTCTTGATGTTATAGGAAAAGACTTTTAAAAATTTTATTTCTTATTTAAAAAATTTATGATGTAATGTTAATGTTATTTATTCATTGATAATATTAATTTTTGATCCAAATGTCACCTGTGCGCGCATGCATTATATTTAGTATTCTCAATTTTTACATAAACTATCGCCTTTAGAAATAATGTGTAGTAGAGTATTTCATATTCCGTGTTTAATTCGTTTTTATATTTTGTTTTTGTAGCCACTCGCGTTGAGAAATATTTTTCACTTACTAAATACATTTTGTGAATGGCATTAAAATGTTCACAGCTATGTTAGAAATTCTGCGCATTTTGCAAGAATTGGCAACCTAAAATTTTGGTGTTCTCGCTTAAATTTAAATTTTTGCATTGAATCTGTTGATATGTCGATAAATTGTTCCATCTTCTTCATTATAGGTGTTTTTTCTCCCCCACAAATGTAAAGGGTTTCAAAACATTATACTAACTAGTATAAAATTACTTTGTGGAACTCGGGATAGCAAACAATAGTATATTCACAATCTAATAGATAAAGAAAAAAGTTTTAAATTCATTTATTATAATGCAATAAAAGTTTAAAAAATTTTTAAAACAAAGTTATGCATAAAGAAAAATTTTAATGTATGAGATCATCTTTAGATAATTGTGGTTATACGAATTTCATGAGAACTTTAATCCGTTTTACATACACATTTATAGTTTTTCTTTCCATTTTTTTTTTTTTTTTTATTGTCACTCATGGAATCCCAAGGTTCTCTGGAACACAGTTTGAAGATCAATGCTCTAGATAAATGATGTAGAGAACGAAACTGTTTAATTTTTTCTGAATAAATGATTTTCAAACGAAGAATAGGTGGATTTAAGGCAGTGAAAAATTTAATTTCACGTTTTTATCTGCTGTATTAAATGAACAAACAATATGATACAATTTTACTTTCATGTGATAGAAAAGAGGTTGGCAACCTATTTCACACGCGGCACAATTCTCAGTGGCACTCTGCACTACTCAACAAATGCGTTAGTTTTCAAGAGGATGGAAGTTGATAAATTTTTTATGGATCTTATTTGAAATAGATCTCCAAAATTATGAACAATTATGAAGTGTCAAAAAAATCGGAAAGATAACTCCAAACATAAATTTACAGATATTTTGTAAATTATTGAACGTCATTTCTGCAGAGATTTAATTGTTTCAAAAGAGAAAATTGTATGCATTCTGCTCTCCGCTTTTGGTTCCATTTATCTAAGTAAAAACTCTTTCCTCATAAGAAAAATATTTCGAGTCCACATAGAAAATCAACGAAGAAGTGTCTCAATTTTCTTCTTAGACAAATTCTTATCTATAAAATATAATTAAATGTTTTTCAAACAAAATACGCAAATAATAGCCTCATTACATTACTTTTTATTATAAATAGCAGTATCAATAATATCATGTGTATCTGAAAAATATTTAACAATATTTAAATAAAGTACAAACAAAAGAAAAATATTACAATTTTTTCCCCGGCGTTTCTCAGTACAAATTCTGAAATATATCAACGTTGATAAAGCGTATAATAATAGACATGATATATTTTATGTTGCGTATACGTATAGATTAAAATACACTTTTTAAATCACATACAGTTATTGATTTGATGGTGGCGCCATCTCTTTGAGATAGTCCTAACTACGCCAAAAATAATTCAGAATGAACTTAAAATTTAAAATAATTCATTAATAAAAACCTAAAACTTAATTCTGGCTACACTAGTCAAAAGAGGGAAGCATGCTTTCTAATATACTATTTAATTCTACTCGAAAAAATCAATTTTTTTCTATTAAAATGTGCTTTGCGTTTTCACTTCCTATACTTTAACATAGAAAACTCAAATTTCATTTTGCAATAATGCTGAAAACTGCGTATTTTTTACAAAAATCAAAATTCAAAGAACACTATCCTCTAAACAATTTTTTTTATAGCCATAGAAATTTTAATTATTATTGGAGCTTTTTCCTGCCGGCAAATGTGCTTCCCGTTTGATCCCTATCCTTTAACATTGACCGAAAACAGCCTTAAAGAAATGAAATTTTCAGAAAGAATGGATTTAGTCAAAAGAAATAGATTATGTTTTAACTGTCTAGGTCAATATCATAATTTACCAAATTGCAATTCAAAGAGTTCCCGTTTAGTGTGTAAAAAATCGAATCATCATACTCTCCTTCATAAATATCCCGACCCTCTGTGTTTTGAAAGGTTAGAAGATACAGCAACGACGCAAGTCCAATTCGCAGATAATCGCCAACCATCACAGGACTCACCTGTGCAGGAACATATCAATTCTAATGTTTCATTTTTTATTAATGGAAATGCCAAAAGTGTTCTTATAAATATGGCTATAGTGTATGTCACGGACTCGCGAGGACAAAAAAGGCCTTTAAGAGCAATTTTAGACAGCGCCAGTGAAAAAATTTTTATTACCACAGACGCTTCAAGGGCCTTAGGGGATTAAAGATACAAAAAATAAACGTACCAATCTGTGGATTAAATAACTCGGTCGTAAATGTTTCCAAGGGCGTCACAGCTCAGTTAGTTAATGAAAATGATAACTTTAAATGGGGTACAGACCTTTTAATTATTCCAAAAATTACAGATGTTTCTCCCACCAAGAAAATCGATGTTTCAATTCCAAAAATCCCCCGAAACGTGAAACTTGCAGATCAGAACTTTTTTGTTCCACATAAGGTAGACATACTTCTCGGAGCAGAGCATTTCTTTGAATTCCTAAAATCAGATCGAATAAAAATAAAGGACAGCTTATACCTTCAATCAAGTTGTTTTGGATATCTTGTCTCGAAACTCAATAAAACTCTAACTTCCTTTTGGGAAATATAAAGCATTGAACATTCTAAGGACAATTAGTAATGAACTTAAGTACTGCAACGAACACTTTGATCGCACGCATTACCGAAGGTCGGATGGCAGATATGTCGTTCATATGCCATTAAAACCGGAGGTATCAATAAAAAATTTAGGCAGTTCCAAAGAAATCGCTTCCAAGAGATTAGATCACTTGTGGCAACGTTTGGATCGGAATCCTGCTATGAAGGCTCTTTATACGGAATTTTTAAGGGAATATGAGTGTTTACACCACATGCAGGAAATAAACAATGAGTCAGGTGATGGCTACTACCTTCCCCATCATGGGATCTTTCGACCAACTAGTCGAACCACAAGACTAAGGGTCGTGTTCGATGCTAGTGCTAAAACAACTAATAGCAATTCGCTGAATGACTTGTGTAAAGGAGGTGTGATTCAAGAAGATCTTTTTTCCATTTTGGTTAGATTTCGCAAACACCTCTTCGCATTTACTTGTGACATAAGACAAATGTTTCGCATGATTGAGGTAGATCCGTCGCAAATCAAGCTACAAAAAAATTTTATGGAAGGGTAGTAAATCCTCTCAAACAAAGGTGTTTCAGTTAAAAACTGTCAAGTATGGCACTGCCAGCGCTCCATATCTAGCCACGAAGGTTTTACAGCAACTTGCCTTGGATGAACAAATGCACTTTCCGTTAGCCTCGAGCGTTGTCTTACAAGATTTTTACATGGACGACTGTTTATCTGGGTCGTCAGACGCAAGAGAATTTGAAACGCTAAAATCACAATTATCGCAACTCCTTCAGAGAGGTGGAATGAATTTGCATAAATGGTGCACAAACGTGCCTCAGTTTAATGAGCAGGATATATTCCCCTTTGACAGAAACTTGGAGCAAATAAATACAGTTAAGACATTGGGCCTACTGTGGAACAGTTTCAGTGACACTTTTACATATAAGATTAGTGTCAGAAAAACTCCTCGTTTTACAAAGAGGGATGTATTGTCGCAAATTGCTCGCATCTACGATCCACTCGGACTTTTGGGACCTGTCATTTCTAAGGCAAAAATATTCATGCAACAACTGTGGTTGCTCAAGCTAACATGGAATGAAATTCTACCTTCAGAACTCTCCCAGCAATGGGAAGCCTTTATCGATACACAACAATATTTAGAAACCATCAGTGTGCCAAGATGTGTTCTATTAACTAGTGTTAAATCTATTATTGTGCAAGGTTTTGCTGACGCCTCTTCAAAGGCCTATGGTGCTGTAGTTTACATTCAAGCTGTGTCCAAAACAGGGGAAACAAGAAGTCAACTACTCTGCAGTAAATCACGTGTAGCACCGTTGAAGATGATGACCATTCCAAGACTCGAATTGGCAGCATGTCTCCTTCTTGTGAAGCTTACTAACAAAGTCCTTGCAGCTCTAAAGGAAAGAGTTGATTCGGTGAAGCTGTGGACAGACTCATCTATCGCCTTGTCATGGATTAACACCTCTCCTCATTTGCTGAAAACATTCGTTGCCAACAGAGTTTCCCAAATCCAACAGTTGTCGAAGGACTTCCAGTGGCGACACATTTCTTCAGAGTGCAACTCCGCAGATGCTCTTTCCCGAGGTTTAGATGCAAAGACCCTTGCAGCTTGTGAACTCTGGTGGAATGGACCTGGACCTTCAACCCCAGACATTTCAACGCAAGATGCTGTGGAGATCCCCATCATTTCATCAGATAAACTCTACTGTGCTGAACTAAAAACTGTATCCAAAGTGACTTTAACAACCCATAACTCAGACTTTTTTTTGAATATTTGCTAAATTTAACTAATGACTTTCAAAAATTAATTCGAATTTTAGCATTTATTTTTAGGTTTATATACAACTGTAGATATGAGAAGAAAACAGGTTTTCTTTCGACAGAGGAGTTTGCCAGAGCAGAAGGTTGGTTATTTAAAACCCTTCAGGTAAGACATTTTGTTACTGAAATTGCTGCTCTGTCTAAGAAATTTTCAAAAAATTCCTCACTCAAGCAAAATTAAATTCTATCCCAGGCTCTGACGGAAACGTCAGAGTTGTAGATATAAAAACTCCAAGGGGAGTATTTAGACGCTCAATTTCTAAAATAGCTATATTACCTATTGTGGATAACCATGTTTCATCTGTCTCATAATTATCTATCATTTATTGTATTTGTATATCATTACTGTATTTTAGTTCTTTAGATGTTTTTGAATATTTTTTGTGTATGTATTTCATTTATCCTGTGTATTGAAATCTTTGTAATATTTCAACGCCGGGCGGGATGTTCCGTAGTCAAGTGTCTTGGTGACGGAAAGCCCCCTCTTGTACGCCTATTTGGCTGCTGTAAACGCTTACTATTGTAACCCCACTCAAGGTCAAGTGGGGAGAAGACCAACGCTTACGCAAGAAAAAGGACACAAACTATGCGCTCCTAAACGCAATTCAATAAATATATTTAAAATTTAATACAGTCCGCTTTGCTCATTTGAGTTCTTTCGTATGACTCCGAACAATTATAATTCTATGTATATCATACATAAAATTTAATAATTCGTTAATAATTAATTTTATCAATTAATGCTAATTTTTATTCAATAAATTTTTTTACCGTTTTTGTTCCGGAAAATCGACAAAATCAAAAGAATATGTTGAGCGGCGTATAGGAGCATGATACAAGGATGGTGAACTTTCGACTCTGGACCTCCCCCCCTTGAAAAATTCCTGTGTGCGCCACTGGCATGAGGACTAGAGCTCATTACTCGAAAAAAGCAAAGCAGATCGAGATAAAACTATGCCACTCTATTCATTTCGCACTTTGGTTAAATGACGAAGTCACCCAGTGAACATGAGTTGCATTTCGGTTTGAGATACCACGAACGTCGAGTTTTGACATTCTAACTTCAATGTATGCAAGACCGATTTGATCAGAATCACACGTTTCTATTTCTATCTTTTTTATTATTATTATTATTTATTTACGAAAAAATCGAAATTAACACATTGCAAGCAAAAACGTACTTTTATAATTTTTTTTCTTCAGTTTATTACTAGAGCTCTCTGCCTGGCGGGTCTTCAGCGGTACTAGGCTCAAACTCAGAACACGTCAGCCACGAGTAAGTTACCTCGGCTTGCTAGAACTCGAGTTTTCAATATATTTGTGCTGGTGTTCGAGTTTAGGTATAAATAAAAAAAAAAGAAAAAGTTTCGTCCAGAAAAACAAAGTTGTTATCCATTTATTGCGATTTTATTAAATGACTAAACTCTAGCGAAATTCCAAACTCGCATGCTACGAGTTAACTAAACATGTTAGAATCCACTCCCAATTAACACATTAATAAGTAAACCTTTCGAATTTATCAAAAGAAATCCAGGCCTTTGCTCTTTCTGGACCCTTGTTATAACATATCTTTTTAATATATATCTTAAACCTTGAAAGTAGATATTTGCTAACAACCCAATCCAACACGCATGGATAAGCAACAGATTTTTGTCCCATTTTTACGAGTTGTGACACAACAAATCTGTACTCAAAAATTCATTTCACGCTCGACTCGAGGAGCGCAATGTCTGGTTCACTTTTAATTAGCAATGCAACGCTTGCGAGGGGTGTCGCTCTGGTCTAAGGTGACGAGCAGAAATCCACTGGCATAACACCTGAATGATAGCTCCCAAATCTCCGCACTAAAAAACATATGGAAGACCTCGTCATTCCAAATTCAAATCAAGTTCTTCGCCTAAATGTACATTCCCGAAATACCAACTCACCGCACAGCTTTGTTAATAGTAAATGATTTATTAACCAGGCTTTCATTTAAGACCCGTTATGCTGTTCAATTCCCACTTGTCATTCATTTCAATCCTGGCAGTGACAGACTCTTCGGATATTCTGCGCAGAATGGTAAGAAAGAGTGGTTCTGCAACATCGGCGTAGCAGAAACGCGCAAGATGTTGCGAAATTGCCTTTTCGCAGACAAATTTGTGAGTTCGTTCCAGTCAGGGATTCAAAACGGTTCGTGAATATCATCAAAAAAAATAATAAAGCAATCAGCTGGTTAATTTAATGCTCAAGGGCAGGGGCGGGCAATTGTTTTGGATGGAGGGCCACATTGTAGAAGCGGAGGGTAATGATTACATTCATTAGTTAGCTTTGAATCTCAGAAAAAAACATATTATACCATAAAAATCAAATAGATTTAAATTAAAGTATTATATATAATTTTATTCATTTCATTTATTGTGCTAATTTCATGGCAATAGTTGCACGCACACACAAGCTCATTTAATTGTAGAATCAATTTAATGAGACAAATGTACTCTTCACACTCTTTTACAATTTTTTCTTTGTTTTTCTATATTTTCAGATATAAAGGTTACGTTCGTGCATGCATGCAAGTTGACGTGGCCGTTCTAGTAGAATATATTGAACTTGGATCGCTCCATGGAAAAGAAATCTCGCTTCAAAGAGGATCTCTTACAGTCTTGGCATGGCACAAAACAACACTTAGAGGACCACATGTGACTTGAGGACTGCTATTCACAAATCCCTACCTTAGGGAGAAAAATAAACGTAGTTCTCGATTCAGATCAAATAATAAGAATTGCCCTGGAAGCTCTTTTAATTTCCCGCACCACAGCTCATGAGCTCCAGTGAGAACCTAACTCAAATTCAGAACCCACGACTACACGAATGTTAAATACTGAGTGAATGTTTTTCAGCTTTTCGCATAAAACCATTTGCACAAAATGGTTCACTTCATGAGATTTTATAATGTTAAATTTTAAAATTTCATTTAATTATTTCATTGTTTAATTATGAGAATTTTCCCCAAAAAAGAGCAGTAACAATTATCGAAAGACGTTTAATAAGATTCCTGTCACATCCATTTTTAAAATCATGAACACCATATTTAATTTTTAATAAAAGTTTCTCGAATCTAGATTACTGAAGAGAAACAAAATGCTTATTGTTCAGTGTACGTGTATGAGATTGTAAAGCGCCCTCTAGCGCTCATAGTGATTCAGTGTACTCTTAGACTCCAACGAGTGAGGAGTCTGAGTCGAGTAGTTCCGAGAGAATAAAAATCAGTCCACTGGAGGAGAGCTTTTATTTCAACGTGTGTGTGTCTCTCTGAACTGAGCTATCCACGACCCCACATTGCGTGGTCCAGTCTTCGCCTGGAGGCGACCTAAGCATATATAGAATAAGAGGTATGTGCTGTTGATTTTTGAACTTTCGTTGAGAAATTGAGACTATTTTATTGAGAATCAGTGTTGTGAGAACTTTAATATTTAACAATGTTTAAAGGAGCTAAAAAAGAAGATTTGAAGCGCATTGCTTCTGAATTAGAGCTATGTATGAGTGATAAATTAACTGTTATGGACTTGATGGATCTTATTAAAAATTGTGAGCGATTCAAAAATGATCCTGATTCAGTGCATGAATTAGCAAATTTAATTATCGAAGAAAGGAAAATGGAAGAAACTCAACAATTAGAGTTAGAAAAAATCAGAGAAAAAGCTAAGGTTGATTTAGAGATAGCGAGAATACGAGCGAAAGATATAGACAATAATGTTGAAACTAATTGTAATAATGACTTTTCTTCCTGAGATTCTTTAATTAAAAGTATTCGCACGCTTACCGTGAAAATTCCCGCTAAACCTGAGGGATGGGGTTTCTTTTTTTTATCATTAGAACGTGCATTTGCAGTCAAAACTGTTACTGATAAATATAAGCCTGAGATTTTGTTAAATTTACTAGGAGAAAAAGCTGCAAATATCATAATATATCTTAAAGATGAGGATCTTAACAATTATGATAAAATAAAGTCCATAATACTTCAAGAATTTGAGCCAACTCCTCAATCGTGTTTAGAGAATTTTAAGAAAGCAACACGGCAAAATTGTGAATCTCATGTACAGTTTGCGAGCAGATTATTAACAAGTTGGGAATACTATTTAAAATTGAGAGATGTTTCTAATTTCGAGTTATTAAAACAATTAATAGTTTCAGATAAAATATTTAGTACTTTAGATAAAGAAACCGCTGCATTTATTAGTGTTAGACAATCAGATAAATGGTTTGATCCTTTAACGTTAGGAAAAGAAATTGATTTATTTTACTCGTCGCGAGGCAAACCATTGAGTGAGAGTATTAACTATTACCGCAAAAATCAGAATTCTAAAAATATGTCTAGAGTATTTCTCTCAGATGTTAAGGACAAAAAATGTGTTTTGTGTCAATCCGAAAGTCATTTTTTAAATAAATGTCCTCAATATAAACAATTATCGGTAAATAAAAGAATAGAAGTAGTTAAAAATAATTCCTTGTGTTTTAATTGTTTAAATTTGCATAGAGTCCAAGTTTTGTAAATCTAAAGTTCTTTGTAGATGCTGCCTAAAAAAAGCATCATTTGTCTTTGTGTTTTTCTCAAAATCCTGGTACTGAAACAGCTAGGGAAAGGGTCATTCAACCTTCTTCAGTAGGGGTACAGAAACATTCCGAAAGAGAGGGAGAATTCTTGAATGGTCAACTGTCCCCGAGTGCGGTTGAGTTCGAACCCATAAATTATAAAGGGAAGACTTCGAGAGAGGGTTCTTCTCCGGGTGTAAGAGATCTGTTTACTGCAACCAGTTACGTAAAATCTAAAACTGTTTTGCTTTCTTCCGCGATCTGTTACATTAGAGATTCGTTCGGGGAAATGCAGGAAGCCAGGGCTTTATTAGATGGGGGTTCCACAAGTAATTTTATTTCTCAAAAGTGTATGAGCACAGACTCAATTTAAAAAGAGAAAAAATTAACATTTTGGATTAAGCGATTCAGAGTTAACGATTAAATCGCGCGTTAATGCAACGATTGCAAATAGAGGAAATACTTACGAGACTAAAGCAGACCTTTTTGTAGTGCCGCGAATTACGGATATGATTCCTTCTCAACCATTTAAAGTTTGTTTGGGTAATTTCAGTCGAGAGAAATTAGCTGATGAGAATTTTAATATTCCAGGTAATATTGATTTATTGTTGGGAGCAGAAATCTTTTATGAGATTCTTTTACCAGAAAAAACAAATCTGTTAAATACAAAATTAATTTTTCAAAATACAGTTTTGGGCTATATTGTGAGTGGGAGTATTCCAGTTTCTTGGGAGAATAAACCTTATTGTGGTTTAATTAAAGATAATGCCTAGTTAGAAAAGACAATGAGGAGTTTTTGGGAAATCGAAAATGTTGAACCCGAGACAATAAAAAATAAAGAAGCAATAATTTGTGAGGAGCATTTTCAAACGAATTTTACTAGAGATAATACGGGGAGATATATAGTGTCTATGCCGTTTAAAAAGGATCTAAATTGTTTGGGTCAGTCTAAAGATATGGCGCGTAAAAAATTAAATTCTTTATGGAATAGATTACAATGTGAGCCTAACTATTTAAAATTATACAGAGATTTTTTTAAGACAGTATAAAGAACTAGGCTATATGAAAAAGGTAGATGATAAAGAGGAGTGTGGTATGTATTTCATACCACATCTGGGTGTTTACCGCGCCGATAAAAACAAAAGTAAATTAAGGGTCGTTTTTAATGCATCGAATCCATCTACAAGCGGCTATTCTTTAAACTCTCTACAATACAACGGAGGAGTTGCTCAAGATGACCTTTTCGCAATAATGGTTCGCTTTAGAAAGCACATATTTGCATTCATTGCAGATGTGCAAAAAATGTACCGAATGATTTGGATTAATCCAGATCAGCGTAAACTCCAACGTATTCTGTGAAGAGAGAACATGGACGAACCAATAAAAACGTTTGAGTTGTCAACTGTGACCTATGGAACAACGAGTGCACCATTTTTAGCGACGCGGACGCTAAAACAATTAGCTCTAGATGAAGCTGAGAATTTCCCATTAGGATCATCAGTTGTTATGAGTGACATGTACATTGATGATGTACTTACCGGTGCTGAGACCTTGTTAGAGGCAAAGGATCTAAAAAATCAAATTATCAATATCTTCTCTAAAGGAGGTATGGGTTTGCATAAATGGTGTGGAAATAATATTGAATTGACTGAGGTTTCCGAAAATTATGATTTTTCAGATCCATCAGAGATAAAAGTCTTGGGTGTTTATTGGAACCCCAAAGATGATTGCTTCTCTTTTAGGGTGAAAATAGAACTGCACAAATTAAACACCAAACGGGATGTTCTGTCAACCATCGCCAGGATATATGACCCTCTAGGTCTTCTAGGTCCTGTAGTGGTGAAGGCGAAAATCTTCTTGCAAAAACTATGGATGTTAAAAATTGATTGGACAGATTTGCTTCCAGAGACAACCGAGAAAGAATGGCGACAATTTGTAGAATCGCTTCAAACATCAACATCGAAAGATGCATTGTGGTAGAGCAACCTGAAATGATCGAGCTGCATGGATTTTCTGATGCGTCCCAGTCGGCATTTGGAGCTGTCTTCTACTGCAAATCCGTGACATCTAATGGAAAAGTGCTTGTGAATCTGATTGCCAGTAAATCTCGAGTTGCACCCATCAAACAAACAACGATTCCTCGACTTGAGCTTTGTGCAGCTCTGCTATTAGCAAAATTAGTTAATCGAATCAAGCGTGCCTTAAAAATAAAGGTGAATAATACTTTCCTATGGAGTGACTCCATGATAGTTTTGTCGTGGATAACGAGGGAGTCCTATCAACTAAAGACCTTTGTGGCTAACAGGATTGCTACAATCCAGGAGATGACTTCCAGTGAGGAATGGAGTTATGTACCAACAGAGGACAATCCTGCCGACTTCGTTTCCAGAGGAATTGACCCAACAAAACTTAAAACCTGTGAGCTGTGGTGGAATGGTCCAACATTTCTGATGAGCAACCAGTATCCACAAAGAGAGATTCCTGTTGAAGTGATCAAGGATCCAGGTGAACTTAAAAACTGTAGTGACTATACTAACTTTTTTCTAGATACTGCCAATAACTCATTTGTAAATAATTTACTTAACTTTAGTAATAACTATTTTAAAATTATTCGTGTCTTAAGTTTTATTTGTAGATTTGCAAATAATTGTAAGAGCAAAGAAAGCAAAGGAATTGGGCCTCTAGATTTAGGAGAATTAAAAAAGGCTGAACAGCTTTTATTAAAATTAGTGCAAAAAGAAGAGTTTAAAATAGAGATGAATGGTATTAAAAATTCTGGCACGGTACCCTTCCAACAGTCGAGTAAAAAACCTCAATCCATTTATTGATAGTGAAGGAATTTTGAGAGTTGGAGGTCGATTGAGTAATAGTGATGTAAATTATAACCAGAAATTCCCAATTCTTTTGCCTTCGAAACATAATTTGACTTATATAATAGTTGAATACTTTCATAAAAAGTTTTTACATAGTGGTCCACAATCCTTTATTACATCAGATCAGGCAAAAGTTTTGGATATTAAATGGCCGTAGTATTTGTAGAAAAATTGTTCATAATTGTGTAATTTGTTGTAAGGCCAATCCTACTTGTGCTGATCCAAATAATGGCTGATTTGCCAAGAGATAGAGTAATAAGAAATTATCCTTTCAATGTGTCAGGTGTGGACTTCTGTGGTCCTTTTTACATTAAGTATAAAGGGCAGAGAAAAGGTGTATATAATAAAATCTATGTATGTATATTTATATGTTTTGTTTCCAAAGCTGTACATTTAGATATTGTAACTGATTTAACCTCTAATGCATTTATTGCTACTCTTAAGCGTTTTATATTTAGAAGAGGAAAATGTGCTAAGTTATATTCTGATAATGCAACCAATTTTGTTGGTGCAAATATAGAACTTAAAAAAATGTTTAATTTGGTCTGTAAACCTGATGAGGCACTTGCAAATTATATGTCCTCTGAAGGAATAGATTGGAAATTCCTTCCCCCTAGAGCCCCGAATTTCGGAGGACTCTGGGTGGCAGGCGTTAAATCTTTTAAGTTCTATCTAAAAAGAGTAATAGGTAACTTAAGATTAAAATATGAAGAGTTTCTGACCGTGATTATCCAAATAGAGGGGATGTTAAATTCTCGCCCTCTTGTCCCATTATCTTCTGATGTAGATGATTTAAATGTATTGACTCCTTCTCATTTTTTGATAGGTAGGTCAATTACATCAATTGTTGAGCCTGATTTAACTAATTTAAATGAAAATAGGTTGGATAATTGGCAAAAAATTACAAAATTAATTCAATTTGGAAAAAATGGAGTGTAGACTATCTTAATAGTTTGCAGCAGAGAAATAAATGGCAATTCGAAAAAAAGAATGCTAAAATTGGAGAAAGTAAAAGAGGATAATTTACCCTCATGTCAATGGTCATTAGGTAGAATCAATAATATTTATCCAGGAAATGATTCTAAAATAAGAGTAGTTGGAAGTCAAAACCACTAGAGGTATATTTAAGAGACCCATTTCGAAACTGTGCATTCTACCAATTGACACTTAAGTAAAATAAACCTTCCAAATAGTAATGTTTATAAAGAACAGTATTTTTTTTTTTTAAATTCTACTGTTTATGTCTGTTATGTGTGATTTATCAATTGCTTATATATTGTTTTCATTTGTATATTGTTTGCTTGTATTTTAATATTGTTTCAATGAGTTATTATGATTATGTTCTGTAAGTCTTGCATGTTTTGAAAACATTGCAAGGCCGGGCGGCATGTTCAGTGTACGTGTATGAGATTGTAAAGCGCCCTCTAGCGCTCATAGTGATTCAGCGTACTCTTGGACTCCAACGAGTGAGGAGTCTGAGTCGAGTAGTTCCGAGAGAATAAAAATCAGTCCACTGGAGGAGAGCTTTTATTTCAACGTGTGTGTGTCTCTCTGAACTGAGCTATCGACGACCCCACACCTATAAAAGAGTTTTTTTTTTAAGGATTTACTACAAGCCATAATTTTACTATGAAATGATTTTTTTAAAAATGTTTTAATGATTTTTCGATCTATTATTATACCTTCCAAATAATTTCTGGAAAAATAATAGGATACAAACCTTCTTAAATATTTTGAATGAGTTTCATTTAAGCCTAATAAATGTTACATAGATTCGAGAATGGAATTCAAAAATTATATGGAATAAGATCGCTAACAAATGCCATAGCACTTTATAAGTGTGGATGCCTACAACCTACCCCATCAAAAAATTTTTTTTAATATTTTTCATTATAGACGCATTTCTATTCAGTGAGTGAATATGAACGTCGCACTGTTCAGCTACACGAGGGCTTTTGGCAATGGACCTCGTAATTTTGAACCATGGTCAAGTTGTGACGGATCTATACGCGTCTATGACTAACCCCTTGGGGACTCCCCCTCTTCTGGGGAAATAATTATACCAACCAACTTTCGCCGAAGGAAGAAAACGTGATTATGCAAATCAAGTATATTATACAAATTCTGTATTCGCGAGTTTTGAGAGTTAGTTGGCGAGTGGAGGATCGTGTGAGTTCATTGAGTGCAAATCTAAGTTTATAAAAGTATCAAATGAAGCATTCCAAGAGAGGATCACTCGGAGGTGATCGAATCCAGTTAAAGAATACCATTCAAGGCCTCAACAGTAGGACTTCACAAGAGTACAGGTATCGTGATCCTTGTTTAAATAGAAGTTTAGCTTATTAGTGCGCGGCGTAGTTGATACTGAGCTTGTATAAGTTATCGTGGAGTTAGTTGAGGGTCCATAATATTATCCCCCGGCTAACGAGTCTCACCTTCGCACTCTGCTTGCTCATCATCATTCTTAATTAGATTATTACAGTGCTTGTTTGATATTTTGTGACAGTAAAATAAATAGAGTGAATCATGTCGACTGATTATTCAGTTCTTCCCACACATCTAACCGGATCCGAGAGTAGAAAAGGGGGATTAGAGGGAAGCAGGAACCGACAAGCATTACAAAGTGACTAGGACGACACCTGAGCTGGCATCCCTCTCTCCTAACTACCACACTACACCAACGGGAGGACGTTTGAGCTCTCGACAGATTTAACGAGCATCGTTCGGCGGGTCTTTAGTGGTGCTGGGCTCGAACTCAGGACATGCCAGCTACGATCCGATACCTTGACCACTAGACTAACGCGGCCACGCATTTTTATTCAGAGAGGGTAAGGAAATTAGCGATTACTTTGCAAAGTAAAGCATATCAATTCCTTCAGTTTTTATTTCATTCATTCAGCAGTAATTTCTTTTAAAATTAGCAAGCAAAATTTTTTTGGCACAATGCTGCTTTGTAATTAATCACATCGTAGAAATAATTGAATAGTAATGTCATATATATTAATATCAACTTTTTTTTATAAAGGGAAATAAATTTTCCGACTAAAGGTAGATATGTGCTGATAAACTAAAACAACGAACTCAGTGAAGAAGGCACATTCACAACAGTTACAAAAAGATGGAAAATACAGTCGGACCTCTATTAAACCAAGTCACCACAAATCCCGAAAAAAAGGTCGTTATGTGGAAAATTCGTTAAATGGGAATTCGTCTTTTAATGTATTTTAGAAACCACATAAAACAAATTTAAAATTCATAATCACTATATATCAATAAAAAGTAATTATTCGCAATTTTTTTGTAAATTAAACTCTTTAACCGCCCAAAAGAAGTTTGCAAGAAAAACACGAGCAAAATATTGTCCAGGAATATACTGATAACTTTAACTAAGGAATAACTTTAAAAAATAATTTTATTTTAAAATTAATGAATTTTAATGACGATTTCTAATTTTAAGCCTACAAGTAATTTTGAACATGCATTATTCAAAAACCAGCGATTGTAAACATACATACGTCCTGAATTACTGATAAAATATGACAATTTTCAGGCTTTTTATTTGAAAAATTATGGTAATTTTGTTGCTATAGGTGAAGTAGGCACAGAGAAAATGTACTTCGCTGTTTGGTGATTATTTTACGAAGAAAATAGTAGAATATTCTTGGTACCAGGGAAAAGTTCGCAAAACCGAAAAATTCGTAATACAGGTTCGTAAAATGGTAGTCCGCCTGCCCATTTGCAATAATTCAAATATTCCTAAAAGACAAGTAAAAAATCGCTATCAAACAGAATTAAAGTATTCTGGATATAATCAAAAAAACAAAACTTGTTAGTTTCAAAGCCAAAAAAACTTTTTTACTTTTAAATTAAAAATTTGTGTTGTGGAAAAAGATTTTTCTGAATGGAAATGCCAAGAATAAAAATCATCCTACTCCCAAAAACAAAATTTGAAAACCCGAATTAAAAAAAATCTCTAAGGACATCAAAATTCCACGAAAGAATGTGCAATCAACATACAAATTATATTGAGCCGCGTGTTCTATATAGAATTCAAAATTGATATTAAACTAACTTGTACTCGATAATTTATTTGTAAAATTTATATTCAAGTTTTACAAAGTTCAAGTACTTTGAAAAATTTTTATTTTATACATGTACCTTTAAGTCAAGAATATTTTGCTCACAAAAGTGCATTATCGTTGACAAATATGCATTTTTTAAACGAAAGTTTTTGCACAAAGTTGGTAGCACATGAACTAATTAGCTGGAAATGCACGATTGCATTTATCATGTGACTATGACGTCATGGGAAATTATAAACTGATTGGCTGGAAAGAAGTGTTGTAGTTATGACGTAGCATGAATTGATTCCCTTCCTTTGAACTTGAAACACTTTTACTCAATAACTGTTTACTTCCTAACCATCCTTCGCGAGTAAAATTAATGGAGTGCGTAAAAAACTTTCGATACAGAAAAAAAAAAATTAGGTTTTGCTTTCAGTATTTAAATACGAATCCCAAGTCCTTAACTGATCCAGTGCCTGGTTCAAAACAGGTTCAAAAGTGTACATGACGATGCAACTAAATAATCTTAATTTTTAAAAGTTCATTGAACACCGAATATATATATTCTATCATTTTATACATCAAACTTGTCCTAAAAGAATAAAAAGGATTGATTTCCCTTTTTTGCACTGTCACGGGACGTTCCAAACTAATTCGTGATAGAATTTACTTTTTTCCATCTTACAGAGGAAGAAATATTTTTAAGACCTAGCCTCAAGTACACGTATTATCTCCACGCCACTTTGTCTTCATAACAACTTTCATGTATTGGTTTTGCATCACTGTTATCGGCTGAAGGGCCTGTTAATAAATTGATTAGAATATAATCTCGCAACGTTGGTGACGGGACATTCGTCATTTTGAACCACTTCACATGAGGCCTCTAATTCCGACACCCATCACATCTCTCCGGGCTCAAAATCTTCTCAGAGATGAGGTGTAGTCCTCGTCGTCCGACAGCAGTTCTAAGAATTACGAGGTCCGGCATGAGAGTAACCATAAGTGTCTTCTAAAGAAAGATAAGGGTCATGCGTCTCCAACATTTCGAACATCAGAATTATTGCAGATCAAAGATTTTTCGGAAGCGTTCATGTAATGTTTCGATTGAAATTACATTAAAATTTGTAAACGCGCGACACGAGTTTTTTTTTTATAATTATTTATTTAAATCGATGACTGCGCTAAAATAGAAAAGGGAATTGCATTAACGTCGCACTATAAAGTAACACGAGAGTCATTGGAGACGGACCACGTCATTGTCATTTTGAACCTCGGTCAAGTGAAAAGGATGACACTTGAGCCGCCCCCCCTCTCTACTACTACACCACACCAACAGGAAGACGTTTGAGCCGCGACAGATTCAACGCGCATCGGCTCCTCTACGAGAACTCGATCCAGCAACACCCCGGGGGCCGCGGTAGCCAAGTGGTCTAGGCATCGGATCATGGCTAGCGTGTCATGAGTTCGATCCCAGTACCACTAAAGAGTCCAGTACCTTGCACGCCTTGAATCTGTCGAGAGCTCAAACGTCCTCCCGTTGGTGTGGTGTGGTAGTTAGGAGAGGGGGTGCCAGCTCAGGTGTCGTCCGCGTCACTTGACCATGGATTAAAATTACGCGGACCGTCCCCAAAAGCCCTCGTGTAGCTGAACAGTGGGACGTTAATATTCACTCACTCAGCAATACCCCGGCCGTGATCATAACCACTAGGCTATCGCAGCCACCGCACTAAATTAAAGGTTGGAATGGATCCATCGCTCGAAGGAACTGCATTTATTTTTTAATTTTATTTCCGCTTCGGATTGAAAAACATGGTTCACTGGAACAATTAAGAAACATTCCTTTTGTTTTGAAATGGAAACGTTGATTGAAAATCTTGATATGAAAAGTAATTCGCATCACAAGTCTTAAAAATCGCCAGAAAAAGGCAGAGATTGACAGGAGGCGGAAGTGAACCACACTTTTCCTCGTGAAGGGCGAGTAAACACTTGGTATTTTGTCCAATCCCGCCGCTCAAGCCCTTTGCTATAACTCAAATGTTTATGCAAGATTCATCATGCAGGAAAGTATAAAATCTATTATTCCTCAGAGCAGGGATGCGGGCAATTATTTTGGCTTGAGGGCTAAAGTGTGGGAGCGGAGGATTGACGGAGGCCCGTACCTTTATAAAATGATTAGTTAGCATCTAAGAAAGGGTATAAAATTATAGTATAAATCAATAATTGTAAACTAAATAAATAGTGGCAGTTTTATTCAATTCATTTACTGTTCTAAGTTCGTATCCTCTATAGCTGCAAGCACATTTGATTTTGGAAACAGTTTAATGAGACAAATGTAACCTTATCACACTTTTCAACAATTTCATTTTTGATGTGTAACATCTTTCCTCTCGATTGCTGGAGATTTGTGGGAGTGATTTCGTGAAAAGGGACGGAAAATGCGTAGCAGGAAATTGGGGAAGCGCGCGCTATTAATTTGACCAATCAGCGCGCTTGGTGGTGTCTTCCTTACCCTCGTAGTGAAGTTCTGTTTTTTCTCCTTCAATCGCGAGGGGCTTCGCCCCTTCCCCTGCGGTCCAGGCCTTGGGATATTTTTTTTGTTTTGTTTTCTCACAGAGAGAAGAGCTAAGTCCTTTAGCTGGATCTTGTAAAGATATATCCAACTCTAGTAGCCATCAAGCCACCAGCCTTTTTATATTTTTAAATTTAGCATTTCAAAATATTCTGATTAAAAAACTCTGTTTTGTTTGCGCTTGACTCTAAATCCGCACATACCAGCAAGTCTTATTAGACTTCACCAAGGATAAACTTGCGATCCTTAGGCTCAACTGTCAAAGTCTGAGGGCTTACTAACAGATTGACGTTATTTCATAAAATTGTTCGTTATGCATGTTGGCAGAGACGTGGTTAGACAATGACGAACGTGTTTCGATACGTGACTTCGATTGCTGCGTACAATTTAAACGACCGGCCACAGAGCAGCTGGTGTTGCGATCTATCGCAAACAGAACAACTCACATGTTGTGGCTCCTCATATGGATGTTACTTATCGTCAAACAAGTGGATTGGGTGTTATTCAAGATATTGGGAGGTATGTGCGGCAGAATGCTTATTTTGAAAATGGACAAACAGTGATTTCGGTGGTCGTATACGTTTCTCCGAATCAAACGGTTCAACAAATTAAAAATTTCCGGCATTTTTTACTTTTACCGTATACCGAAGATGGTTTTGCTCTTATAAAAAAAATATTACTCGCTTTCCATAATTTTGAGTGGTGATTTTAAAGTTAACTTCAGTTTGTTAGAAGCCGAGCCACTTATAGCTTTTTTGAATGATGAACTCAAGCTCGAAATGAACACAAATCGAAATGTTTGGACAACTAACAGTGGTACTGTTATTGACGCTATTTTTCACAACGGTTTTTAAATACTTTGAAATCACAAGCATATGTGTCATATTTTAGTTATCATAAGTTATGATTACCGCTCTTCCCCAAATTGAACAAGAATAATTATTTTTTATAAGAAACTGCATTACTCCTTGTGTTAATTAAATAAAATTTTCATTAAAGATATATAATAATTAGATAGAAAATTATTTCCAATCATACTCGATTCGTTTTTTTCAGGATTTAAGTTGCTATTGCGAATTTACCATAATAACATGTCAGATGTTACACATCGTATGCGACTACTGTAAGGCTCGTTTCTTTTTTTGAACTCTAGAGTGAGATTGCTCGTTGAAATTCTCATCACGACCTCCAAGTTTTACTCAACCAACTTGTATTTATATTTACTCTCGTTGATCTTCAAGCAAGAAAAACTTGGCTCACAAATAGAAGTCAACCCAAATATAGAGAACATTTCCCCTGGAAATTTCTAAATACATGAAAATTATTCAGTAGACATAGATTTGTAAAAGTCAATATCAGCACAGTAGCGCAAACAGGAAATTTTCAAAGGAGGGAAGGTTCGAAAGTCCACTATTCTCGTCTTTATGCTCCAATGCGCGGCCCAACATATTCCTTTAATTTTGTCAATTTTCGGGAGCAAAAAACGTAAAAAATTAATCATTGAATGAATAACTAGCACTAATTAATAAACTTGATTATTAATAACAAATACTTGATTAAATTATGCGTACTGTATGCATAGATTGTACTCAATCGAGAAAAAAAATCAACAGCTTTGGGAAGGGGTCTGGACCCGAAGACTCCCCCGTCTTGTGTGCGCCACTGTCACAGCATTAAACATCTTATTCACACTGTGATCCGACAAGAAGTCAATAAGTTTAATCTATGCAGCTCCTCTCGGGTGATGTATCAATATTAACAGTAATAGGGCTGGTTGAGAATTTCGACTAAATTTTTTAAAATCCTGAAATTTTCTTGTGACCTTGGCCTCCAAATTCTGCAGATAATCTGTAATCACAGAAGAAACACACTTTCAGGTGCTTTGCTTTCCTAGCACAAGAATTCTGTTTTGCTAATAGTGAAAAATACGAGACGAATTTTTGGTCGTGCATGGTAAAGAAATCTCTATTCAAAGCGGATTTTTCTGACGTCTTGGATGGCCGTAAAATAAAATTCTTTGAACGGGCCATTCTTTTCCGACTCCTGCCTTAGAGGTGAAAAAAGAAAATTGATATTTTAAAAAAATTAAAATGCTCAGTTTATGCAATTCATTTCGATATTTTTCTGAATGAATGCAATCAACGCGTAATAGAAGCAACCCAGAAAAAAGCACTCCAAAAGCTTCATGCATCGGTTCCTTTTTGGGCAAAAGACTATTTTAGTAGTCCACCATTTAACCTTTCTCCATTTATACCGATCCAGTAATGGAACCAAAAAAAAATGCCGATTTTGCCGCAATGCTCCATTTTTCTACAAACCGGCAGAGGCGGCGTGACTAATTAGGTAACCAGGTAAGAGAAAGAGAGACCGGTTTTACGAAACTCTTAAATACCGCGACATACTCGACTGAATTGAGTTTAAAATTTAACTGCGATTTTTTTTCTCGTTTCATTGCTTTTCGAAAATAAAACATTATTATTTAAAATATACTCCATTCTTCCTTTCTTTAAAAATCGAACAAATGCCATTTTTTCAGCAGTTTACTTAGATGAGATGCAACTTCATGAGGAAAAAAATATAAGATAAAGTGTAGAACACAAAAAAGTACACATCTATTCACGTCGCACTAGGAGGCAAAACGAGAATGACAGATCTCATCAGTTTTGAGCAGCGGACAGGTGCCGATACCAGAGTTGCCCCTTTCCTCCAAAACTTCCGCATCATGCCAACACAAAGACTTTCGACACTGAGCATCACTCGGAACCGATTCAACAAAACAATGCACGTTGTGAAGTTCACGACGATGACTTCTCGAGAGAGTTACGTGGCCGCGGATGCCAAGTGGTCTAGGCATCGGATCGTGGCTAGCGTGTCATGAGTTCGATCCCAGTACCACTGAAGACCCGCCGTGTAGGAGAGAAATGCACGTTAATCAGTCGAGAGCTCAAACGTCCTCCATTGGTGTGGTGTGGTAGAAAGGAGAGGGGGTGCCAGCTCAGGTGTCGTCCACGTCACTTGACCATGGTTCAAAATTACGCGGACCGTCGCCAAAAGCCCTAGTGTAGCTGAACAGTGGGACGTTAATATTCACTCACTCGAGAGAGTTACATTAACGTCGCACTAGAAAGTGACACGAGGTTATTGGGGACGGACCTCGAATTTCGATCAAGGACGATCCCATCTCCAAACCACCACACCTTAGGAGGACTTTGAGCCCCTACATGGCGGGTCTTCAGTGACTCCAGGACTCAAACCCGCAACACTCCGGTCACGAGTTCGTGACCATAACCATTTGACTGCCACCGATGTCGACTAGAACTACATCCTACGTAGGGAATACTGTTTTATCACGTTTATATTGAAAAAACAAATTTCAGAACAATGCGTCAAGCATTTTTGACAGAAAACGTGGCAATCGGAGTCTGCGCTTTTTCATTCTGATTCCTTTCAATTCCCCCAAGCGAAGGATACTTCCAGCAGATAAAGAACGACGTAACATTTCTCGTATGTTTTATCAGCCTCTCTCTTCGGAAGGGAATTTCTTTTCGGACAGACATAAGAAAGGGATAAACATTCAGCGACGCGGAACAATCAATTAACGAGCACAAACAATTGCAGGGCGGAGAACACACACAAATGAGGGTTAAAATTTCTTTTTAGGCGACGACTGAGGTCGTGATTTCCAACGCACCTCACAAAGCCATCGCAATCCAACTGTTTTCTAATGTAATGAAAACAATGTTGCACAAGCCAACTCAAGGCTAACAATTACATTTTTTTCTTTCGCTTCCTGTACGTAACAGCAAATAGCGATTCATAGCATAAGACGATCCATTACAAATCAGCAAGGATAGAGGGAAAAACATTTTTTTCAATCCCGCACTGTGGCTTTGTTTGTAAAGGGGCGGAACACATGTACACGTGCGTTTTACTCACATGAATAGATGAAAATAGAAACTAGTTTTTTCACTGGAATTTTGCAACCCTTTTGATGTCTAAAACTGTATGGGCACATATTTCACAAAACACACATTTTAAATCTGGATAAAACTAGCCGCGTGCCATTTTTAACCTTTCATTCACAGCAACATAAAGTGGTAACGAACACAGTCAAATAAAGAATAAAAATGAAGCCAAACAAAAAAGGCGATAAAATCAATAATCAAAGGAAATCATTTTGGAAGAACTAAAAATGCCAATA
>BMAO01011517.1:0-22726 GCA_019973975.1 Trichonephila clavata | reverse complement strand
TGATACAAGTTGGAAGACTTTCGACCATGGACCCCCTTGAAAAACTTTTGTGTGCGCTACTGCTCGACTAAGAACTAAAGTGCCCAGCATATGGGGCTAAGCCTAGTGTATTGATTGCTTCTACACTTTACTTTTTACTGCTTTTAGCCAATAGAAAATGTTCGAAATTATGTATATTGAAAGCGAAATAATATCTTAAGTATAATTCATCATTCTAAGAACAACAAAAAAAGGTGAGGAGGAAATTTTGTCGATTTTTTAATGTTTAAAAAACGTATGAGGAAAAGCCATGTTTGAGCATTTTTTCCTCAGAAATTACTGCAAGTGTATTATTGGATTGTTTTTAATTCAATTTAAATTTTAAACATAAACTAAAAATCTTAAATTGTCAAATTGAAATTTTCTGTAAATGTTTTATGAACTGAAAGAAGAGCATATATAATTCGTATCGCAAAAAATATGGAGTCGCACATTCAAAAAAAAAAAACTTCAACATATCGTTGCGGTGGGGGGGGGGATAGAATGTTCAATTCTCCACCTAACATACATCAATAATAAGACTGAGATGAGTTTATAATAAAAAGAAAATTAATAAATATTTTTTATTATTTAAGAGAGAGAGAAACGAATCTCTCTAGACTTATATAATTTCTTCGTGAGAATGAATGCAATTAAATAAATTAAAAAAGCTTTTTGCATTTATAGAGAACCGTGTAGTAACCATGTCAATAGAAAAGGCCAGTATTTCACTGAATATATAATATGGAACAATTGATCCTTCATGTAGCTCTTGTGGTCTAGGCATCGGATCGTGGCTAGCATGTCATGAGTTCGATCCCAGTACCACTGAAGACCCGCCGTGTAGGGGAGCGATGCACGTTAAATCTGTCGAGAGCTCAAACGTCCTCCCCTTGGTGTGGTGTGGTAGTTAGGAGAGGGGGTTGCCAGCTCAGGTGTCGTCCGCGTCACTTGACCATGGTTCAAAATTACGCGGACCGTCGCCAAAAACCCTCGTGCAGCTAAATAGTGCGACGCTAATATTCACTCACTCATGCCCACTAATCCTCTTGGGGTAAAATTTATTTCTTTTTAACTGTGTTTCTATTAAAAACTTTTCCCGAAGAAAGACTCGATTTATTCAAATGAAGGGTTCTATTTAAGCATTGACTTTTAGATACGCGAAGTTAATTGAAAGTATTTGGGAGCTAGTCGAGAGTAATTTCTGGATGATCGAATAATGCTAATTGACGATTAAGTCATAAGATAAAGATTAATATAATAACGACCGGTGGTCGTACAACTAATAACAGAATTACGGTGAATTAGATTAATTTCTGAGAACTGTGAAGCCCTGCATATTAAAATATTTAGTTATTTTCAAAAAAAAAATATCCACCCTTTGCTGAAAATCACTTCAAAAAAATATAATTTAGATATCATGTATTTCACAGTTATCAAGTTATGACGTATAAAATAACAATGAAGCGTAAAATAAGAATTAATGTAATTATATGATAATTATATTATATGTAATTGTATTATAATTATATGATAATTATAATACAATTATTAAATTATTCACTATTCGTAGTTAATTTCACTATCCAATAGCATCCATGACACAGTGAAAAAATTTGAGATGTGTTCGATACTTTACAAAACTGTAAAACCCTACATATTAAAATATTCAGCTATTTTTAAAAAAATATCCTCCCATCAGATCCAAAAAGAATAGTTTAGACACCATGAATCCACAATAAACAAGTTATGACATACAAAAACAAAGAGCATAAAAAAATAAGAAGAACACTACAACATAGTTCGAAATTTAATTTCACTGTCCAATAACATCCATGGTATATTAAAAAAATTGAGGAAAGAATATGCATTACAAAACTGTGAAATAATTTAGAAACCATGTATTCCACAATAATTAAGTTATGACGTAAAAAATTACAACAAAACATGAAATATGAAGTAAGACACTATAACAATGTTCGAATTTAATTTCGCTATCCAATAGCATCTATAACACAGTCAAAAATTTTGAAGTATGAATGATGCATTAAAAAAACTTGAAAATCTGCCTATTAAAATATCCAAGTATTTTTAAAAAATATCCTCCCATCAGCTCAAAAAAAGAATAATTTAGACACTATGTATTCCCCAGTAAACAAGTTATAACAAAAATAATAATAATAAAATAATACGTATATATAAAACACATCAGTAAAGCTCCTAATTAATTTCACTATTCACTTAAATCCATAGTGCATTAAAAAAAATTTGAGGTATGAATGATTCATTGCAAAACTATGAAGCCATTAATATTAAAATATTCCGTTATTTTTTTAAAAATGTCCTCCCACAGCTCAAAATAAGAATATTTTAGACACCATGTATTTCACAATAAACAAGTTATGAAATTCAAAAACGACAAATCATAAAATAATAATTAAGAAAACTACAACAAAGTTCGTAGTTAATTTCACTATTCAACAACTCCATTACACATTGAAAAAATTTGAGGTATGAATGGTGCATTAAAAAACTGTAAAGCCCTGACTGTAAAAATATTTAGTTATTTTCAAAAGAATGTCCTCCCATCAGCTCAAAATAAGAATATTTTAGGCTCCATGTATTCCACAATAAACAAGTTAAGACTAAAAAACAACAAATCATAAAATAATAAGTATGAAACACTTCAGTAAAGTTTGTAATTAATTTCACTATCCAATTACATCCATAACATAGTGAAAAAAATTGAGGCACGAATGATGCATTGCAAACCTGTGAAGCATTACCTATTAAAATATTCAGTTTTTTAAAAAAATGTCCTCCCATCAGCTCAAAATAATAATTTAGACTCCATGTTTTTCACAATAAACAAGTTATGACATGCAAAAACAACAAAGCATTAAATAATAATTAAGAAAACTACAACAAAGTTCGTAATTAATTTCACTATCCAACAACATCCATTACACATTAAAAAAATTTGTAGTGTGAATGATGCATTGCAAACCTGTGAAGCCCTACTAATTAAAATATTCAGTTATTTTTTTTAAAAAATGCCCTTCCATTAGATCAAAATAATATAGACACCATGAATTGCACAATAAACAAGTTATGACATTCAAAAACAGTGAAGCCTAAAATAATAATTAAGAAAACTACAACAAAGTTCGTAATTAATTTCAGTATCCAACAACATCCATTACACATTAAAAAAATTTGAGGTATGAATGATGCATTACAAAACTGCAGAGCCCTGACTGTAAAAATATTTAGTTATTTCCAAAAAACTGTCCTCCCATCAACTCAAAATAGAATATTTTAGACACCATGCATTCCACAATAAAGAAGTAGTGACAAAAAACCAACAAAGCATAAAATAATAAGTACGAAAAACTCCAGTTCAGTTCGTAATTAATTTCACTATCCAATTACATCCATAGCACATTAAAAAAATTTGAGGTATGAATGATGCATTACAAAACTGCGAAGCCCTGACTGTAAAAATACTTAGTTATTTTCAAAAAAATGTCCTCCCATCAGCTCAAAATAAGAATATTTATACTCCATGTATTCCACAATAAACAAGCTATGACTAAAAAACAACAAATCATAAAATAATAAGTATGAAACATCAGTAAAGTTTGTAATTAATTTCACTATCCATATACATCCATAGCATAGTGAAAAAAATTGAGGCACGAAAGATGCATTGCAAAACTGTGAAGCCCTACTACTTAAAATATTCAGTTATTTTTTAAAAAATGTCCTCCCATCAGCTCAAAATAATAATTTAGACACCATGTATTGCACAATAAACAAGTAATGACATTCAAAAACTACAAAGCATTAAATAATAATTAAGAAAACTACAACAAAGTTCGTAATTAATTTCACTATCCAATAACATCCATTACACATTTAAAAAATTTGAGGTATGAATGATGCATTAAAAAACTGTAAAGCCCTGACTGTAAAAATATTTAGTTATTTTCAAAAAAATGTCCACCCATCAACTCAAAATAAGAATATCTTAGACACCATGTATTCCACAATAAACAAGTAAAGACAAAAAAAACCCACAAATAAAAAAAAAATAATTAAGAAAACTACAACATTCCCAATAAATTTCACTATCCAACAACATCCATTACACATTAAAAAAATTTGTAGTGTGAATGATACATTGCAAACCTGTAAAGCCCTAAAAATTAAAATATTCAGTTATTTTTTTAAAAAATGCCCTTCCATTAGATCAAAATAATTTAGACACCATGTATTGCACAATAAACAAGTTATGACATTCAAAAACAACAAAGCATTAAATAATAATTAAGAAAACTACAACAAAGTTCGTAATTAATTTCACTATCCAATAACATCCATTACACATTAAAAAAATTTGAGGTTTGAATGATGCATTAAAAAACTGTAAGGCCCTGACTGTAAAAATATTTAGTTATTTTCAAAAAAATGTCCACCCATCAACTCAAAATAAGAATATCTTAGACACCATGTATTCCACAATAAACAAGTAACGACAAAAAAAACCCCACAAATCATAAAATAATAATTAAGAAAACTACAACATTCGTAATTAATTTCACAATCCAGCAACATCCATTACACATTAAAAAAATTTGTAGTGTGAATGATACATTGCAAACCTGTAAAGCCCTAAAAATTAAAATATTCAGTTATTTTTTTAAAAAATGCCCTTCCATTAGAGATCAAAATAATTTAGACACCATGTATTGCACAATAAACAAGTTATGACATTCAAAAACAACAAAGCATTAAATAATAATTAAGAAAACTACAACAAAGTTCGTAATTAATTTCACTATCCAATAACATCCATTACACATTAAAAAAATTTGAGGTTTGAATGATGCATTAAAAAACTGTAAGGCCCTGACTGTAAAAATATTTAGTTATTTTCAAAAAAATGTCCACCCATCAACTCAAAATAAGAATATCTTAGACACCATGTATTCCACAATAAACAAGTAACGACAAAAAAAACCCCACAAATCATAAAATAATAATTAAGAAAACTACAACATTCGTAATTAATTTCACAATCCAGCAACATCCATTACACATTAAAAAAATTTGTTGTGTGAATGATACATTGCAAACCTGTGAAGCCCTACTAATTAAAATATTCAGTTATTTTTTAAAAAAATGCCCTTTCATTAGATCAAAATAATAATTTAGACACCATGTATTGCACAATAAACAAGTTATGACATTCAAAAACAACAAAGCATTAAATAATAATTAAGAAAACTACAACAAAGTTCGTAATTAATTTCACTATCCAATAACATCCATTACACATTAAACAAATTTGAGGTTTGAATGATGCATTAAAAAACTGTAAAGCCCTGACTGTAAAAATGTTTAGTTATTTTCAAAAAAATGTCCACCCATCAACTCAAAATAAGAATATCTTAGACACCATGTATTCCACAATAAACAAGTAACGACAACCCCCCCCCCCCACAAATCATAAAAAAATAATTAAGAAAACTACAACATTCGTAATTAATTTCACTATCCAACAACATCCATTACACATTAAAAAAATTTGTTGTGTGAATGATACATTGCAAACCTGTGAAGCCCTACTAATTAAAATATTCAGTTATTTTTTAAAAAAATGCCCTTTCATTAGATCAAAATAATAATTTAGACACCATGTATTGCACAATAAACAAGTTATGACATTCAAAAACAACAAAGCATTAAATAATAATTAAGAAAACTACAACAAAGTTCGTAATTAATTTCACTATCCAATAACATCCATTACACATTAAACAAATTTGAAGTATGAATGATGCATTAAAAAACTGTAAAGCCTTGACTGTAAAAATATTTAGTTATTTTCAAAAAAATGTCCACCCATCAACTCAAAATAAGAATATCTTAGACACCATGTATTCCACAATAAACAAGTAACGACAACCCCCCCCCCCCACAAATCATAAAATAATAATTAAGAAAACTACAATATTCGTAATTAATTTCAGTATCCAACAACATCCATTACACATTAAAAAAATTTGAGGTATGAATGATGCATTACAGAACTGTGAAGCCCTACCTATTAAAATATTCAGTTATTTAAAAAAAAATATCCGCCAAAAAGTTTAAAAAAAAAAAGAATAATTTACACACTCCAGAATAAACAAGTGAAGACATGCAAAAACAACACAGCATAAAAAAATAAGATGAAACACTACAACATAGTTAAAAAAAACGACTATGAAATTTAATTTCACTATCCAATAACATACAACACATTAAATAGTAATCATGTTAAAATACGCATGGAAAAATATGATGCATAAAACAAGAGGAAGGAAATATGAATCGCTCTAATAAAAAATACTCTGTTACCAGTACGAATTCATTTGAAAAGGATATGAAGAGAGCTCCAAAATGGTACGAAAATCGTCTTGAAGCATTTATTTCAACATTAGAAGTTGATCCGATTAATGCATCTGATAAAAAATTGGAAAATCTGGAAAGTCAATTTATGAAACGCTTTGGGGATTTTAGATTTGTATATTACATAGATATAAAAAATAGTTCAGTGTGCAAACTGAAGTTCAGACATAGGAAAAAGGTCTATAAATAAGGAACAAAAAAAGAAAGAGAAAAAAAAAAAAAATTCCCCCCTTCATGGAATTTTTTTTTCCTTCTTTTTTTGGAAGCTAAGCTTTTCCTACCTATATTTGGTACATTTTTTAAAAATTTATACTTAAAGTTTTAATATTTTATTTATCTGTATGAATTCAGGTGAAAAACCGTTCATTTACTCATAACGATATCTCTGGAACTATTAAACCTACAGACTTGAAATTTTGCACCAGCGTTCTTTTCATGCAGTACAGATCGTCTAAGAAAAGGTTTTGCGAAAATCGGCCTCCAAGGGGGATTTCGAGGGGCTTAAAAGGGAGGGTATAGATAAATATATTCCCATTTTTGAACTGATAGAGCAATAGTCTTGAAATTTGGCAAGCATGTCCCTCTCATAGAACACAGAGCGTATGAGAAAGGGATTTATGAAAATCGATCTGGAAGGGGGGTTTCAAGGGGCTAAAAAGGGGGTTGTGGATACATATTAACAGTTTTTGTTCTCTTCGACCTACTGTCTTGAAATTTGGCAGGCATGTCCCTCTCATTGAGTACAGTTCGTCCGAGAACGGGTTTTGCGAGAATTGACCTCTAAGGGGTGGTGCGGGGGGGTTAAGGGGGGTATAGATAAATATATTCCTGTTTTTGAACTATTGGACCTACAATCTTGAAATTTGGCAGACATGTCTCTCTCATAGAGTACAGTTCGTCTGAGAACAGGTTTTGCGAAAATCGACATCCAAGGGGGTTTCGAGGGGCTTAAAGGGAAGGGTATAGATAAATATATTTCCGCTTTTGAACTGATAGAGCTACAGTCTTGAAATTTAGCAAGCATGTCGCTCTCAAAGAACACAGAGCGTATGAGAAAGGGATTTATGAAAATCGATCTGGAAGGGGGGTTTCAAGAGGCTAAAAGGGGGTTTGTGGATACATATTAATTGTTTTTGTACTATTAGACCTACAGTCTTGAAATTTGGCAGGCATATCCTTCTCATTGAGTACAGTTCGTCTGAGAACGGGTTTTGCGAAAATTGACCTCTAAGGGGTGGTGCGAAGGGTTTAAGGGGGGTATAGATAAATTTATTCCTGTGTTTGAACTATTGGACCTACAGTCTTGAAATTTGTCAGACATGTCTCTCTCATAGAGTACAGTTCGACTGAGAACAGGTTTTGCGAAAATCGACATCCAAGGGGTGTTTCGAGGGGCTTAAAGGGGAGGATATAGATAAATATATTCCCATTTTTGAACTAATAGAGCTACAGCCTTGAAATTTGGCAAGCATGTCCCTCTCATAGAACACAGAGCGTTTGAGAAAGGGATTTATGAAAATCGATCCCGAAGGGAGGTTTCGAGGGGTCAAAAAGGGGGTTGTGGATACATATTAACCGTTTTTGAATTATTAGACTTACAGTCTTGAAATTTGGCAGGCATGACCCTCACATGGAGTATAGTTCGTCTGAGAAAGGGGTTTTTTTTGCGAAAATCGATCTTCAACAGAGGTTGCTAGGGTTTTAAAGGGATTATAGATAAATTTATTCCCGTTTTTGAACTATTGGAAATACAGTCTTGAAAATTGGCATGCATGTCCCTCTCATGGAGTACAGATCGTCTGACAACGGGTTTTGCGAAAATCGTCCTCCAAAGCGGGTTGCGAGGGGTTAAAGGGGGAGTTATAAATTAATATATTCCCGTTTTTGAACTATTAGACCTACAGACTTGAAATTTGGCTTGCACGTTGTTCTCATAGAGTACAGATCGTTTGAGAAATGGTTTTATGAAAATCGATCTCGAAGGGGGTTTTGGGGGTTAAAAAGAGGGTCGTGGATACATATTTTACCGTTTTTGAACTATTAGAGCTACAGATTTGAGATTTTGCAGTTATTTCCCTCTCATGGAGTACAGATCGTCTGACAACGAGTTTTGCGAAAATCGGCCTCCAAGGGGCGTTTGTGAGGGGTTAAAAAAGGTGTATATATAAGTATTTTCCGGTTTTTGAACTAGTAAACCAATAGACCTGTAATTTTGCAGGCATGTCCCGTTCTTGGAGTTCAGATCGTTTAAGAACGGGTTTTTGCGAAAATCGACCTCCTAGGAGAATTGCGAGGGTTTAAAAGGGAGGGGGGTAGATAAATATTTCCGTTTCTGAACTATTAGAGCTATAGTCTTGAAATTTGACAGACGTATTGCTCTCATAGATTAGAAGTCCGCTAAGAACGGGTTTTACGAAAATCGATGATTTTTACAATTCTAAGGGGGTTTCGAAGTGTTAAAAGGAGGGGGTATAAATAAATAATCCTGTTTTTGATTTATTAAACCTACATACAGTCTTGAAATTTGGCAGGCATGTCTCTTTCAAGGATAAGAGATTCGTTACGAACGATCAGCCGTATCAATGATACGAGGCCCCAAAGTTTCCAACCAAAAAATCACAAAATGTTAAGGCCCCCCCCCCCCTCCCGAAGAGCCTTCAATGAATTTTGATATGTGGCCCACTATGGACTAGCTACGCCAGTGCCTTGGAGTATATGAAGGCTTTTCAAGTGTAATACCAGCAACTCAGGAAAGAACCGAGACCAGTTCAACAAAATAAACTTGTACTATTATTCCTTATAGTTCACACAGCAATGAAAGTTAGAGTGTATATGAATATAAAACCTGGATGAAGTCTTTAATTTACATCGTCTGGGTTATAACATGAGAGCTATTAGCGTTGGACCTCTTAATTATAATTCATGGATTAAGATTAAGACGACACCTTAGATGGCATCCCCCCCCCCTCAGATCTTCCATAACCCGCCAAAGAAAGAATTTTGAGCTTTGACGGATTTAGCGTGCATCGGCTCCTCTACACGATGGTACTTTAGTGGCAGTAGGTTTCGAAGCCACGACTCGAGATTGGCCATGAGTTCGCGACCATGACCATAGGCTACCGCTGCCAACGAAAAGGGGAAATTTGCTACTGGAAAATGGCTACAGCCACTTAAATAGATTGAGTGATTGACAGTGCCCTTTAATTCCAGCTGGAACCTTTATCTTTTATCTGGATAGCTGTAAAACACTTGGCGGTGGCCTTTTGCCCAGAATGTTAGAATTGTTTTAAAAATGAAAATGCATTCAGATAAGATAAATAATAAGATGTTTGAATAGTTTTAAAACATGACAGGCTAGTGAATATATGAATTTGATGAAGAAATTTGATAAGATTCAATCATTCTATTTGTTTTCTTTAAAAATATATTGCATTTTTTTTTTCAAAAAAAATGCAAGTTATTGTTGCAAAATTTCGACATTGTACTCTGAAAAACATTTGCGTAAAGTCGAATGAAACAAAACTGGATAATTACTTATACTTAGATATTTGTCTTGTTATTCAATTCTTATTTGCTTTATAATGTTTTTTTATTATGTGAAAAATTTCAACGACATACAGCTTTTATCGGGCTACCGATACGATAGTATCATGAATGATCACTTTTTCTTACAGGACATTTATTGCTTAGCTTTTTCATCAAAAACAAAAGAATAAACGTGACTTTAATTAAAACAGTTTTAGGAAATTTGAAATTTAAAAAATTTTCTTAACATTTTTATCGGCTGTTGGAGAAATCTTATTTTAAAATTACATTAAGATTTACCTATTCCACAGACAAAAAAATTTTGAAAGCCATGGTTGATTGGTTGATTATTAATATTGTTCGAATTGAGATATTAGTAAATTATAACGCAATTGGAACAATAGTGTGATATCAATAAGCAATCATTCAACTGAAGCAATGAAAGGGCTGTTGGTGGCGGACTTTGAAAGCTTGTCTCATGATCAGTGACGAGGACAACACTTGTGACGGTACTTTGAGTTCCAAGCTTCCACATCTCACCAACGTGAGGACTTGGAGCCGCGACAGTCATGCATCAGCACCATTACACAAAGGGTTTTAGACAAAGGACTCCAATTCACGACTCGACAGTAACATTCCGGACACGAATTCGCTTTCATAATTAATCGGCTACCGCGTCCAAGAAGGCCACAAGGAATATTTTTCATGTAATATAATTGGTACTTGTTAAAGATAAGACTTATGTTAAATGTTAACATGGTATTGTTGTTATGCCAATAGATGGGGCCCGTATCTCTCATTTGTATTTATAGTTTTTCTTATGTAACTTCTTCTAGCTCTAGCCGCCTTGTGCGCAGGTTGTAATTTAAGTCTCTGATAATTCTCGTATTCTGTAAATAATAAAAACTTAAACAGTACTTGACACAATATTAGAAATATTTGTGGATCAATAGCTCTAATTATTGTGATTAATCCAAAATACTGTAAAAAGCAAAACATTTGTGTATTCCTGATATATAACCTACATCTTCATTTAATCTTTATTCACAAATATATGTCAATCCAAATGTCCCTTTTCAATTCCTGGGCACTTTAACAATATGCATTAAAAAGCAGATTGTCAATAAAACTATTTAAATTCAATGGATTTAGCTCTTAATCTTTCGTTCAAAAAATATTGAATATTGTTATCAAATTTCATCAGAACACAAAAAAGCACTTCCTCTTCGATATAACACCGGATGTTGTAGTCTTCCTTTCGATTGAAATCTTATGTTCCAATTGTTCCTGCAACTGAAAAATGGAAGGAGAAAATTAGTTTCCGAGTTCTCTTTCACAATGATCCAAAAAAGGGGATGAAAACTATATTTTTACAGAACTAATAATAAGATATTTCCTTTTAGTATATTTTATTTAATGTGCTTGTAGACTGTGTTTGACCCACTTTTAAAGCGTATCATTTGTGAGATAACACTTAAAAAATGAAATTTCATGACATCATTCTTCCTTTTCGATTGATTTTGGACCGTTGCCAATTGTTCTTAGAATCGATGCAATATGAGCATAGAAAATCTTTCTATATTGAAAGATTACGTGAGTTAAATTATATGTTATTGAAAATATATGTTTGATAAAATAAATGAATTTTCTTTTTCATTTACTCTTAAAATGTACGTCCTAAATATTATGTAATTAACATATATCAGAAAGAACCCAGACAATTATTTTACTGTTGCCAATTTTAATTTAATAATGCAATGTAGTTACTAATAAAAATACATTGTTAAGAATTACGTAATTAATATTCTAACTACTCTATAGAATCAAAAATAATAATATTATAAATTATTCTATGTAATATATTTGATTTTTTTCTAGTTTAACGTAGAAATTACTTTAAAATAAATAATTATATTAATAAAAACTTAAATAATTAAAACTCAGATAAATTAATTTTATGACCTCAGAGGAAAAATAGTTCGCGTCATTAAAATTATGTGACGAATAAAAAATTCCAATTATGAAAGAAAATCACAAAAAAAACACCTTAATAATTATTTTCAAAATTATTCCTGTTGATATTTGTAGAATGCAGCATAATTCAATTCTATTTTCTTCTTGATGCAAGGTGTGATATAATTAAAAATAAAAATAAGAAAAAAAAGTCTAAAATTTTGGTGGAACTTACGAATTTTTTATTCCTTGGCTGCATAACTGGTTATATGTTTTCATTTAAAATTCTATTCTTATCACCGTTAGATCAGTAGAATCTAACAAGAAGTATGTTAATGTGATACTTAATCAAACTGAAGCTATATAATGTGAGCAGGTGTTTGAATAATATGTTTACGTGAAAAATAAGTAGCATTCAAATCTATTTTTGTGATTAAGTAAAATTTATCTGGCCCAAGTAGATAACAGCAATTATTAGATAAATATAAAAAGTTTTAAAACAAGATATCAATCATTGGCATGGCCAAGTAATTTTAGCGCGTTTTTCACATGTTGTATTTTACAATAATGCAACTAATGAACTTTTTACTAACAGAAAATAGTGTGTACTATACTTTAAAAAAAAATTAAAAATTAAATTTAAAAAAAAAATTTAAATTATTAAATTTAAATATGATTCGGATCATCTAGGGCACAAATGCGACCGAATGCCGAAAACCCGAGGACCATCGGTTAATTATTGGCTGAGAAAAAGGTACGACAAAATATGGAACGAAGACGAAGACGAAATTTGCGTCCTAATAGCGCTTTTTTTACACTACGTGAAAAACGCGCTAAAAAGTCGTAACAAAATATGGCGTTTGAGAAAATTACTGGTAGCGTGAGAGTAAGGAAATTAAATACTTGGTTTAGTAACGTCACAGCTATTTCTTACATAATATACATTTGCATTGAAGTTATTCAAAATATTGGTCATTTGATTAAAGTTCAGAATATGATATTTGTGGGGGAGGAGATCACACGACCGTTTCCTTCGGTGTTTTTCAACGAACTACCCTCCATTCCAGGTTTTTGGGATGGGGGTGGTTTCTTTCTAACACCTCGAATTACACTCGGAGTTTCCGTTTCACAGTCAGGTGCCTAATCCAGTTGTTGGGGTGCACGGAAATCGATTTCTGGGCAACGATAGATGAAAGGCCCCGCAATATTTAGGGTTGCACGTGGGGACCGGAATACTGCTGTCCTATCCACAAAAAAAAGCCGATTTTTCACTTGTGTGACAAGAAAACGTTGCAAAAGAAAGAATTTTTCCCCAACTAACTAGAATTCTCACTCATTGGATTTGCTGATCCCTAAGCCTGAATATGGACTTGAAGCTTCCAATTCCATAGCCTTTGTTTGAAAAAAAAAAAAGATTCTATAATAGCAAACTACTAGAATATGTAATTAGAAAAACGTGTCATCCATGTTTTTTTTTTTTTTAATTATACTGTTGAGAATTTTAAAAACTAATTTGTTGAGTGCCTCGCCGCTTGTAAAAGAAGTTGTGATCGCTTCCCAAATGTAGGGAGGTGAAATATGATCAGCGATTGGGGTGCCCCCGATAAGACGCGGGGAGTGAGAGTGCAATGACCAGAGATGGCCATGGGCTTTTGGAATAAAGAGACATATATACAACGCAGTCCACTATTTAGTCTTTTGAGTATGAGTGTTTTAATTTAAACTGAGCTATCGATGGGCCAAAACATAATTTTTGATGAGTTATAAATATATATAAAGCTACGAGCAGAATTCGGATTTAAAAATACATATTTTTTAAACACATTTTTATATTAAATGCTGTAAATAAAAAAATAAAAAAAATTATTTATAAAAGTACAATAAAAAATACATGAACAGTTAGTAATGTTTTTTTAAAGATAAAATCTCTATTTTCTTACCTTTTACCTATAGTATATATTTTCGTAAAGCCATATATAAAAAAAAAGATTTTTCCTCCAATGTTCTCTACAGGAGAATTATAAAAGACAGTTACCTAAAGAATCCAAATTCTCATTTTAGATAAAAATAAAAAAAATACACTTGATTATCATCAGTTACAAGAAAATGTGTCAAATAATTCATCTTATCATCAAAATGTACTGTTGATTAAACTATAACGTGAAGAATCTGGCGAGTAAGAAAGTAATAAAAACACAGATAAAAAGAGCAAAACTTAAAAAAATAAAATTAAAAAAATAAATAATTGGTTTACTCTAAACAAAAACTTGATTATCTCTCAGCTGCAAAGCTTGAGTACGTGAAGAATTTTTTAAAATTTTGTTTTTCAAATGTATTTTAACTCCTATACCTTAATTTCTACACCTATTATTTTATAAAGTTTTAATTTATTTTTGCTTTTTATCATTTATTTCTTAAAAAATTATGCTTTGTCAATCGTTAGATGAATTGGGGGGGGGGGGGAATTAGCGAAGCAGTCTTGAAGATTTTTAAAGCAATATAAAGGATCTAAGAATGTGTTAGAAAAATCGAAAAATTTGTTTCTCCTTTTTCTTTCATGCTGAGGAAGTAAGTGACGGTATTTTTCGTATCATTAATCACGCAATGAAAAGCAAGAGACGTTTTGAAAACAAAGGAACTTAACCAAATCCATTTCTTTCATACAAAGCGAAGAATAAATGACATTTTTATGTCTTTTTGAAAGCTTTTTTGAACGATTACCTTAATTTAGCCTGGAAGTTACAAAACCATTTTTGCTCTTATAATTTGGACTTATTTTACTGCGTTTTTCTATTATTCTCTATGTATAGATGTAAATTACTTCTAATTAAGAACATTTTCTTGTCTAGATATTGTTTTAATAATCATTTTCCTAATTTTAAAATTAGTAAGGAATTGTCTGATTTTATATTTTAGTTTATTCTTTCATAATATTTTCTATCAGACCACTTTAAATTAAAACGATTAGATATTTATTTTCTTATCTGAATTTATGATTTAGAAGGAATAGAGTTAATGAATAATGTATTATTACATTAGATTTAACTAATAATCCACAGAGTTCTCAAACATGCCCCTTTTTATTTACTGATCTCTTCTTTGAAAAATGAAATTTTTCAAAATTTTTTTATTAAGTATGTTTAATAAGTGCAAGCTTTTTCATCTATAAAATATAATACGAATTTTAAATCTGTTTTTTTTAAAACATACTCACGTTTCCACTTTTAGAAGTTTGAAGCTATTAATATTTTTTTTAAAAATTCAGTTCTCCCAAAACATAATAATTTCTCTAAATTTCTGATAGGTAACAATTTTTATTCAACAATATTTGTTTAAAAAAAGGACATACGTCAAACCACAGGCTTAGCTAGTCGTGAGTGGGCCCCGTATCAAAATTCCTTGGGGGCATTTTAACTCTTTACAACTGTTTGCTTTCGCATTTTGGGGCCCCTGCAGTGTGGGAGCCCGTATCATTGATACGGCGGTAGCTACACCCCTGCGTCAAATTAGTAATTTCAATCAAGAAACCTCAACTTTTGAAAAGTATTTTAAAACTTTATTAAATAAAAAAGGGCAACGTTGTCTTAGAAGTTTTCCTAAAACAATAATAATAATTATGAGAACAAATTATTTCAACATGCATGCATTGAAAACAATGTTACAAAAATCAATTTCTTCTTAAAATTTCAGATTTTGATACAATTTATCACTTTACCACTGTACAAACTTTGCACATACGTCGAAGGCTCAGAAATAAAAATCGTACAATTTGGAGATAAATGACAAGACGGTTCTTTTAGTAATAGTCACTGGAACCTCTTGCAAATTCATCTGATACATGAAGGTGTCCTCTCTAGGTCTCCACGACAATCCCAAGGTCTTTACTAACTCCTCATTTTCATTGAAGAGGAACTCCTTGTTTTCCGTGGGCACGTCTTTCAACAATTCCTCACTGTTGGCGCTCCACTTGTAAAGATGAAAACAGCCCTCTTTCATCAAGCCAATTAGTTGTCGCTGCATCTCTTTAGCAGTAGTGATGTCGTCTGCTCCTGACAAAATGTCATCCATGTAGGTGCTATTTTCGATAACTGGAGTGGCAAGTGGGTACTTGTTCTTCCCTTCATGGGCTAATTGTAGAAGACATCTGGTAGCTAAATATGGAGCTGGTTTGGTCCCATACGTAACCGTTTTCAAGCGATAAGACACGATATCTTCTTCAGGTGATGGTCTCCATAAAATTCTGAGAAAATCTTGTTGATGCTCCTGCACCTTTATTTGACGAAACATCTTCTTTATATCACTCAAAAAGGCCACAACATATTTTCTAAATCTTAAAAGAATATGAAACAAATCAGGTTGAATAGTGCCTCCCTTAAGCAAAATGTCATTCAAAGAGTTTCCGTTGCTACTTTTGCATGAAGCATCAAACACGACTCTCAGCTTAGTCGTTTTACTCTCAGGGCGAATCACAGCATGGTGAGGAATGTAATAATGTAATCCTGGCTCCTCCTCTTTAACTCGCTGCATGTGATCAAGATCCTCATATTCTTGTAGAAATTCGACATATTTATCTTTTATGTGAGGTTCTCTAACAAATCGCCTTTCCAACAATTTTAATCTGCGAATAGCAGTAGACTTTGACTGCCCCAGTTCAATGTCATTGTCTTTCATGGGCATCTCGACGCAAAAACGTCCGTTAGTGTCCCTCGCCATAGTTTTCAAAAAATGTTCATCGCATTTCTTAAGTTCATCACTAACAAATTTGGTGGGTACAATTTCTTCTATTTCCCAGAATGATTTTAAAGTATCATTTAAAGTTTCAAAGTCTTTTGTGATTAAACCACAATGCAATGAGCCACTTGAGAACCTCGAGGTGTTACCACTAATTATATAGCCAAATTCAGTATTTTGTAAGATCAAATTACCATTATCTAATTTGTATTTACCATCTCTCAAAATATCAAAGAAAATATCTGCTGATAATAAGGCATCGATAGAATTACTAGTATTAAAAGTGGGGTCTGCTAGATGTACATTGCTTGGAAACACAATATGTGAAATATCAAAGGAATTAACAGGTATCATATTAGTAATTTTGGGTACAACTTTAAAATCCACAACACGTTTATATGATCCAGAACCATTTGAAATTACTCCTTTGATTTTTGATTTTATATTAACATTCGAACCACCCAAACCAGAGACCGACATATGAGTTTTTAATTTACGCAAATTCAAGAAATCTGCCGTGCTCGACCTCAATAGAGAAACTTGCGACCCGCTGTCTGCGAGGACGCGTAAAGGAACTTTTTCCCCAACAGAATTTTCAACATAAATTATACAAGTCGATAAAATAATATCATTTTTATGTTTCTGGGAAGCGGAAACACTCATGTTCACTCCCGAAACCTGACCTTGAACAATGTTGTTTTGAGCACTCGGAAAATTAAAAGAATTCCTATCAGTTTTATTTTGATTATTTTTTATACTAGAATTTTGAAAACAAATTGGTTCGATGACGTCATCTTGGCGCCTGGTGTCTGGTTGGGATGACTCTCAAAGTTTTGCATCTCCTGATTTTTTACATTAACAAAATGTAACAACTGATTATGGTTCTTTTTGCAAAAACAAATATGCTTAGATCTACATTGTGATACCTTATGGTTTGGTTTCAAGCATTTTAAACATAAATTCAAAGATTTAACAATATTATACCTCTCTCTAACAGGCATATTTTTAAATTTATCACAGTTATACAGGTCATGGTTCAAAGAACAAAGATTACATTTTTTGTCAACATTTGCATCTGTATGTAATATGAAGCTTTTGTGACGTGGAGAGTCTTTAAAATTTTGTTTATCTTTTGTTCCTGCGGATGGCAGGTTTTCTAAAAATAAACAACGTTTATTCAAAAAAGCCAAAAAATCATCCCACTTAGGAATGTCTGTACTCTCCAAGGTCATTTCGAAAAGACGCTTTGTTTCAGTATCCAAAACCTGCATAACTAATTGTATCAACAACAATTCTGAAAATGTATTATGCTCAATTTTTAGCAATTTTAATGCTCTTAAATGTTTAGTACAAGTATCAACCAAATTTCTTAACTCAGCTATTGAATCACCTCTAAATTTTTCATATTTCAACATCAACAAAGCATTTATATGTTTATTATTAGTCTTTTGTTTTCAAACCTCTGCTCTAGAGCCAGAAACAACGAATCATATGTGTCATCCACAGTTTGGACATGTTTTGCAATTCCTATTAAACACGATTGTAAATGTTGCAATTTTTGTTTATCATTTAAACCACAATTTTCAATTATTTCTTTGAATTGCTCTTTAAAAATAAACCATGTTTCTATGTCCCCATTAAACTGTGGAAGCGATAATTCTGGTAATCTAAAGCACGGTTTGATAACATTAGACACAGCATTTGAACCAGTTTCATTATTATTTTTACTATATTTTAAATTCAAGGATTTAAGTCTTACCTTGAGTTTCTCAATGTGTTCATTGCAAATGGTAATTTTTCCATCGAAAATTTTAAAATCTATATCTGATAAAGTGAAAATTTCTTCTTTAACTGATTCATATTTTGCATTAAGTCTATCAAATTGACTTAATTTGAAAGATAACACTTCTTTGTCATCTTCAACGAAAGTGTCCACAAATGCGATAAATCCACTCAACTGTTTTTCGATGTCGCAGAACTTCCTTTCGAGAATTTTAACGCCTTTCGCCATGACGCATTGAAAGCAATGATACCAACGTAAATATTTCTTAAATATCTTCTAAATCCACAGGTTCTGGCGATTTAATAATACTCCGCAAGACGGATCATTTTTTTATGTACAAACTTTGCACATACGTCGAAGGCTCAGAAATAATTTTAATACGAAATAACGATTCAACGAATTTTTACCAATGCATTACGACACCTTTATTCAAACTCGAACGAACAACAACTACACAGAGAGAAGAAACAAAAAACAAAGTACACAAAAAAGGGGGTTGTTCCATTTCTCCGTACAAGAGGGGTGAGGTGAGAAGGAATGACGCAACGGTCCGTAACAACCACCTTATATAAGTGATTACTTATAAACATAGAAACACTACTTTTAGATTACGAAATTATATGTACAGACGACTCTCGCTAATTCAAACCTTCGTTAATACGAACCTCTCACTAATTCGAAGTATATGATGAGCCCCTAGAAAAACTCGAGATATTTCGAGTTAGTTAGTTATAAAGTTAGATTGAATGCCATAAAACAAAAAAAGATAACAGATTTTTTCCTCCCCAAAAAATTATTATAATTGTGTACAGCATGTATTTTTTAATACATAAATATATTCTTTAAAAACAAGACTTTTTAATATTTATACTGTATAATATATGTAATTTTTAAAAATACTTTAAAATAATTTTATACGTATGTACAATTGTTGTTTCATTACATAGTTTCAAATTAAATGTGTTAGAAAAAAATTTCTCTTCGGGTATTTCGGGAGATTTTTCCTATCCTCTTGATAATTCGAAGTTTTTCATTGGTCCCTTCAACTTCGAATTATCGAGAGTCGACTGTATTGATACAATTTTAATAAATATTTTATCATCCATTTCCTTACGATTAAAATTATTTCATAAATTAACTGTGTGTGAGAAACTAAAGTTATTTTACTATTATACAAAAAAAATTATGCTCAATTAATTCAGATATTTCTCACCAAATAAAACTTAAATATAATTTCCCTTGAAAATAATACTGATAAGTCATATGATTGTGATATACACTTGCCTCCGAAAGTTTGCATACAGGCAATCATCTTACGTGTTTATGCTGTACTTAATATTAAAATCTCGCTTTAGAAAATCAAGATAGCACTGTAAGGGATTCTTCAAATTTTACTTATTCAAACAGCAACAAATATCACCTTAACATAAAAAAACAAGAATGACCCCCATCAAATAATCACCAACGCCGCCCATCCGGTATAGTGGTCAGTGAAGCTGACTGCGGTGCCGTAGGGACTGGGTTCGAATCCCGGAGAAGGCATGGATGTTTATGTTGTAATCCTTTCTTCTGTCTGTGTTGTATACCCCCGTGTTATACATTGCGTGGTGCACGGGGTTTATAAATGTTAAAACAAAAAAAAAATTTTTTTTTAAATAATCACCAACCATCCGCACCAAAAGTCTGCGTACACTTACAAAATAGAGCTTTTTAAGACCTTTCATTGCAAAAATATTGCAGTAAATCAGGTTTTTAAGTAATTATAAGCGTATTTTACAATTTATTTAAGATTTCAGATTTGAAAACTTTTGTGGTTCCATGGCAGGCAATAGAATAGAGATCGATATATTATTGAAAGAAAAATCATCAGAAATCTTCAGAAAAGGGGGAAATTTTTAAAGAAATTGCTGAAACTGTTAATAGGAGACATTCACTGATTGAAACAGAGTTCATAAACTACAAATCAACAAAAATTTTAACGTCCTCGCCAAGATCCGGCCGCCCGTCTGCAGTGTCACCTCGAGAATCTTGCTTTGTAATATGCTCTATAAAAATAAATCTAAGACTATAAGCTTCACAAATAGCTAAAAGTGTAGCTGAAATCTTGCACAAAAATGTGACTTTAACCAGAATTCGAAGCGAACTGGAAAAGGCGACTATCATGGCCGAGTTGCATTCAAGAAGTCATTTATCTCTCGAGTGAAAAGAGCTAAGAGAATGACCTTTGCCAAAAAACATCTAAATAAAACACATAATTATTCGAAAAATGTAATATATTCAAATGAAAATATTTTTTTGTAATTTGGCATCAAAAACCACAAAAATATGCCTGCAAAAATTCCTGGACAGATCTTAAGAAAGGGAATCCTTTTTCGACTATCAAACATGACAAAATAGGCATAATGTTTGGGGGTGCAGTGGAAGCCTTTCGGCTTAGTAATCTGGAATTTATTGAATCAACAATGTACAAAACTAATTACTTTAACTTATTGAAGTAAAATATCAGGGAAAGTGCCGAGAAATTTGCGGTGGGTGATAATTTTTACTTTCAGTGGTACAAAGGTACCGAGCAAAGGACTCCCATTGTGAAGCCGTGGCTGTTCTGACATGTCCCAAACCAATCCCGAGGCCATCCTATAGTCCCCACACCTAAGAACAATACAGCATTTATGGGATTTACTCGAGTGTATAATCAGGGAAAATGTAATAACATCCAAGAAAATGCTCAAAACTGCCATAGTAGAAGAATGGAACAAAATATACACAGATGAGACAGCTAAGCTAGTTTAATCCCTGCGAAATATTATGAAAGAGTTGTAGAAAGAACGGAATAGCTTAAAAAGTATTAACTTTTAGTTGCAATCCATTATTCTAATGGTTTTTTCAAGTGTACGCAGACTTTTGACGCACACGATTTGTGTCATTCTGAAGTTATAAATATTTGTATTATTTTATGTAATATTCAGGTGATTGTTGCTTATACTATTTGAACTAACGACTATAGATGAATCAATAATAAATAGTGTTGATTCAGAAAGACTTCATTTAATTAGCGATTTTTACATCAATATAAAAGATGATCGCCTGTACGCAGACTTTCGGAGGCAAGTGTATAAAATGAATCGATTTTTAGATTTCACAAATCCTAATATTGCAATAATTTTACACGTATGAAACTAAGCAAACATTAAACTCCATCATATTTGATTTAAACGGAAAACAATGACTGACTGTTGAAAAGAACAAAAAACTCATAGAACAACGTTTGAATCAAAGATTAAGAAGTATATTTTTATATATATATTTCAAACGTGACTTGAAAAAAAAAAAACACTTTCCCCCTGACTGATACTTGTATTTCAAGTTTTAAGTAACGATTATTTTTATACATATGAAAAGTTGCATGTCTAGCTGATGCTAACACAGGATGATCCTAGACAAAACTTGCTTTCCCCTTCCTGTTAGGAAATGCAGATACACACAAACACATACCCCATCGTTAAAATTCCTTCACCTGACGAAATTGCTACTTTTTAGCAACCGTTTATCTGACCTTGAATCTGACGAGATATTTTATAACCTCTTTTCGTAAGCGTATCACTTCAATACGTTTCGATTTCTTAAAATAAAATATTCCTCTTTTTCTGTAGTAATGATACGTGCAATCCATTTTTATGCATCTGTTGTTCCCAAATAGGTCAAAAGAGCCAAATTCTAATTATTTTCCTCCAAATTGTTACACAATGGCTAGATATTTGTGTTCGAAATAATAAATTGTTTTCATAGGGTAAGGAATACAGACATTTCTTTACAAATAAATATATATTAGTGTGAAAGAAAACGTTTTTTTGTGTGTGTGGTATGAAAGAACATACTTCAATGTAAGTTTGATTTCTGAGTGAATGTTCGCATTATAAAACAAAACGAAGGCTGTGGACGATGAACGTAATTTTGAACACGATCATTGTTTGTTTACTGAAGTAAATGACATAAAAAAAAGTTATTTACGGTTCATTAATTCCTTTCATATAATTAATAGTACAAACGTGCATACAATTGACAGATTGAAATTTGTGTGACTTCAAATTTTGTTTTCAAATTCTTAAATTTATAACCAAAAATCGGCTTCTACAACACAGAATAGTTATTTTAAACCAAGCGAGGAAAATCTATTTTACTTTTTGTGAAAATAACAAAAAATTTAAAATGAACCTCCTCATTAAACAAACAGTCGGATGTGCAATTCTATGTCATAATCAA
>BMAO01011516.1:0-80707 GCA_019973975.1 Trichonephila clavata | reverse complement strand
AAAGACATATACAGGGTGTTTCATAATGATGGGAGTAACTTTAGGGGTGATAGTACACATCAAGACGAGTAATAGTAAATAGGAAACCAAGTGTCCCAAACGTCTTCCGAAGGAGAAAGGCGCCATCAAAGTTTAGGGTCCTAAATTTCAAATGATGATAAAAAAAACGGGAAAATGGATCGATTCATTTGCGGTTTTCACTAAAATCATTTCTTTAAATTAGTATTTTCATTAAAAAAAGTTTTAAGACAAAGTTAAAAAAATGCCGTTAGAGGGCGCTCTAGACTTTGGAGTACCGAACAACTACATTTTACCAGTATTTTTTTTATTTTGTTAAATGTTTACAAAAGCTTAGATTTTAACTTGAATTTTGAGCGCAAAATTGAAACCATCGGGAGCGGTTAAGTGGCGCAAATGTAACCGCGTTTAGGGAGGAAAAATTTGAAAATGCTCGTATGTAATGATCAAAATAAAAAACGATAAAGCAAACTTTAAGAGGCGGATAGTACAACACCAAAACAAGTAACATTCATCAAAGAAATCATACTCGTAATTTTAACCCGAAGGTGATAGAGGGCGCTGAAAACAGATTTCGTTTTAAGAGACAAAAAGGAAACAAAGAACATTTACGTTATAAAAAAAAAGTTTAATTAGAAATGATTACAATATCTGTTCGAAACACTGACCATTAGAGGCGATGCATGCGGTACAACGGCGAAGAAGGGATTCACGAACCCTCTGAAACACGCCAGGAGTATCGCGCACCTCTCCTGCAGCTGCCGAAAGTTCTGGCGACGAGTTCTTCTGCAGTTTCGATAGGAGTCTCATACATAAGACTCTTCAAGTGTCCCACAAAAAGAAATCCAGGCATGAAAGATCGGGCGATCGCGCTGGCCAAGGGACAGGACCACTTCGCCCAATCCATTGATTTGGAAAGGTTGCGTTTAGATAATTTCGCACCTCTGGCGCAAAATGAGCTGGTGCTCCATCCTGCTGGAACCACATTACTCGCCGGATACGAGGGGGAACATCTGTTATCATTTCCGGCAGCACCTGTTGCAGAAAGGTAAGATATTTTTTTCCATCAGGCGTTCTGGCAGAAGATAAGGTCCAAGTAGATGGTCACCAATTATTCCTGCCCAAACATTTATGGAAAATCGTCGCTGATATGCATGTGTAGAAGACGCATGTGGATTTACATCTGCCCATTGGTGGGAATTGTGGGTGTTAAATGTACCGTCACGTGTAAATGTACATTCATCTGTTAAAAAGCACAGTTTGCACCAAAATCGGGATTTAGGGTGTGCTTCTGCAGATACCAGCGAGCAAAATCCATTCGACGAGGAAAATCCCTTTCAGTCAGTTTCCTGGACTCGTTGGACATGAAAAGGATGCATACTTTCATCCTTTAGTACTCGCCATGTCGTGGAGGGTGATACTTCAATTTGACTAGCCACTGCTCGCGTGCTTGTATTTGGATGATCAGTCACCATATCCAGAATTTTTTCTTCCACGGCTACCGTTCTGTTAGACTTCGCACAGCCTGCATTTGAACGTGCACCAAAAAAGGATCCTGTCTCACACAACTGTCTGTGCAAGCGCACAAATGTTTTATCATTGGGCAACCGCCTGTTGGGAAACTTTTTTCCGTATAATCGTCGCGCCTCTGCACTATTCCCATTTGCAGTTCCGTAGATGAAGTGCATATCAGCCTTTTCTTGATTAGTGAAGGGCAACATCTTTCGTTACGTTTGTTCCGTGATTTACACTTGCACACTCGGGTCAATGGCTTTTATCTTAATAACAATTTGCATATGCGTTCTTCTTCTTCCCCATATCACAATTTCATGTTCTTCTTCCAGAATCTTGCAGCTAAAACGCTTGCATGGATAAAATTTGAAGATGCTCTAGCACGTTTGCGTTTGAATTCAAATCATGCATTTTCTAATCGAAGTTGATTGTTTTTATGTTGTACTATCGCCTCTTAAAGTTTGCTTTATCGTTTTTTATTTTTGATCATTACATACGAGCATTTCAATTTTTCCTCCCTAAAACGCGGTTACATTTGCGCCACTTAACCGCTCCCGATGGTTTCAATTTTGCGCTCAAAATTCAAGTTAAAATCTAAGCATTTTTAAACAATTAACAAAATAAAAAAAAAAACTGTTAAAAGGTAGTTGTTCGGTACTAAAAATTCTAGAGTGCCCTCTAACGGCATTTTTTTAACTTTGTCTTTAAAACTTTATTTTAATGAAAATACTAATTTAAAGAATGATTTTAGTGAAAACCGCAAATGAATCGATCCATTTTCCCGTTTTTTATCATCATTTGAAATTTAGGACCCTAAACTTTGATGGCGCCTTTCTCCTTCGGAAGACGTTTGGGACACTTGGTTTCCTATTTTACTATTACTCGTCTTGATGTGTACTATCACCTCTTAAAGTTACTCCCATCATTTATGAAACACCCTGTATTTTAATACCGTGATACAGGTTTTAATACCCCCTCCCGGTAATAGAAATTTAAAAAAAAAAATCAAAGTGTTTTTTTTTTGTTTTATTTGCCAGTTTTATTAGAGAGTGTAAATATCACAAAAATAATTCGTAACTTATAAATTATATCAGTATGTAAAAGAAAATCTTATTTATTTAAATCACAAAAAAATGCAAAGATCACTATTCAGTCTGTGGTACTGTTCCAAATTTTTGAAATGTGATCTTAAAAAACATGTTGCTTCAATTGTACTGTCATTAAACCTGGAACGTAATTTTGTACAAAAATTACCAGTTGTCGAAAACGCCTTTTCAGCATCTGTGCTAGTTGGTGGTACTGTTAGCAATGCGCGATATATTTTCCCGAGTATTTACCTCTAAATCTCTCATCTTTTCAAATAAATCTTCTCGTCAGATGGTTTTGGATATAATTTCTGTATTGTATTTTGTTTTGTTGAAATTTTTATAGTCATCGCTATTTTAATTTTTGTTCAAGAGGTGATTCCTTTTCACATAAGTGTTTTCATCATCTTCGATAACTGTACCGAATTCTTCTGAATTTAATAAGTTTTCTGGTTGAAAAATTTTTAAAAAAATTTACTCTAAACTTGATCAAACTTGAATTGGTTTGTCTCATTCTTCTTTTTCAATTTCATATTTTTAATTATGATGATATGTAAATACATTGCAAATAACAAACTCACCAATTTAAATAAATATTGAAATATTACGTACTTTCTTCACAACTACCACCTTGTTATCACGGATACGAATATCAGACTACAAATCCTGCGCATGTGCAGTTTCGCTCAGAGCAGTAATAGAATAGTTTTGACCCGCTTCCTTGCGTGATTCACATATTTTATCACTTCTCTTGATTGAACGATGCAGCTTTATAATCACATTCTAATTAATTTCGCCCGTTAGGGGGACATAAAAACAAAAAAAAGTACACTATTTTGCTATGTTGGTGATTCATGAACATATAGTGAAGACAATTTTAAAAATTTCTAGTAATTACCGAAAAACGGTTTGTAAACTTGTGAATACCAATATTACAAAATTGTACAAATGGCTCAAAATACCGGTATTCGGTATCCCAGTATACCGGTATTGCAATACCTAACCATGATAATTAAAAACACGCACAAATCAAAGAAAATAAGAAAGTATCAGTGCCTGTACAGAGTACGGGTAAACCGGTAGCGACCGACCTCAAACTCCTTAAACTTGAACACCTCAAATCATCAAATTTGAAATTTAATCTAAATTTTACTAGTAGAACAAGTACAAGTCTTGTGTGTCAGCTTTGAATTCAATGGAGAAGACGTGATTGATTTTATTATGCGACAGTCAAGAATTTATCCCATTTAATGCCTCCATTACTTGCGACGAACTGCTATAACGTCAAATTTATAAGCAACTATATATGCTTTAAATCTTAACAGATTGAAATGGTCTTATCAAATAAAAATTCGCAGCAATATTTTAAGCCCTTAATTCCAATAAACTTCAAGTCTATTTTTACCAAACATGTTTCTGAATCAAAAAACAATATTCTGAATAGCAGACATTAGCAAACAAAAGGCCAATAATACTCAATGTCGCAAACAAAAATTAAAAATTCCGGGCGACGGACTCACATAAAATAAGTTTCCATTCTCTCCGAATCCTCCATAAATTTTCAAAACTAAAAACAAGGCCGTTAAAAATTTTTTTACAACCCCACCTTCACGGAAGGAGAAAAAAAAAGTGCGCGCTTTACCTGTTGCTGGAACACAGCAAGGCAATGGATCTTATGCTTATCAGTAATCAACTCAACCCTTACATTCCCAAGTCATGTCTTGAAAAATCTCGACCATAAATACTACTCAGGCTTTGTTTCAACATTTTTCTTTTTCTTTATTTGTTGAAGAGAGAAATACCGAAAATAAATAAAACTTTTAAATGATATAATATCGCAATCAGAAAAGCATGGTTTGGAATTATTTTTCTGGTTTTTGTGGTGGCCACGTAACGTATCGGCAACCACGGTGGTCCGGATTGTAGCTGTGCTAGGAATGGTAATGGGTTTGACATAGAAAACTATGGAAAATGTTGTTTCTTTCTTTAAAAAAAAAAGGAAATAGTCTGATTATTGATGTAGATTAAGTTGCAAATTTATTGCCATTAACGTTACATAGTTATTAAACGTTAAATATAACTATACTCTATCAATACCTTAAGAAATAAAAATAATGTATCATAAAATTGAGCTTTTAATTTGTCATAGATCAAATAAACATTTTCGTTAGTAGTGTAAGCATAATTGCGTACTATCACTTTTTGAAACATCTGCTGTTTCGTAAGTTTATGCCCTTTGAATATTGAATTGCTTGTTTTGGCGCAAGTAGTTTTGGTGTTGTAAAGAGCGCGTGTTCAGTAAGTGTAATACCGATTTTACTGTAATCTACCATTTGAATGAAAGAAAAAAAAATTACAATTGTATTCATTTTTTCTTGTTGGTGCTGTTAATTAAAAAAGTTTTATGTGTTGAATTTCTAACCTTGAATACTATAAAACAGGGATCGGCAACCTTTTAACTCTGATGGGCCAAACCAATCACCCAATATTATTGGGCGTGCCACGCAGTAGGACCTAATTCAAACATTTAGATTCCCGCGGTTATGCATCCAGAGTTAGAGAACAAAGGTCAATAATATAGGTTTACAGTGTTATTATGTATTAATTTTGCACCATTTAAAGATATTTCTTAACATAAAAATAAACAGCATAAAATGTATTTATTTCTTCAACAAAAATAAATAAATAAGTATTTCCCTTCATTATAGTTAAATCAAAAAATAAATAAATATTTTAATGCGAAGCTAGTGCTTGCACCACTCTACTTTCATATCTCAAAATCAAAGGCATATTTTATGACTTTCACTTTGACACGATTCTGAGCATTCAGTTGTTAAATACTATCTTTGCGAACTCGAAATACGCGTATATACACGTCCAGCTGAGCTGGTGCGTTTAGTACCCCTGACGTGTATATGCGTCTTTCCAAAGGAGGACTTTTTGTGTTGTGCTGCTCTGCTTAAAACTAGTCCCACGGCTTTGGAACATAATAAAATGACATTGACTGTGCTTCTTAAGAATTTACTTATTTCGGAAAAAAGGTGGGGAAGGAATTTGAAAGGTTATATTCCAAAAACGATGAAATTCATAGCTCAGCATTTTTTCTTCTTCTTTCGTTTGTGTGTGTGTGTGTGTGTTTTTTTTTTCTATTCTTTCATTTGTTGTCATTTTCGCTTTCCGTGAGTCATAGGAGCGTTTTAATTTGTTGTGAGAATGCATTGAATGTAATACTGGTTTATGTGTTCAACCATGTTTCAGGAAAAATCACAGAACACAGAACAGATAAGTTATAATTTTTTTTTTATTATACTGTAACTCTAGAGATTAAATTATTTTATTTTCATTTTATCCTTTTCCCCCTTCTTTTTCAAAGTGAAAGTAAGCAATTTTTAGGTGGAAAAAAACAACGTACGCCTGTGGGAAAAGCAGTGACACTGAAAGGGGGAGTGAATTTCGTAACTTTTCCTCGGCAATTAAGGGGTTAAAAAACATTACGAGAAAAAAATAGCCTTTTCAAGAGTTAAAAAAATGAAATATTTCTGGCCAGAATTCAATTCAATAAGGAGACCATATTTTCCAATGCCCATTTTCCAACATCTGATATTAAGTAAGTATTAAAAAAAGAAAAATAATAAGCTAAATTAATTTCCTTTCATAAATCAATCTCGTTCTTCTAAATATTTTAACATAATATTACTAAAAAAAATAGCCTTATAAAGAGTTAAAGAAATGAGAAACACAATTCTGGCCAGAATTCAATTCAATAATGAGACCCCATTTTCTCAAGCCCCATCTTCCAACGTGTGATATAAAGTAGTTATTAAAAAAAAAGAAAAATCATAAGTTAAATTAATTTTTTTTCATAAATCGATTTCAATCCTAAAAAAAATTCTAACATAACATTACCAGAAAAAATAGCCTGAATCCTTTCTGGTCAGAATTCAATTCAATAAGGAGACCACATTTTCCCATGCCCCATCTTCCAAACTTTAGTAAAAAGTAAATAAATAAAAAAAAAGAAAAATAATAAACTGAATTAATTTCTTTTCAGAAATCAATCTCAATTCAAAAATTATCTTTTCATAACATTACTAAAAAAAGAAATAGCCTTATAAAGAGTTAAAGACATGAAACACATTTCTGGTCAGAATTCAATTCAATAAGGAGACCACATTTTCCCATGCCCCATCTTCCAAAGAGAGTTTGGTATAAAGTAAATATATATATTTATATATATAAAGAAAAATAATTAGCTGAATTAATTTCTTTCCAGAAATCAATTTCAATTCAAAAATTAGTTTAACAGAACATTACTAGAAAAAAAAATAGCCTTATGAAGAGTTAAAGAAAAGAAACACATTTCTGGCGAGAATTCAATTCAATAAGGAGACCACATTTTCCCATGCCCCATCTTCCAACGTCTGATACAAAGTAGATATTAACAAAAAGAAGAAAAAGTCGAGAGTTCCAATTAAAACGTTCATCTGCTTCCGGTTTTATCAGCAAACGAATCCTGACACACAAAATATAAAAAACCGATCAAGCGAGCCTGATCAAGGGAACAGCAACAACCTGTTGATATGCGCCTAATCGGCTCACCCAAGCAAGGCGCACCAGATGGTCCAAACCTGACGGGAAGCATTGAACTCGTTGCATGTGTGTGTATGTTGACCCTGAAAAAAGCGGTACCCGGCGCTTGGGTTTTCCCCAACACGTGCTCTTCATACCAGAACGTAGATGGGAAAAAGGGAGGTTTGAAAACCCAGATTTCTGGGACCTGGGATCGTTTCAATTAGGATGCCAGTCAAGGCAATGGGACCGGCCGGTGTCTGCTGAAGCTGTTCTGTTTGTTTGGTGTGGGATGGGTGGGTTGTCTTGGTGAGAGTTGGGCTCGCCCCGTTGTTTGTTGGGTTTGTGTTTGTTTTAACCCCTCAACTGCCGAGGAAAATTTGAGAAATCCCCCTCCCCTTCAGTTCGAACGTTTTTCACACAGGCGCGTGATGTTACGCGTTGTATTGGAGACAAAAAAAAAAAACCATTAAAAATTGTTTACTGTCACTTTAAAAGAGAAAGAAAGACAAAAACAAAAACAAAAAAAAAAGGATAAAATAATAAAATGAAAATAAAAAAATTCAATCTCTAGAGTTAAATATAATAAAAGAATAAATTATAACTTTTTTTAATCTGTTCTAGGACATATCCTAAAACATGTTTATATACATAAACCAGTACATTCGTACAAAAAATTTACAAACTCCTATTACACACGGTAAGCGAAATTGACAGCAAATGAATAATAGAAAAGAGCACACTCAAACCGAAAAACAATAAAAATTGCTTAGATATGAATTTCATCGTTCCTGTAATATGCCCCCTTTCAAATTCCTTCCCCACCTCTTTTCCGAAATAAGTAAATTCTTTAGAAACACCGCCGATGCCATGTATTCCAAAACCGTGGAACTAGTTTTAAACAAAGCACGACACAAAAAGTCCCCCTTTGGAAGGCGTGAATACACATCAGGGGCACTAAGGGCACCAGCTCAGCATGACGTGTATACACGCCTGCCGCACTTGAGGGGTTAAGGCTACCTCCAAATTATCTTGAAATCCAAGCCAATCTCGAGAAAAAATGTTCTAGGATTTATTTATTTATTATTCTCTGGTTTCACTGATGTACGAAAAGCATAAAACTTTACTATATTATTTATTTCTAATTGAAAAAAAATTGAAAATTTTCAGGGTAAAACTTGTTTTTCTTTTCCAATCCTATACTTTAATGTCTCACCCGAATTATTTAATCTGTCTTCTACATATTTTAAGGAGAAAAGCGACTCCCTCGCTCACTGGTCATGATATCCCCAGAACTATGAAACCTAGAGATTTTATCAAACAGTGGCACTCTTCCACCCCTGTCTTTATCAAACAGTGCCACCCCTGTCTTAGACCTACAAACTTGAAATATGGTAGGTCCGTTCCTTTTACAAAGTTGAGATCCGCTACAGAAGAGGTTTTTCAAAAATCGAACCCTAATGGATTTTGCTAGGGCTTAAGAGACGTTAATGATAAATATTCCATTTTTTTACTATTACGCATACAGACTTGAAATTTTGCAATCTTATTTCTTTTGTCGAGTAGAGATCCGTTTTGTTAGCATTGACTCCGAGGGGAGAGAGTTTATGGGGCCGTTTGTCTTAGAAATTAAAGTGTTCTAATTTTTAAATCAAGAAGCAAGGGTTATAAGAATGTTTTTTAATACAATCGAACGCTTTTACTGTGATGACTTAGATATGATAACGTAAAAACAATATTTTGCCAAAATAACACCATGAAATACCCAGCGAAGAAGCTGGGTAACGGCTAGTTATATATACAGGATGGTCTCGAATTCATGGTACAAACAGTACTGACATATAGGAATGTTTGGGTGCAAGTGACGCGATGAGGGTTAAACAGGGGAAATAAAAGGAAAGAGAAATGGAGTTATCGGTTGGTTGCGCCGCCAGTAGGGGGCAGTAAATGTCTAGCCACCGTTCAACATGATGCATCTCAGTAGGGGAAAGCATTATTCAAAATTATGTTGACCTCTAGTATAGGAGACTTTACATATGCCAAAAAAGCAAATGGTAACGGCAGAGCTACGCTACGGATGTATCATGCGCAGTTTCTTGATTAACGAATGATGGATCACAGAATTTCACAGCGATGTGCGCACTTACCTGAATACCACGTTTGGGGTACGATCTAGGGTGAACCTGTCCCTTGACCACCCTGATCTCCTGATTTATCGAACCTCGGTTACTTTTTATGGGGACATCTGAAGAATCTTGTTTATGCGACTCCACTTGGCTCAGATGAGGATCTCGTTGCTCGAATATCCGAAGCTGCTTAACGTGTGCGTGAAATACCTGGAATCTTTGAACATGCACGCCAATCGCTCCACCGACGCTGTCAAGCATGTACTGGTAGATGTAATTTTGGACAGTTATTGAAAAAGTTATACTTGTCAACGAGGGGCTTTCAATAAACACTTTGTCTTTCCATTCGTCTCTTATTTTTTGTTTTTGTGCCTCCCCGCGTCATTTGTGCCCATGCATTCCTATACAATAAACTATTGCTATAATGTCCTGTACTTACCCTTAAAGTTTGTACCATGAATTCGAGGACACCCTGCATAAAAGAGAAAAGTGACTCACTCACTGACCACAATATCTCATGAACCCTCCTTTCAACCCCCTTTGGTTTAGCGGTAATCGACTCCTCTATGGTGTTGAGGGGAGTTACGGAGGCGTTACAGGTAAAGAAAATACCCGTTTTTGAACTATTTAACTTACTAACTTAAATTTCGGCATTTTTTTTTTCGAGTAGAGCTCCGCGGATTTTTCGGGAAATTGACTTTCAAGAGGGAGGGAACTGCGGGAATGTGTGTGTTATTTAGAAAAAGATTTCCCGTTTTTGAAGTATTACAACAACGAATTTGGCAGGTTGGTTAATTTTTCCTTTTGAGTAGTCGTTAAAACGTTTGTTTACAGAAATCGACTCTGATGAAGAATGGCGGAGCTACTGGAGCGTAAAATTTAAGTATATTTCCATTTTAGAAATTACGGTCCTGCCCTTTAAAAATCAAAAGTAGAAATCTGCAATGGATGTTTTTGAATACAATCAAATGTTTAATGATAGAATTTAGATAAAAATAACTTACAAACACACAATATAGCAATACAATATAATGAAAAACCCAGCGAAGCGGGCGGACAATGACTAGTTTGTAAAACGATTGAAAACTTGCATATTATTGATTTTGTTAAATATGGTATAACGAACATGTATTTATGATATAACCCTATAATATTGTCAAAATAAGCGATCAACATTGGGATATGATTATTTCTTAAAAAGTGTGCTGAATTGGAATATGAAAGATCTCAATTCTTCATACCATTCATGTATTAAGGATACTGAGAGTTTTCTAGTATCATGCATTTTAATACCTGATTATGAAAAGTAAATTATACGGCAGAGATTCAAAGAGGGAGGAAAATAGAAATTATATAGTTGCAATATATATAAAACATAAAATATTAATACCTGATAATACCGGATAATACTTTTATTCAAATAATGTAATAGTGCAACAAGTACATACAAGCCAGATAACGCTGCTTCTGATACTTAGTTGATGACGATTAGTCGGACCGAAAATACGACGCAAGATGCCTGATTTGTGTCAGTTGACAAAAAATATTTTCCTTTATTTAAAAAAGTAAATATTTACATGAAAATAATCAATAAGTGTATTCATATAAAGCTATGAACTTGAACTACACTGCTGATCACACAAAATGCAACACTAAAAAGGACCAGAGATATCACAGCTAAATTTATTTGGCAGAAAACATTTTGCACAAAGATCAAACGTTAAAATTACAAGCCTCTGTGACGTGTGGATAATGACAAAATCAGTAGTTAGTATAGCCGCCATTGTTGGCTATAACCGTTGCCACAAGTCTGAGTATAGAATCAAAGATGTTTTGGATGTATCCTTGGTGTACAGCAGTCCATGCGGATTCCACATATTGCCAAAGTTGATATGGTGTAGCAGCTCGTGCAGTATCCCGGGGCAGTCTTTGTACAAACATGGACTACACGTTTTCGATTGGCGATAGATCGGGAGAATAAGTGGGCCGAGGAAGCAATTCAGACTGATGGGTAAAGAGGAACTCTTGAACATTACGTTTGGTCGAGCATTATCATGTTGGAATTTTGCTAATGGCAATCATTGAATATATGGGAGGATCACGAGCTATAACACCTCAGAGATGTAGCACTGGCTATTCAGTGCACCAGCAATGCGTACTAGAAGAAATCCAATACCACCCCCGAACTATGATACCGGTTGCAGGACTAGCGTGTTGATGCATAACGCATCAGTTCAACAGCCTGTCACCATGTTTCTCTAAACTCGAATCCGACCATCGTGATGTTGCAGGCAGAAGCGGGATTCGTCAGTAAACACATGTTGTTCCATTTCGTTGTTTATGTCTGCCATTCATCGCACCATTGGTGGTGCAAACGCCTGTGGTTTCCAATCAAGTGTAAACGAAGCTAAGAACGTCTTTCGGACATTCCACTCTGCTGCAAACGGCATCGAATGGTACGAGCGGACACCGAATGATGTATAACATACCGAATCTGTTGTGCTTTGGTTCGTGATGTATCTGTGAGATCCATCAATCCGCCTGTCATCAAGGATGGTGGTGCAACGAGGTAGGTGCGATCACCCCGTCGATCCGTCGTTTCCTCCTGCATCCAGAGATGACAGATCCGCATCATAATTGCTTGGTTTGGTCCAACGCGTGGACCGCTTTTTTGAAGGATAATCAGCAATCCCTGTAGGCTACAAATTCTTCCTCAGTTGAATTCAGAAACCGAGTCAAAAGACGCTCAATGTCTTCCACGAAGCATAGGTAAACAGCTTACGCAAAAAACCCACCCGGAAAAACAATTGCCGTACTTCAAATCGAGAAGCTGTTCTCCTCTTATGTAAGCGCTTGCAGGTGTGGTAACGCTTACGGGTGCTACGGTCACCCGTAATGTGCGTCTGCGTTATAATGCTAATGTTTTGCATATTTTGTCGCTGCCAACGCATGATGTAAATTTCATATAGTTTGCATGCTTCCTTCAGGGTGTTGCATTTTATGTGGCCAGCAGTGTATATCTTTCAAGAGAAATGTTTATCGTCCCTCTGACATACATGCACTTTTGAATTGCTCGTACATCGGGCAATATTAACACTGGTAAGCTTTGCCCTCCACGTTACGATGTGTCGTTAAAATGGTAATTATTCGGAAATTTTAAGTGGAAAATGATCCAAAACTAAAGCGATTTGAAAACAGAAACGAAACGAAAAAGGATCTGCGGACCACGCCTGTATTTGTGGCTTGACTACACGCATTACGTGAAACAAGCGTGAAGTAAGGTTTTGATCACGTATTAAGGATTTAAGGCCGAGCCCTGCTCAAGCGGGATTTCTCTTAAATTCCTCAGAATCGTTACCGAGCATTTTGTGAATTAACTTAAGTATGACAAATGGATGCTAAAATGTTATGAATTGTAGAGTAAGACTCCATTTAAAGGGAAAGAAGAGAAATTAGTTGTACTACTAAGATTATTTTATGCCTTAGAAGTTAGTCCAATGACATTTTTTAATTGACTGCTGCTCAATTTTCTTGAATTTGTTCTATTGCCACCGAAACGGGATCTCCATGAAAAAACGTTAAAAAATACATTTCTTTATGCTTGAATATCTTCTTTGCCGAGCCCTGTGTAGATGATTCAACTTAAGCTAAGAAGTTATTCGTAAATTAACTTTAAAGTAATGTGAATAAAAATCTATTAAAAATTCTTAAGAAATAAATATCAAATATATAATCCACTCCCTTTTTCTACCGAGTTTGTAAAACAGCATCATAATAAGTATAAGTAATAATTCATTTATACATTTTCACTCAAGGGATTTTAATCCATTAAAGTCTTAAGGTTTAAGCCCACGTTTGGAGACATTTTTTCTAAAATGCCATGCGATTAATAATTTTATGTTATTTTGTTGGTGCATATGACTTAAATTAAGGAAAACCACCAGTCAGGAAATTACATGACAATTTAAATTTATTAAAATTAGGTTTTTAGGAAAAAATTTGATGCAAATCATACCAAAATTCAAAACACACTCTACATGGAATTCTAGTCGATACATATAAATTATTTTTTCACACAACATATTTAACATAATTATAAAAGCAATGATCTAAAATCTAAAATATATTTACAACTACCAAAAAGTTTGGTTCATTGCACATTTTCGTAGAGAAATTTTAACAAATGGTGTTCGTAACAATAAACAGTTAAAAATAAAACTAATGATGTTAGAGCGAAATACTTTGTTCCTTTCCTTTAACATATCTTTAAATAAAATGTACACAAAATATGAATGTTTGAGATATAACATAATGTTTGAGATATAACATAAATGTTTGAGATATAACATAACTTTGACAAACAAAAATATGATCCTCATAAAAACAGTTAAAGTTTTGATTAATATTTTACCATAATAATACATAGCATCACATACTTAAAATTCCCCCCTTTTATAGCACAGACCTTCCTCGGTCTCTGTCTTATTAATTTTTTTCTTTTGGCAATTTTTAATTTTGTTCTTTTTTTCCTGTACAAAATGACAAGGATAAAAAAATTTTGAATTTCAGTCAAATATTGATTCATGAAGGTAGGCAGATACCTTTTAAGCCCTCCAAGATTTCGCGTGATGATTCATATTTTATTTTACCAGTCCACAACTGTATCCCCCCAAAAACTGAAAGGCTTGCATTTTTAAAACAGGATGATACTGTCTTGCATCACCTGCGTATTCGGACCAATCAGAAAAGGCTCTACCGGAAATCATATGATTCTAGCAGCTTTAAATTGACCATAGAGGTAATACGTAGAGGTCTCAGAAACGAACAAAGAATGCTTTTATGAGTAGCTGTCATGTCCCCTTTTCAGTTGTGTTGTGTTTCGTAGCTGTTTGTCTTGTTATGTTCATGGCGTTATTTTAAGTATGGGAAAAATAAATGTGCATTTAAAAATACCAAGCTTACTCATCCCTCAACAAATTAATTGATTCCACCAACAAAATGTCATATAACAAATGAAATATTCACATATATACTTTTAAAAAAATTCAGTCATAGGTTTTTCTTATATGGAATAATTATAAAATTACATTGTTTATATCAGAGACATGGCAACGGGTCTATCCGTGAACCTTCAACTAATCCTCTTGGGGTAAATTTATTTCCTTTTAACTGTAAGTTCTATTGAAAACTTTCTCCCGAAGAAGAAAACTTGAATTATGCAAATAAGTTGTTATATTTAAGCGTGGACATTTAGGTACGTGAAGTTAATCGAGAGCCAGTCGACGAATAGTCTTTGGATGGCAATTTTTGCTAATTGGCCAATAAGTTATAAGATTGAGTTTAATGATAACGACGGAGGTCGTACAACAAATAAGAGAATTACGGTGAATTACACCGTAGAAGTCCAAAGTGTTCCAAGAGTAAGTGTGAAGTAGATGATACTCTCATATATTAAATATATTTTTAGCCATGTGATTGCTCTTCTAATTAGTAGCGTTGTGCATTCCCTACCCTTAGTTGTTTGATTTAAGTTAGTGAAACAATAAATTGAATTTGAGGCAGCTGTAACTGATACTTATTCGAACCCACAAGCATTAACAGACTCTTCGAGGTTGTTACAACATATTATGTCGTGAAGAGTGTAATCAATTTGCTGTTTATATCAGATTTTTATTTAATGCACATATACTGCATTACACTGAATGAAAATGCAGTAGCGAGAAGAAAAGGCCAGAAAGTGAAGACACTTTTTATTCCTTACTAACCATTTGCCTTACTTTGTTTTCTGAACACCGTGCATACGGTTCCTTTCACTAACTCCTTGGGGATTTCTTTAGGGAAAGAATTCTTTCAACCAACTTTCACCGAACACAAGAAAAAGTGATTATGCAAATTAGGTTTAGTATATATATTTTGTATTCGCGAGTGTTGGAGAGTTAGTGAAGTGAGAATCTAAGATTATTTAAGCGAGAATTGAAGTTTACTGAAGTGAGGATAGCTCGGATGTGAAATGAATTTATGAGAAACCAGTAATCCGGCCGTAGAACGTAAACAGTGTAGGAAGTGTGAATTTAGAATCACTAAGAAGTGATCCAGCCAACTATTAATGTTCAAGGCCTCATCTAAAGTATAAAGAATTACAAGAGTTCAGGTACTGTGCTCATTATTTAAATAGAAGTTAGAGTTAAAATGTTAGTGCGCGTCCGAGGTAAAAACGAGCTTGTATAAGTTATCGTAGGAATATAATTGAATGTCCGTAAATATAATCCCCTCGCTATTCGGTTTCACCTCAGTCTTCTAAGTGTTGTTCAAATTTACCTTAATTGGATTAGTATTGTGTCTGTGTTGAATATTGTGACAAAATAAACAATTTTAGTGAATCATGTCGTCTGATAGATTAGTTCCTCCCACACATCTATCCGGGTTAAAAGTAAGAAGGAATAGTACTTCCTTACACGGTGTCTATGCATATGTCGGGGCCATACGGGAGGCATGCATATGACGTCCGATCACGTCCCAGGCATGTTCGATAGATGAAAGATAAGTAAAGATTCGAGTTCAGAGAAGCACCGGTACGATTAGCGTATAACGGAGACTATTAGGATCCCCCCTACAAGGTTAGGCTTTGGTCTCCGAGCAGGATCTTACATTAGGTACGTACTTGACATCAGTCAGGCTTTGGACCCCCAAGAATCCTGCCCCTCCCCCCAGCATTCAATACGGGGGTGTACGCTATGCACTGACCTGTACATCTTGACCTTGGTGTTGTTGTTACTCTTATGTCACCTGATCGACAGTAACATCAGATCCAGGTCCACGAAATTCATCACGGCGTTTTTACGCCTGTCGTTAGTCAAAGCTTAGAGCACCATGCAAGTGACAGTACGATTTTGCTCGGTTCCATCCCAATTTTGAGGGAGAACATCCTGGAGGCGGTCAAAGGCTTCCCACCTCTGTTCCCTTTCCACCAACCTCGCGCTGCTCGACGGCTATTTAGAGTACCCCTAGCCGCGAAGGCACTATACATTTACAAACATCAATACCTTCTCCGGGATTCAAACCCAGGCCCTATGGCATCGCAGTCAGCGTCAATAAACACTATACCGGATGGGAGGCAGCACATTGGTTGATGCGTGAAGTGCACAGTCGGGAGTTATCCAGCTAAAATAACTCCGAATTTCCGAACCAGCCAACTGGAGGACTTTGAACTTTGACTTATTTAATGTGCACCAGCCCCGGCAGCGGGTCTTTAGGGCGGTTTCGAATCCACTACTCGTCATCGCTACCTTAACCAATCGGCTACCGCAGCCTATAAAATTATGCTAATAAATGTATATTACATAATATATCAGGTTTGTAATATTAAAAACATTCTAAATAGGCACATAACTACAAAGGAGAAATCGTTTTTCCTCTTCAGTAATATATTTGTGCAAATCGTACTTCTATCTTTTAACAATAAAAATATTAATAAAAAGAAGTCGAGGTCGTTTGGCATCACTGAAAAATTTAAGAGAATGTACGAATAAGATTAGTTTTTGCATAAAAAACAATCTAAATAAACAAGTGTAGAGATATAATTTATTAAACATTATATAAAAGTCATTAAAAAAGAGAAAAGACTTTTAAGGAATTTCAATTATTTTTTTCTTACAAATGATTTTTTTTTCCAAATGGGGCTGTAGATTGGTAATTATCATTTCAGACCTAGCACATTCCACGAGAGCTGATATCAATCTTTTATTGTGCCACCATAAAGGCGGATACCAAATACCACATTGTAATTTTGATGCCAAGTTTCCTCCCCGGAGAAAATTTTGGCGATGCGAAATTGTACTAGGAATTTTATTTTGTCGAAAGCACACAAAGTGAACAGGCATTCAAGGAATCTTTAACATGCCACATAATCATACGATATGGATGCTGTCGATTTTTTTTGCATCATGAAAATCCACCGACTAGGGCCAGAGTTGAACCTCAAACTTGGGCGTACAAGTACAGTGCCAAACCAACTACGCTACCCAGTCGGCCAGAAATGATATAAAATTATTAAATTTATATTCGTTCAAATTTTCGTTCTTGACCATGCATTTCCCTTCATACACATACACGTTCAAGTACTTCAATATACATGTGCAAATTTTGTATGTATCGCAAAATTACATGTATTGAACTGAACAGAACTCAGTGGCGCAACAGCCCATGAGTGCCAAGGCCAACTGTGCCCATCTCAGTTTACGTGACCTTGGACGCTGGAGTACTTGTGCAGATGTTTCGGTCAAGTGGTCAGTATGACGGGAAAATCCCCAGTGTTCAATTCTCAAGCAAGCTTGATACACATTTATCGACCCACTATAGGGATGAAAGGCTGAGTCGACTTTGCCCAGCCCGGGATTTGAACCCTGAACCTGTGGCGGGGAAACTACCACTCAGCCACTGGGCTTCTAATCACAAGTACTTAACTTAACTCAATGGTGCAACAGCCCATGAGGTCTAAGGTCTACTGTGCCTTTATGAGTTAACGTGATCTTGGGCCCCGAGGTGCATGAGCAGATGTTCCGGTCAGATGGTCAGTTTGACACGAAACACTCAGTGATAAGTTCCCAAGCAAGCTTAGTACTCATTTATCGACCCACTAAAGGGATGAAAAGCTGAGTCGACCTTGCCGAGCTCAGGGTTTGAACCTCGGACCTGTGGTGTGGAAACACATGTACTACCACTCAGCCACTGGGCTTCTAATTACAATTACAATACTACCTTTAATAATAATAAAACTTATTTTATAAGAATTATTAAAAAATATTAAATAGCTGTAACGTTAGTATTTGATGGTTTTAAAGTTCTACTTTTCATTTTAATAGCCTTCCCTCCTCAGATTTATGTCGCCGTTGTTGTTGTTTACACACGTCAAGATATTAATAACCAGTATTTGAGAAACCATTCATGGACTGAATAATGGAAAAGGATCACGTTCAAAAGTTACATTTAATCAATGGCATTCTAGAACAAATATCCTGCAGGGAAACGGACTCATTGGCACCTCCTCGTAGTAACATTTAAGGCAGTTGTCCTTCCGAATATATAACGTGGGTAGTTAATTCTGACAAACACAGGATTAAATCACGGATTTTATTTAAAAAACGGAGTATTTTTTCCCTTCCATTTAGAATAATTCTCTTACTCTGAGGGTCAAATAGTTGGAAGTCTACTTTATTTAGTCATAAGTTTGAGTTACAACTTTTTTCTTCCTATTCATTGACAGTCGCTGCCTACATTAGTTGCGCCAAGTACTTTTTTTATTTGTATTTTAATTGTCCGCATCATCTTCCTGATCCGGCGTTTCACCTTGTGTTGGCTCCTTATTGGCGGTTGTTTTGACGCCAACATTCTCCTCAAAGAGCAGTAAATGAAGTTTAAAAAAATTGTATATCAAAACAACTTTCTAAGTATATCGAATAAACAGGAGAAAGCAATAAAAAACATGAAAAATGAGCACTTATTTACCAGAATACAGCATTAATATGCAGTGGTTTTGTGGATGATGTACGTCAGTAATTTAAATTGAAATTTAACTTCAAGAAAATGTGTATTCAGACATTCATTATGCATGGTAATAGGCTTGGCTTTTTACATCCGCATTCATATCCATTTTTTATACAGTATTTAGAATTAATTTACAATATTAAACAGTTGTAGAAAAGGGGAGTGTAGAAATATATTTGAATATTTTTAGGGAGATTCAAGTGTTTTAAAATAGTTTATAGATTTAACAAATTTGAAAAAAGTGAATTTAAGTATGAAGTAATTTTTATTTTAATAGGCTAACAGAGATATGAAACACACATCTTAAACTTAAGAAGACAGGTACGATTTATAAAAAAGATCCTTGATTTAATGGTTTGCACACATTTTTTGATTGCCCCCCTCCTATGTGTGTAATATGTAAACAGGTATAAGCATCAAGTCGATCGCGATCGACCAAGATATTTTGGGGTGACCGCCTTTACTAAGACGTGCAAACTAAAAGAAACCTAGTTATGGAGCACAGACACCAGCTATATAGACCCGAGAATCGGCTTTTCACGATACATGCGACTTGTGTTTACTTAAGCAAATGATTCGATAAATGTGTATGACATGTGTACCTTTATTTGGAAGCGCACGGTATCATTGTGTGGTAACCTGTAGTTACCCCTTACATTCGAACCCCCCTGTCTATCTTTAAACCCGGCTAGATGTGTAGGAGGAACTAAATAATCTACAGACATAATGCCAATCTAATTTGATTTATTAATTATTAATACTGATTATGAACAAGCACAACACAATTCTAATTAAGGTATATAACAAAGGTAGAGTGTATAGGTGAAATATACAAATGATGGGATAGTATTACAGAACTTCAACTGAATCCAAGATAGCCTAAATACGCTCATTTACAACTACGCCGCACATTAATAATCAGCGTTTACTTTATCAATTTTACGATACCTGATTCCTTAATGCTTCGGTTCCTTCACGGAGAACTTCTGGCACTATCTTTAGCTGGATCAAATGACGATGGCACCACGCTCCATAATATTTAATTTCACTGCTTTTCAATCTTCACTAACCACTTCTACTTGCACACACTAACGTATCAACTTCTCTTAACTTGTCAACAGCTACGTGTCGACAGCTCATTTGCTTCACTTTACTTCACTTAACTTAACTTGAACTTTTACTTCACTCCCCCTCAACTCGCGAAAACCTAATTCATATAATATTCCTCATTTACATAAATCACATTTGGTTTATCGATGAAGGTTGATTGAAATAAATATTTTGATTTAAAGAAAAAAGAAGTAATAAGTAGAAACGCGTATAGATCCGTCACAACTGTCGCTGTAGAAAAGCAATCACTGCAATGTCAGCCGTGTAAATGAATTTTCCCCCATTGGCCGACTGAAAAGGAGAATAAATATTGATGATCAGTTCTTCCCGTGATAGCCTGTAATTGGCTATTCAGACAATATACCGCACCCCAAGCTTCCATGGGATTTTCGTGTTTAATGCCATGCCCCGCGATGGCGTGGGATAGCTAACAAATTAATGTTTCAGATCCATGTTCTCTGATCGCTGCATTGAATACGCCCACGCTCCGCGGTCTAACAGTCACTCATAGTTGTTCAAGCATTCAACTTGACAATTTTGTGCTACTCGCTAATTTCTCTTGAGGGATTTTAATCCATAATGGTCTTAAGCCCTCCAAGACTGCGTGTGAAAATTAATTTCTTGTTTATTCTCCTCCAAACTAAATGTTCAGTGTTTTTAAATTAAGGATCATGCAATCTTTCATCACCCGAGTATCGTGGACCAATCAGAAAAGCCTTTACCGTAAATCACATGATTTTAATAGCTTCTAGTTAAGCATGATTATAAATAGATAAGATCCGGAGAGAGAAGAAAAGACATTTTTGTATTGCTTGTGCATGAGTTTGTTGTTCGTGTCGTCTCTTTGTGTTTGTGATCGTCAAAAAAAGTTCTTTTATAAAAGCAACATGTTTCCTCATCAATCCATTCAACTCCTGCAACAATGAAATTAATTGATTCCATTCCAAAATGTAATATTACATGTCAAATATGCCTTTATAGTCAAGCCAAATTATTACTGTGTGCGTACAGTGAAATACGGCTCAAGCGAAAATGCTTAAGGTATCCGACTGTCCTAAAATTGTAAATTTTGTCAAAAACTAAGAAATTTTTTTATGATTTTATTTTATAGACCATTTTATTGGCTTTATAAAAATATCAGGTTTATTATTTTCTGTTCACTACAACAAAAACTACAAGTGTTTTAGTAAAAGCAGATGCCATTACTTTAAGCAAGATGTCATACTTTAAAAAGCTTTTTACTCGAAAGGTCTTTTTAAAAAAAAAAAATGCTCAAACGGGGACAGCGATTGTTCAAAAAGTTTTGAAAATAATTAACTGAATTTTTTTGTGTATGTTCTGTATAATAGTAGAAGTGTTTTAACCTTCAGATTTATCAATCGCTGTTTTATTACAAATTTTACAGTTCCTTATGTGAATATAATAACTATTTATTTTAGCAATTTCATATAATAACTAAGATAAAGTACTCTAATTTTTGTAAAAATTAAAATATCTCTTATCCTAAAGATGATTTAAAAAATGAATACATAGCAACACATCAAAATTGAAAAATTGAAAATTTGTTCATAAATTTTTGGTACAGAAAGGACCTTGTTTATGTTATTTTTTTTGTAAATTTTTACCACTTTCTTCCCATTTTAGTAATAATAATTTCTTTTTCTCTTCTAAATTTAGCATATTTTTCTTAAAATGTACAAAACAAATCTAAAAACCACACAAAAATTCCTATATCTCCAATATATCGGTTAACATGAAATAATACAATGATCCCGACCAACAGCTACGTATATTATTATGTATTTTTTCTCTTAGCACAAAACAAAAATCGCTTGACTCGAAAAAATTTAATTTCTGGGAATGAACGAAAATACGGAAAATACCAAAGATTTAAGAGGGGTGTGAAATGAAAGTGAGGTGATTTCGCATTATTTTCTGTATTATTGGACTGTCCTACTGTATTGTCAGAAGGATTTGTAGCAGTAAATGATGATAATGTGTGTAGAGCCTAAATTATGGCAGACGAAGTCATTTTGGAGATTGTTCAAAGCTCAAGAAATATCATTGATACCATTGATTACGATGGCGAAAATGAAATGAATAATGCAGCTCCCGTTCCCACGTCTACCGAAATTAGGAACATCATGAAAAGTATGTGAAGTTATTTAGACGCATATTCTAATGGTGAAATGAGTAACAAAATGAACGATATCGGACAATTTGTTGATGTTTAGATGCTAAAAAAGACAATGTAAAGAAAAATATGATAATTTTTCAAAAAATGAATAAATGTTCAGTTTTTCAAAATACTTGAAAATTTTGCAGTAAATTTCATCAAGTTTCTGTGAATGCTTTTATTTCATTGATTTTTTAAAATATATGCACACATACATATCTATGTGTATAAAATGTACTCTAATAAACTTATTTTTGTTGAATTCATGTGTGTGTGTGTGTATGTGTGTGTGTGTGTGTGTGTGTGTTGTAATAGACGATGACCGTTGGTAGGGGTTTTGATGGCATTGACGAGGCAGTCCTTTGAAATAGTAAAATCAATTTATTGAACATTAGCGTTTCAACATAACAGAAACAGACAAGAAGACACAAACACTAACACAAAACACAAACCAAGCTGCGGCCGATTACATGACGAAACACAAAGAGAGAAGAGGGCGGTCTCTAGAAATCTCAGTGTATATATAGGCGGCTTAAATCACGTGATCTGGGTGGTGGATAGATGTAATTCAAAATACTCTCGTTAGGCGGCTGGCTAACTTATTACTAAAACGTGGTCCTGAAGGGATGGACCATAGGTAATTAAAGAATAAATAAATCGAGATCGTGTATATTTCAAAAATATATACAAAATAGTTATAGACCTAAGATAACTATAGTCATGATAGTATAAAGTCTTAGCCACAGTAATACTAAAGCAAACTCCCGGCCTTAGAAACTAGGATTGCAGGCTTAAACAAAGTTTTGTGGTCAGCCAACCTTCACCTGCCATAGGGAAAGTAAGAAATTTCTAGAGAAGTTTAACAATTATTACAAATAAAACTCCAATCTATTAATAAAATGATAATATTGTAGCCTATAATAATTACTAGAATATGTCAAACAAAGCTAAATTATATAAAGAATTATGTTAATCAACTCTAACTGTATATAATTTTCGAAATGGGTAAAATTTTTACTTTCTCTGTTTAAGCTTCCTCCTGGGCATGTTGGGAAAATTTTCCAAGGTAGTTTTTATATTATCCAGAAATGGTGAATTTTTCACATTTTTAGTGTGCACAACTCAGAAAATAGAAAATAACTAAATTTTCATTTCCTGGTGAAGCATTCGCGGAATTATTTTTACTTGAATACAATACAAATAGGGGTTTTTTTTTTCATGCTGACCTTTGCTTCAAAATCCGGAAATGGTTTAAATCTTAATGTCAAATTCGACGTTCCAAACTGGGATGATCTCTCTTGACCCACACCTTTCACGTCTCGAGCAAAAATATTCGTATCAACCGGCGCCAACTGTTCTCAGACTCATCACTTTTCTTGATGCTGGAGCATCTCTCTCCTCAACTCTGCTCCTTGAACCCCTTCTCACCCCATTGTTATACCTTAACTAGAAAACGGTAAACAACACAAACAACTTCACGTGGAAAATTGAAAGAGAGCTTAGGAATGCAATTCCAGGATTATTTTTCATTGAACTTGAAAGAGCCATTAACTATGTAGCGTACAAAAAGCAATTTTTACGACGCATTAAAGAAAGGTTTATAAGATGCACCACGCCCATGGCTCTACAAAGAAAATAGATTGCAAATCTTTCACACGCAAAACTTAGGCACTCTTAATGGGTCTAATGGACCAGGGAAAATTTATGTTCCTTCATTTATTTTCACTTTATTTTTATATGCATACTGTCCTTTAATTTATTGGGTGTTATTTTTCTTCGACGAAGCAGAAAAAATAACGAGGGGAAAAAATCGCACAGACTCTGCACACAGGTGAACTATGTAACGTTGCAAATATCCATATTCCATGTCAGACTTTTCTAAAGGTCTCAATTACCGTGAATCGGTTGAGTATTATAACATACAGAATGAAAAACATTTATTTTTTTTCTCCCTCAGATAAAATTCACCAAGGGTTAATTGTGTAATGATAAAATGGGTGCTTTTCTTGATACCAAAATAAGACATTATTAATCGGATTTTCGTGAATCTGAATGATTAGGTTTTCGTGAAATGTATTGCAAAGTTATATGTTCGAGAGTTTTATCATTAATCTCTGTTTTGCTTTCAGCTACGCCCTCTTTATAGCTATCTTTGATTTTCACTTAACACTTTCAAAACATTATTTTTTTCGTTATCTTGTAAAGTGTGTTCGGCGGAGTGATCAACAATTTACATTTAGAATAATTTGAAGGTGCGAATTTAAGAAATTATACAATTTGCCATTGTAATATACACGGATACCAATTGAAAAGACTTAGAGTAAAGTCATTTTTCAATGTTTTTAGAATAAAAATTAAATTGGGGCAAATAGTCTACTATTTCATATTATGATGAGATATCTAATCCCTTTTTATTTTAACCTACCAGTGATAGCAGGAACTAAATATTTCCTTTTCTTCGCAATAAATAAAATTTGTTCTCATAATGAGATTTTGAGAATTACCTGAATAAACTTCATTTTTTATTAAGTTTTACGATATATGGTTTCTATAAAATTTTCTATGCATCTTTGCTTGACTAGTTTAAATTAACAAATATTTAATGTTGGCTAAACTAAAATATTTGTATCACTAACCGTAGCTCACGTTTTCCGTTGGGTATTCCATGCTGTTGTATGAATATACACACTTTTTTAGGTTATTCATATCTAAGTCTGAGTATTAAAATTTTGATTGTGTTGAAAGTATATAAGATAACGAGTGTAAGAAAGATCCGATCTCTTGTTTAAAAAGGGACAGGGCGAATTTCTAAGATGAAAGAATATTTGTTTTTTACATTTCCAAGCTCCAACTTGCAAGTAAATTTCCGTAAAACTCATTCTTAATGGATCTCAATTTTAAAAAAAACTGTTCTAGCTGCTTTTAATCAGTTTTGAACAGCAACTCAGTGCTATCATAGTAATCCTTTCTCTGTGTCGGTTTAACCATTGGGACCTTGGGGCAGGCGACAATAATGAAAAGTAAAACAAAGGTATTTCATTAAATTTAAATTAATATTTTCTTACATTTTTGTTTGAAAAAGTAACTCAATGTTTTTATGAAGCAACAGTTTTTTTTTTCTAGTATGTATTTTTTTATAATATTCAAATATAACTATAAAATACCCAATTAATTTTATTAAAACATGTTCAACCCCACTTTTGTATAGATAAATTTTTTAAGAGAAATTTTTTTATATATAAGCTGTCCTAAGTCAGCAATGCTGATAATACTGTAGCATCCATTCTTTTATATTTTTATGTTTAACTCTGTTATTTTAATTTTTCATATCTCCTTTTAAATTCTGTTGTCTGGTTATCTTGCAATTACAATTCTTTTCAGTTTTAATCATGTTAATTTATCTCTCTCTTGTAGAGAAATTTTGATTAAAATATATATATATATATATATATATATATTTCTCTGCACATAATATTTTTTTCTTTCTGTTTAACTAATGTTAGCAATATGAGCAAAAAAAAATTATATCGTCTGCCTTTCTTTTCATTATTATTTACCAATTATGCATCCGCAATAGGGATCCACTGTTTTTTTTTTCAAGAGATTTTAAATATTTATGATCAGTTAATTTATAAATAACTTTTAAATTGTTTATTTTTCACTTTTACGGTCTATCATTGGTTATTTCATAGAATAACTAGTTATCTCATTGAATAACTAGGTAAAGTATGGAATTTCTCATCTATTATATACTTTAACTGACTTATCTAGTTATTTCATGAAATACCTAGTTATTCTCTGAAATAACTGAATTATACACGCTCTTTAATGGTAGCATATATATTAGGGTAGATCGTGGTTATATGGAGGAAAAGAAAATATTATTTTAATCGAAATCTATCTATGCGGAAAAGATGCTCTATATGGTGTGGAGATTAAGAGAAAAATATAATTTCAAAATTTAATATTGCGAAAATGGGGTTGAATTTTCGAAAGAAGAGGAAACGGCTTCATTTTGGTTAAATGACTTTAGACTCAAAATAAAATTATTTTTCTACAATATAAATAATTAAAAGAGACGATTATTGACAAATGAGTACTGTTAGTGAGTAGCATGCACACCCACACACGCACAAACACACATGCGGACACACACAAACACACATGTGGACACACACAAACACACACACACTCACACACACACACACACACACACTCACACACACACCACACACACACACACACACACACACACACACACAGACACACGCAACACGCACACAAACACACACTCAGACACACGCAGACACACACACACACAGACACACACACGCAGACACACACACACACGCAGACACACACGCGCAGACACACACACACACTCAGATAAACACAATCACACAATGTACCTTAATGTCTCATGAACCTAGTTCCCTCTCCCTGCTTCGTCGACTCGTCCGCTCCAAGCTTTTTTTCCCATTTTCCCGCTTTATCGTTTACTGCGAATTCGACAGTAGGTATTTTTACAAAACTTAATACTGAAGAAGATGTTAAAAATGCACGAAATGTTTTTTCTATTGAATATTTAGTAGGTGTCCCCTCATCGCAATAAATGTTAATACCTGTTTTTTTTTTATAAAAAATTACTTTTACTTTTTTAACCATAAAAAATTAAATACTTAAGCTTCATTCCTCTTGTGTCAGTACTTAACATAAATTTTTTTTTAAATTTTATTTTCCCTTTCACTTTATGCTAGAGAACAACTTTTGCAAATAGGTAGGTTTTGAAATTCTCAAAAAAAAAAAAAAAAAAATTTCGGTCTACCCTAGTACGTATGTTTCTATGTTGCGCTGTATAATAAAATCTAATTAACCCGTTCAAAACCATGATCACATGCATGTGATCACTTCGGGGAACACGGTATCATATGTGACATTGCGTTTACTCTGTTCTGATCACACTGTGGGATCTGAATTTGGAACGTGTGAAATTTAGAATAATTATAAACTATAGATTTCCCCATAATTAATTATAGCAATGATTTTATATGTTTTTTTTTTCAAATGAGTTAGGCTTAACAGGAAAAATCGTCTGCTCTCGAACGATTTAATTTTTTAAAAAAGCTAGCATTATAGTTTTACAATTTCACAATACTTTCAATAATTTTGGTTAATTTATTAAGCTGAAAAATTCTCATTATAAGTGTTTTCAAATGGTATTAAACATTTCAACAAGCTGAGGAATCAAAACTCGATTGAACGGTTCAGCCTATTGACGGAACAATTCAAAAAACAGTAGCTAATTGAAGGGAACAAAGCACTGTGTCACGGAATGTGCAAGTGTTAACACAAAGTAGCAGATCTAATTCAAGAACAGCAATCAGGAATGCATTCAGGGAGATCTCAGCTACGCCGAATTTCGAAGTTTTTTCTTCAGTAAACAGGAATTCTATTTTTATCTTTCGAATAAAAGAAGCAGTTTGGATGTTGACTATAAATACGACAACTGTTTCAAAATAGCGGCTATCTTATCTCCATTCAATTTAATTCATCAATATTTCTTTGTCATTAATACTTAGTCATGCCCTAACTTCTGATACAATTATAAAGTAGTTACAATTAAAAAATACAATCAAATTTAAAACTAAGTCTTCTTAAAGTTTTATTTTACCTTTAAATTTAATGTACTGCATTTTTTATTCAAAATAATCACCTTTGGATTTTACGTGAAGTTCTTCTCCTCTAATTAATCGAGGCACGCTCTGCTTCCAAGGAATTTCCATCCCTTCTTTCCATAAATAATGTTTAAGACTGCCCTAATTGAAGTACTATTTTGGTACACCTGCGCCTACAATACTGTCCTTAACACTTCATAAGCCGATTAAAAGTTACTCGATGCACTCTCAGTACCACCACTTTTCACATAGGTGAGAGTAGTCTGTGTATTGGGGGGGGGCGGAGAAAAGGCCCAGAACCCGTGCAACTGTGCTGGAAAAATGCCGAATCAATATTTACGTTTCTTGTGAAATTTTGGAGATGAAACTTTGTCCCGTACACTTGTGTTTGAATGGTATAAGCGATTTTCAGGAGGAAAAGGGTCAGTGTAGAAGATGATGAACCTGCTGGGCGCCCAAGGTCAGCGATTACAGACCAAAGCATTGAAAAAATTTGTGATATAAGTGGGGTTCCTCTCATATCAGTGGTCAGACTGTTAGTTAGCGATACTACATTGGAGTACCAAAAAGACTTTGTGAAAAATTAGGAAAAAAAAGTCCAGAATCAGGCAGTAATGGATGGTTGTTGCACCAAAACAATGAACCCGCTCACACGACCCTAACTGTCAGGCAGTTTGTGACCAGCAAAAACAGTACTGTGATGGGGCATCTTCCTTATTCGCCTGATTTGATCCCATGCGGCTTTTTTATTTCCTGCCGGAAAAATCTTGTTGAAAGGGAACCCATTTTAACTCAGTTGAAGAGGTTCAGGCAAAAACGGAGAATCTCCTGAAGGGCCTTCCGAAAGCCTCGTTCCAGAACTGTTACCAACAATGGCAGAACCGCATGCTGAAGTGCGTGAATGCTGAAGGGAACTACTTTGAAGATGATAGTATCACGGAAAACTGATTGTGTAAGTATAATGGTTTATTAGACCAGTCCCGTCTTTTGTGTGTGTGTGTGTCACACATCGTCGTTCAGTAGAACGTCATTTATCCGAATCAATTGGGACCGGACACCGCTCGGATGCGCGATTGTTCGGATAACCGAAAACCGAATGCGATCCATGCAGTATGATACTGGACACTATACAAATATTGAAAATCGTCACATGCCGGAAACGTGCTTGAAAAGAAAGCAAAATAGGTGCAAAATGTCGCAATTTTACTTTGATTGTGGAAAATAATCACTATTTCAATGTACCATTGTACACCTTCGTTTTTTCAATGCAAGGTCTCTGATTCTCTTCAGCAGCAGTAACTGAGCAGGGCAGCACTCTGATTGTTGTTCGTACCACTCCATAGTTGTCTCTAACGCGAAAAATGCGTCAGCATTTGCTACTTTTGTTGTTGTTGTCCTAGTCTTCATCCGTTTAATAGTCGGCAGGGTCGGATTCTTCTTGCACGGAAGTCACAATCTCATCATCATTTATCATTTGAAATCCACAGTCTTCAGCATCGCATGCCATTCAGGTTTCTACACCAATAAAACTCAACAAAAGAGCACGTATACACACCTCACTTGGAAACAAACTGGCCTAATATTCCGCGCAGATGCTTACCAAATCACACAGCTGAAATTCCCCAAATATCCCTCCCAAAAGTGGCGGGGTTTTCCCGTCACTTTTGGCCTCTCAGGAAATAAATGTTGAGCATAGCACTGTACGAAAACGTATCCGGAATTTGGTTCGGATATTTGACGCTCCGGATAATAAACGCTTGGATAAACGACGTTCTACTGTACATAGAGGGTCCGGGTTTCAAGAAGCCTTAAAACATAACTAGAGGACACTCAATTTCGCTCTCAAATTTTTCTCTCTAATATTATAATAAACAACATTGTTTCCACATCGAGCCATCCTTTGTATAAACCCATGCTTTTAATTTAATAAAATTTCCTTATAAGTCAAATATTTCCATACTTATTCTTTTTAAATTTCCTACAAAAAATTTTCTTTCCTCTCTCTCAGCAATTGTTTACTATTTTATAAAAACAAAATATGCATGAAATCATGTTTATTATTGTTATTAAAACTAAATTACAAGAATGGAAAGTAACTAATGTGTTTTTCACGTTAAAACTAATGCGAATATTATAGTGCCAGATATATAATTTCATTCTCTCGTCATTAAGTGTTTCTTTTAATGTATATGTATAATTCAGGTCACACAAGAATTTTTCTTTCGCTTGTTAAAACTTGAAACATTAAAAAACAATTTGTCATCAACCACATTATAAAATCAAAGATTAAATGTTTTATTTAGTTTAAATAGTCTGTAGTCTTGTATTTTATAACAATCATTTCTTATCAGGCTATTTCTAAAAGTTGTTCACCTTCTGTGATTACAGTTTATTTTACATTTCCGTAGATGTAATAGAATAATGGCATACTAGCACGCTAAAGTAATTGCTAAAATATGAGAAGCACATTTATTTGTTCTTTAGTTAAAAATATTATAGATATAATTGCATACTTGATATTAGTTTTATTTTCATCAATGAAGTCCAGTTCTTTTGAAATAATAAATTTTATAGTTTTGTGAGAGAAATTAAGTAAATATTACTTACTTTTACATGAGTTATAAATTAAACTTCCTATTATATATTTTTAATTCAGAGTTCTCCCGTTGAAAATAAGGATTAAGGAATGGTTTTCTGAAAGGAAATTCAAATTATAATTGTAATATAAAATGTAGTCTTTTTTATTCGAAATAATTTTAACTTTAAAGAAATCATTTATTTCCATTCATATACTATTCTAGAATTGTTCAAGGTATTTTCTTTCTGTTTTAATTCTTATTTTATGCATTGAAATCTTGCTCGATATCGAAACACGCTACATATGCTATTTTCTTGCAGGAATACTCTCATTGTGGAAAAATTAAGTTTTAAAAGCTAAGTTCACTTCCCAGTGTGAATTTGAAAAGTAAGATAATGGTAATGATAGAAGATGTAATGACGTCTACCAGATTCATGAAATTATCACACTTGATGATAAATTTGTCGGAAATACAATATTGCCAAAGAATCCTTGAGAAGGTTCTAGGATTGACCATTCAAGAAATTTCCATGAGGTTATATAAAAGGACTTTTAAAACAAAGGTCAGTTCCGTTCAGAAGAGAGTTAATTCATAATTAGAATCAGTTTGTGTGCTGACTACAATAAGAGGGAGTTACATCATCTGTCTGAGCTCATGCTAATGGAACTGTTCGAAAAAGTCGTTCTTAGAACGTTGTAAGAGTTATAACGAGTGTGTTTTGCACTATTGTATAAATAATCTGTTATAATACTTATTTGAGTACACATCGGTTTGTCTTCGTACATTCATATGTTAGTCTTTTTCTATTAATAAATCTGTTATTAGCCGCCCTTTCAGTATAGTGGTTAGTGACGCTGACTGCGGTGCCGTAGGGCCTGGGTTCAAATCCCGGAGAAGGCATGGATGGTTGTGTAGTAATCCTTCTTCCCTTCGTGTTGTGTGCTTTACGCTTACTTCTATGTAAGACTCCGTGGGATACTTTGTGATGCACGGAGTTATAAATGTTCTCAATAAACAAAATCTGTTATTATTCAAATGGATGAAGTCGTCAGCTACTCCCCCCCCCCTCATTTTGTAAGAATTTATGTTTAAAAAGTAAAAATGCAACTAATAAAAGTTCAGCAGCGTATAAGATTTGATTTAAATCAGACACGCTGATGCATCTATTTTGAATTGATATAAATATAATATACGGAAAATGTAACATTTACTAGATCGAAGGTATATTTTTCATTCTGAAGTTAATTATATCAACTCCCTAATTCTTGGCTAAGAATTTATTCTTCTGAAGTGTATTATAAAAAAATATTATATTATTTTCGAATTAAGTTAAATATTAATGATTTAGTGGAAGATTTGTTTTTGTCTCTATTTGAAATTACTCCATTTTTTAAATAAAATATTGTACTTCATATATTACGAAGTAAATGAAAAGGTACGGCAAATGGTAAATTAAAAACCAAACAAAAAGGTGAGTAAATTTAAAAGGTCTTAGAATAAGAAAGGGAAACATATGTTTATTTATTTATTAATGTTTAGTTATCTCAAAAATGAACAAAAATATTTTTGGGAAGTATTCATATGGTGCAAGAGTACAGAATGATCAATTTATTAGCCGAAGTAAAAGATGCGGAAATAATGCTCAAAACATGTAATTTCATTATTTTTTCATCAAAGACAGTTGTTTATCCATAATTTAAATTTCTCGTCGTAGAAGTAATTTAAATTTCCAGAATATCGTTACAAGTGATATGATTTGACCAGAATTGTAAAATTGGGGGGAACCCTCCCTATGGTTATCATTACTTTTTTCTTTCTTCCTTTCTCCTTTGAAATTGTCCACCTTCTCATCCATTACATAAGGTATTCTATATATTTATCTCACATTCAATATTTTTCAAAGTGTAATTTAAATTCCAAACATTCATTGAAGCAACTTATATTTTACAGTTACAGTTAACACACCGTTATAAAGACGATGGGAAACATTTTTTACTTGAAACCACTTGAGGAGAATAAAACGTCGTCCATCGTAATTTTTTGATTCTTATTCTTTCTCTGTTTAAACTGTCCAACAATTGTAATTACCACTCACTCCGGAACGTATCCACGAAACGGCGGCGAAGTCACACGCAAAAAAGAACACGAAAGGCTTGAGTGACAGCTCAACTTGGGATCTTCGACAACCATCCCCATTGTTCTCTTCAAAAGAAACTCGCAGACAAAGTAACCATTCCGAAATGAGAGAAAAGCTATGAAAAGTAGCAATTTCTTTCAAACATCCAGCCCAGCAATATGAACTGAAAGTTGAAACCCCAACATTAGCGAGCGTTTGGTGCTTTTTACTGACTTCTAGAGGATTCCGGCCATGGAAAATTGCCTCTGTACCCTATCTAAACGCTGGTTCTCACGTCGATTGCGGTGTGTCCGGAATTATTTATTGCTCTTCCTTTCCCATTCGTATCCCGGGGTTGTGGCAAGTTAATGAAGTCGTATGTAGTCAGTGAATGTCTCGGAAGGTATTGTGCTCAATTCATTTGGGATTATTACGGGGTTAAGGTGTACGACTTGTAAGAGACAACAATTTGTTATAGCTGATATGAAAATGCAGTATCGGGTTGCAGTCGAGTGAGTGCAATTAATTATGTTGTTGCAGGACTTATATATATATATATATATATATATATATATAAGGAACAGGATAATTGATTTCGATGAGTTTGGATTCGGTAGCTGAAAGATGGTGGTGTGGATAAAGCTTGGTGACACTGACAATAAAGTGGAATTATTTTCTTTCGAAACATCCCGTAGATTGTTGTTACCTCAAAATGAATCATTTAGCTTTTGTTTACAGTTGATTAAACGTTAATTGGTGGTGTGATTTACGGAATACGTTCCTATCAAGATTGATTGTTGTTATTTGTTATTAACAATAACATTGTTTATTTTACTTATTGTTATCAAATAAATCTTCAAAAGAACATATTTTTGTCAACTTTCTTTAAATGTTACTTATTTTTGAAAATGAATTTTAAAAAAATAAGAATTTTTTGTATTAAATTAAACCAAACACTGAATGTTTTAATAAAACAAGGTTAATAAATTTATTTCAGTCTTTCAAAGTCACTTAGAATTAAAAGTTTAAGAATATATATATATATATATACCGTATTTACTCAAATCTTAGTCGAACTTTTTTTCAACGTTAATGCTACTGAAAATTGGGGAATGTTGCTTAGTATTGAATTAAAAAAAATATTTGGATGGGGTAATTAGAGCCCCAAACTCAGCCCAATACAGGTTCATGTTTGCATTTAAAAATTTATAATATCGTTAAAATAAATAATTATTCACTTTTAATTAGGTCTCATTTCAAATTTATTTTAATTTCGTAAGATTGGATATCGATAAAAACACTTTTACATTATTTTTCCTTTTCCACAAAAACTTTTTAAGAATTTGGGGTGTGGATTAGAATCGATGGCGGCTTAGATTCGAATAAATACGGTAATTAAATTTAAGATATCTGACAGCATTTGGAACTGTAGTTTATAAATGAGTAAAATTTTTGATATTTAGTATCACTTGAACTTGAATATACAAATATAAATTGTTTTAAGAAAAAATATTATTTATACATAATTTTTTTTGCAAAAAAATGAAGAAAAAATGACATATTTTCAAAACATTATTTTCTTGAGGAAAATGCTTAAGCAATAAAATTTTTTTACTTATATAAAACTAGGATTTCTCTTCAGAGTCTAAACTAGAATTTTTGAAAATTTCATATGATTTTCAACATTACGATCAATAGAAATAATGAAAGGTGTTTTTTGTTAAATTTTCTCTGATGTATTAAAATATGTGAATAAATCCATTCCTTAGTTGTGTATTTCAACAATCCTTGTTCAGGCTCAATGCAGAAATCTTATCTATATATAGTCAAAATATTATTAATATAGAAGTCTATTGAATGAGAATGTTTTGAAAGTATGTAATTTTTTCCCTTCATTTTCTGCCAAAAACCTGCATTTAAATAATTTATTATTATAATAGTATTCTTTGAGCAATTTTATATGTGTATTCCAATTCAAGTGATACTGAGATTTACAAAATAAGTTCCTCTCAAGATTGACTATTATTATCATTATTTGTTGTTATTATTATTTATTTTATAAACCAACAATATGGTTTGTTTAAATGATTGTTATTAGATAAATTTTTAAAAGGGCATATTTTTGTCAACATTTTAAGTATCGCAAACTAACGAAAAATAATGAACATTTGAATTAAATTTAAATATGTAGATTTATTTGATTGTTTTTTAAGTCATGAGATGTAAAAGTTTCAGAAAATAATTAAATTAAAAGTATCCTACTACATTCGGAACCGTTATTTTGAAAAAAGCGTAGGAGTAAATAATGTTTTTTTTTTTATATTTAGTGTCATCTGAATTAAAATATATATATATAATTGTTTTAAGAATGTTTTTGTAAAAAAATTATTTATAAACAATTTTTTTGGCAAAAAAAAAAAAAAAAAAAAAAAAAAAATGGAGAAAATATGACATACATTTGGACCCCGATTTAACGTATTCATCGGGACCAAACGTTTTGTTCGTTAAATCAGGGTTATTCGTTATATAAAAAAATTTTGCATTTACTTTCTGGAAATTCTATAATAAGCAACTCCAAAAAATATTCAAAGTTAGAAATTTTGCACTTTTTATTCCACAGCTACTAGTGAATTATTACGGTCCAGTTAATTGGAAATTTTAAAATACTGACGGATAGATGCATGAAAACCTCTTTGATCCCTCACTCTTAAGAGTTCTTTTTTTTTACATCATGCATAGAAGAAAATACTGCGTCATTTATATCCTGCTGCATAAGGTATGTTTTCACGGCTTCCAAATAATGTAAAGCATAAGAAATGTAAAAGTTTTGATAGGAGTTTAATTATCAATTTCTGTACCAGAATTGCTATTCATTGTTTCGACAAATCAACAGTTTCCAGAGCTTCAGTTGCATAAATAGGCAGTCCGTCAACAAAGTAACATAATCGTTCAACTCTTAAAATATTCCCTGGGCTATGGAGTGGAATGAGATAAGAAAGGAGTTTCCTGTCCAATTCAAAACTAACACGGTAGGTTACATTCATGACTCATCTGCACTTGTTAATCGAAACCTTTGTCATCGAAAGTTTCTACTTACGAGAAAAATCTTTTTTCTGTTCCTGACAAAAAGGATGTTATTTGAAAAAAAAATCCAATTTGTTCTAACACACACTAATAAAATTCTTTTTCAACTGTTGAAATAACTCGTTAATTCGAGGTTTATTAATCGTGAAATAGGTAGATTATCATTCATTTTAATCGGGGGAAAGGAAAAATTCTTTAAATTACGAAATTCGTTAAATAAGGCTTGTTAAATCGGGGGCCGACTGCATCTTCAAAACTTTATCTTTTTTTGAAAAAATGCTTCTTTAACAATGATGTTTTTCCTTTATATACAGTAGAACGTCGCTTATCCAAATCAATTGGAACGGGCCCCGTTCGGATACGCGATTGTTCGGATAACCGAAAACCGAATGTGATCCATGCAGTATATGAAACTGGACACTATACGAATATTGAAAATCATCACAGGCGGGAAACGTGCTTGAAGAAAAAACAAAATAGGTGCAAAATGTCGCAAATTTACCTTAATTGTGAAAAAATCTCTTATTTTTCGCTGTACCATTGTACACCCTCGTGTTTTCGCTGCAAGGTCTCTGATTCTCTTGAGCAGCAGTAGATGAGTAGGACAGCACTCTCATGGTTGTCCGTACCACTCCATCGCTGTCTCTAACGCAAAAAAAAAAAACGCTTGATGCATCCTTGTTACTTTCGTTGCTGGTGTTGTTGTCCTCGTTTTCATCCGTTTCATCGTCGACAGGGTAGGATTTTCTTGCACGGAAGTCACAATCTCGTCATCATTTAGAATCCATTGTCTTCTGCATCCAGGTTTCTACATCAACAAAACTCAACAAAAGAGAACGTATACACCCCCTCACTTGGAAACAAACTAACCTAATATTCCAATCAGATGTTTACCAAATCACACAACTGAAATTCCAAATTTTTTTTTTTTTTTTTTTAGCGCATTATTAATTCTACGTATGCTTTTTTTTATTTGCGATTTTTTTTTTTTTTTTTTTTTTTTTTTTTTTTATTTTTTTTTTTTTTTTTTTTTTTTTTATTTTTTTTTTTTTTTTTTTTTTTTTTTTTTTTTTTTTTTTTTTTTTTTTTTTTTTTTTTTTTTTTTTTTTTTTTTTTTTTTCAACCCATACATTTCAACGAAATCCCCAATATATCCCCAAAATCATCCCATGCGGGAAACGTGCTTGAAGAAAAAGCAAAACAAGTGCAAAATGTCGCAATTTTACCTTGATTGGGGAAAATAATCACTTATCTTTCGCTGTACCACTGTACTCCTTCGTTTTTTCAATGCAAGGTCTCTGATTCTCTTCAGCAGCAGTAGTTGAGTAGGACAGCACTCTGATTGTTGTTCGTACCACTCCATAGCTGTCTCTAACGCAGAAACCCCCTCAGGGGGCTCACCTTCTTTAGGTGAGTACGGGTGTCACAATCCCGAGGTGCCCTAGTGGTCTTTTCCTTTTCCCACGGGGTTTACTGTCTTTGGTAAACATGGGCTTCACGAACCCGGGGTACCCTAGTGATCCTTCTCTATTTTCGACCCTCTTTCTTGTCATTCAATTCATTCTTTCTTTCTCTTCCCGTCTAGACCACAGATATTAAAACAAATGTTTGGCGCAGTATAGCCGAAATCGGCTCTTGCGCCAATAAACCCCAAAATCACTCACTCACTCTAACGCAGAAACGCGTCAGAATTTGTTACTTCCGTTGTTGTTGCCCTCGTCTTCATCCGTTTCATCGTCGTCAGGGTCGGATTCTTCTTGCACGGAAGCCACTATCTCGTCATTATTTAGCATTTGAAATCCAATCTCCTGCATCGCATGCCATTCAGGTTTCTACATCAAGAAAACTCAACAAAAGAGCACGTATACACCACATCACTTGGAAACAAACTGACCTAATATTCCGCGCAGATGTTTACCAAATCACACACCTGAAATTCCCCAAATATTCCTCACCTTGGGTTTTCCCGTCCCTTTTTGCCCCACAGGAAACAACTGTTGAGCATTGCACTGTTCGAAAATGTATCCGGACTTTGGTTCGGATATTTGACGCTCCGGATACTAAACGTTCGGACAAACGACGTTGGTACAAATACCTTTCAAATGGTACCACATTATTCTTAAATCGCTGGGACCCAAAGCCCCCACCCCCATCCTCTTGTACACCCAATTATGTTCATTCATACTTCTTGAATCATTGTTGACCATACCCATAAGTTTGTCTGCTATATTATCCCAAATATTTTCAGTAATATTCATGTCAAGAGAAGTGAGGACCAGTTGAATGTTAATAATAACAAACCAGATCTTCACGTTTTTGGTTGCATGATTAGCAGCATTGTATTTTTGGAAATATAAAGCTATTTGTAACCATCCTTGGTTTATAATTTAAATGTCGCACAGTATATCGATATAATATCTATTCCTCATCTCTCTGATAAAGCTAGTTTTACTTTTACCATGATATCCAATACATGCTCAAATCCTGATCGTACAACTGCACGTTTCCGGCTTGATAGGACTTACGAAAATTTATAAAAATAGTAACCAAACCCATATAAAGACCATCTTAACAAAACTTTTTCTCATTACTATGTATTATGTATGTCCACTCTTCATTATACTGAACATGATTTTTTCAGCAAACGATGGACGTGCTTGTTCATGCTAAGATTTTAAACAAGATTTTCTCTATCTCCTCCTCCTTTTTTTTAAAAAAAAATTGACTCAGTTTCTTTTAAAGAAACTTTTGCATAGTTCATAGAAAACCAACCAGTAATACTCGACTTTGGCATAATGTCAGCGTAGAATTAAGTACTTCTCAGATAATTCAGCTGCGATCTCTATTAGAATTGAGTTTCGGACGTCCAGAACTTTTCTTAACATAGTACAATGCAGGATTGTTAAAGTAGTTTATAATTACATAGTCGCAACAGTTGGCTTTATAAGCAATCACAAGAATAAAAGTATTTCGGTCAATAAACACATCAATTTAGGCTTGTTCACAATTCGTAAATGTTGTAATTTTCCCATTATTAATTTCTACAAGACTAAAACACATTAGCAAGAAAAAACATTCTCTCATTTCAGTTATATGCTAATTACAATATATTTTAGACTTATCTGACGTTCTTACGCTCTTTTGAAATGATTGTTCGTATCATCAGATATGTTATTGCATAAAATAAGACAAAAATTTACATTGACTTAACGATTGTGCTTCGTAAACAAAATAGGGACTATTACCTTATTTCAAAGTGTTATCAATGCTAAATTTTTGCATTATAGCAATCTATAATATTGAAGTAATGACATGGATTCTATTATCATCTATCATTTTTCCCTGACTGTATGTAGGGATGTTTTAAGGCATGGGCTAAATGGGCCTAGGGCCTTTGCCTCATGCAGAGTCTCGTCTCGTCGGCAGGGACGTCTTAAGACTTCTTGAGGCCCTGGGCCCCTACGCAAAAGTAGGCCCTGGGCCCCTACACAAATGTAGTTATACCTATGACCCATAAAAGTAGACAGTGCATAGCATACGTTGTCAAATACTGGTTTAAACAATAACCTGGAGCAAATAAATGTGTATGACTTATAATTGTACAAACCAGCTCGACCGACTACCTCCTTTTGACTGAATGAGTAATGATGGTGTAATGGTTGTAGGCTTGGCAATTGAGTATCGTACATCCCCGCATCGCGGCAGGGGGGGGGCTAATATTCTCCAGTTGACATATTGTCCGAAATTCTCATTTTGGCGGATAATGCAGCCGAAAATAGCATTTGTCCATTGAAATTATTCGAATCATAATTTTATTAAGGCTGATATGAGGCCCTGTTGGGTCATGCCTTAAGACGTCTCTGCTCGTCGGCCTCAATAAGATCAAGATCTGATAAATTTTAATCGCCAAATGTTATTCCTGAACATACTTTCCTAAGAACTGGAAATTTTAAACTATGTGCCAACTGACAATAATGATGAGAAATGCACTATTACGTCATAACTGTCACCCGCATCTAGGCTTAGGCCTATCACAATACATCCTCATTACTCATTTAATCGAAACGAGAAAATCGGTCAAGTCGGTTAGTGATATTTTGAGTCATTCGTATTTATTTGTTATGGCTTACCATTTGTACAAGTATTTGACAATTCATGCTATACTACCAACTATTCATAGAGGCCTAAGACCTCAAGAAGTCCTTAAAGATCTCTGAGTCTATGTACAGTTTTGCCAAACTTGTAACAAACCGTGGGACACGCTTTTTATTACTATTATAATTATTACGATCACATATACGCAGTTAAACAGCCATTATTTTCTTTTGGAATGATTTACAACTAGAATATACACAAAGGAGCATAAGTCACGATTATAATCTGTTCATGGGTAGGGGACATTTGTTTGATACTGTCAGTAAATTCAGCGTTTTTTATGTTTTAGAGTTCGATAAACTGACGGTATGCTGTACGGTTTTACATTGTGGATTATATAAGTTTCGCTCTTCATATGGATAGTTATTCTACATGTTAATAATATTAAATTATTGCATATGAAACGTTCAATTTTTATTTATTTATTTTTTGCATGGGACGTTTGTTTTCTTATGTTTGCTTTGTTTTTGGCATAACTTCGCTTATAGTCATTTTGTCCATTGACAGTGTCACATTTCAAGGTAGAAGTTTTTCTCAAAAGTGCTCCATTTTGTTATTTGTTTTGAATTTCGTAAGGATATAAATTCAACCTATATTCTTGTAATTTTTTTAGTATAAATATGGTAACAATGCCGCAAAAACTGCATGCTATATATAAGCTAGGCATTTGGGGGATTGGCGAATATTGTTAACGATCGAAAAGTTCAACATTAGTTTGAAAATTTCGATCTGGTGATATTGCCCTACAAAATTAATCGCGTGAAAGACCCGAAACAACTGCGAAATTAAATAAATTGAAATAAGAAATTTTTTAGCACCCAGCTTATTCACCGCAGCCTTCGCCCACCGAATCTTTCATTTTTTAAAGCATTTACAGTAGTTTTTACGGGCTAAACAACATGAAAATGAAGACAGTTTGAAAAATTCCATTTCGGAGTTAATTGTGTTTCTAGGATGTTTGAGATTTTTCATTTGTATAGGAATGGATTTATTCATATTTTTTTTCAAAGTAGAAGAATGTGAACAAAAAACACCGGTATTTCAAATTATCGTCACTTTGAAATTATTGCTAAATTTTCAAAACTTTTAGTTCAGGGTCTGAAGAGAAGTTTTAAGGCTTTATCACACGAAAACATATGTGGAGCAATTTTTCTTTCAAGCAACCTTTTGGAACAATTTTCGCCCAGTTGCCATAGCAACGACTTCTAACAACTCTTTCCCAGTGAGCTGAAAGAATTGCTTGAAATTCTTGACAAAGGGATTCTTCGGCTCCCTACATCATAAACAAGATAGCGGTAAAGAGATTGCAGTCTTGACTTCGTCAAACACATCAGAAATGGTGAATAATATTTTAATGGCGTTTAATTAGAATGGTGCTCTATTTCTACTTACGACCTTCAACAAAATCGCGAGCGAAATAAAAGAAATAATATTGGATGTTCGTTTTCCGAATCGAATCGGCGAGTAATTTTGCAATGTGAAGATAAGGCGCGGCTGACGTCAAAGCGTATCGTTTTGCTTACGGTAACCCTTCAACCACACCGCTGCTTGAAACAGTAGCTCTAAAGAGAGTTGAGTTGTTCCGAGACATGCATGTGTGATAAGGCTTTTAGTTATGTATGGGTTTCATATAGAAGTATTTTTCACAAAAAGAGACTGTTTTGAAAATATTTCATTCTTTCTTCAGTTTTCGCCAAACAAAAAAAAAAATCAATTTAAATACAAATAGTTTTTTCTCGTAACATTATTCTTAAAATAATTTTGTATGAATACATTCTAATTCAACTTGTACTAAATATCAAGAAAATCATTCATTTATACGCTTGTGCGGAATCACAACTTTGAAAGCAATCACCTTAAATCACTTGTTGTTGTTGTGTCCTTCCCTCAGGGAAGGAAGGAAAGTTGCCATTGCCTGTGAGACACAGGTTGGACTTCTTAACGATAGATGGCGCCACCACCTATATCCACCCCCACACTTTTGGCATGGAACTGAATGGGAGGGAAATATTCTCCAGTCCCCTGCACTCGTGGTTTCTGCTGCGACCACCCACAAGACTTTTGGACCCACTGATTTAACGAGCACGTACTCCGTCTATACTCGGTGGTATTTAGTGGCATCGGGCATCGAACCCAGACCCTCAGGTCTGGAGTCCGATGCTCTAACCACTAGGCTACTCACAGCCCCTTAAATCACTTAAATTTTTATTTTGATACAAAATGACTCTAAGAAGAAAATGCAACTATTTTCAATCTACGAAAAAAAAAATACAATTATATGTGTATAAATAGTATAGCAATTTAAGTTGATTTCCATAAACAGTCGGACCTCCGTTTTACGAACCTCTTTTTTGTAAATATCTCTATTTTACGAACTTTTTCCTAGAACCTAGCACATAAAGTATATTGAAAATGAATTTCTATTAAAAAATTTTTGCAAATAACGAGCTTTTTTCCTGGGATTTAACGACTTCGCTAAATAGTCCGACTTTATTTTAATTATCTACACGTGCGAACAACTTTTTTTGTTGTCATTGAATAGGTTCAGTGCCAATGTGTCCCGACTTTTCGGCACGTTGTAGACACCTCTAGCCCTTGAACAGTTTCGTTTTCTCTTTCCTCTTCTTTTTGTTTATTTATATATTTTTGTCTTTTCTCGTGCGTTCGAAATTACTTAGATCTCGATGAGCTAATTTTTATTTTTTTAAAGGAGACATGGTACGATTTATAAAAAAAAAGTCTTTGATTTAGCAATGCTAACAATCTTATTTTTAAAGAAAATTTCAAAATTTTCCTAGAATGCAATAAATTTGAAGGCGCAAAATAAAAAAAAAAAAAATGGAGGGCGAAAGAGAGAAAAAATTACAATTACAGTAAACGAACCACCGCCTATCGAATCATGTATGCGTTGAATGTATGTGCGCGCATAACTAAGGGAAACTACTATGGAAAATTGAAAAGCTTAACAGTTTTATGTTGCTATGCACTCAAAATGATATTACAATGTAAACTGATTACAATGACGTCATTAATGATTTTGTAATGATTAAAGTTCGAAGAAAACCTTTATTGCATAAGTACAATGACAGTGACTCAACAAAGGATTAGGATATTAAAAATAATAGATAGTAAAGCGATAAGAGATGATAATTAACAAGTTGATAGCTGTTCATCATATGTCATAGAGTATACTCTAGAACAGGGGTGGGCAGACTTTTCAGGGTACGGGCTACTTCTAACTTTTTCAAGGTGTTGTGGTCCACCCAGTATCAGCGGCACACACAAAAGGGGTTCCCCGGGCTGGACCTTCCTCTATAGCCCATGGTTTTTTTTCGATCGATTATAATCCCTTGTAGGTATATAGTACGTAAAATTTAATTAAGTATTTGTTATTCACAATTTTTTATTAATTAATGCTAATTATTTATTCAACAATCTATTTCTTGCTGTTCTTTGTTCCGGACAATCTACAAAATAAATATATATATATATATATATATATATGTTTGGCAGCGTATGGCGTAGGATATGAGAATGGTAGACATTCGGCCCTAGGTCACCGCGCCACCTTGGACAAAATTCAAGAGTGCGCCCCCTGACCAGGGTCGTTAGTGCAGTGAGATAAGGAAAAAGTCAACAATATTTATTATAACTTAATAATAAATTAGAAATATGTATTTACCTACGTAAATAAAATGAAATACTCACTTTTTTGGAGCTGCGTTTAAAGCAAAACGCAAAATACAAACATAATAATAATAGCCGCAAATATAATAATATCTAATGATGCACTTATTATCAAACAATTCAAAACACATTAAAAAATAAAACATTTTCATCGTAAGTTAGTTTTCGAAATTATAGCTAGTAGAAGACTTGGTCTGCGTACTGTCAGCCAATCTTGAATATTTCCGTATACAATTACTGAAGGCTAATCTTCAGGTGGTCACTCCAAATTGTCTTGGCAATCCACCAGTCGATCGCGATCGACGTAATGCCCACCCCGGCTCTAGACCGTAATTGTAAACGATTTCATTAATTTGCTGCATTAATTCACGAAAGGGTGGGTGGTCCGTGACGCCGTAAAGTAGGAAACGAACAAGAGAGGTCAAACCATGCCACTATTCTTTCCTTATGCTGCCGGTTTCCAGACCGGGACACGGGAGCTCATAGTTGGAGGATAATGGAAAGACTGTCCAAAAAGAGTACGAGAGAGAGAGAGAGAGAGAGAGTAAAGGAAAAATCTCTCTCGAACCCAAACTGGAGATGTAAGAACTGAAAGAGGGGGTGCTCTGGAAATAGGGGGGGGGGGGTAATTTGAAGTGTGTAGGGCGCCAGGGAAGTTAAAAACGGTCCTGCCCCCTCAAACAAACAAGGTTCCACGTACATGACTTCCGATTAAAAACGAATCTATTTTGGACTCTTTTTTTTTTAAAAAAAAAAAGAAAAGGTTTTAAAATATCTAATTAGAGCGCAATTATTTTATAATGAACGACGGCACAAATCCACCATTTTATTACGCGAACGTACATCCGAAACCAACACATAACACTGTACAATGCGCTTGTCCCGCTTACAAATTACCCGTTAAAATAACGGATGAGGTTGACAGCTCAGCAGAATTCGAAACCTGAATATTTTTGCAGTTACTTAATAGCTTCATGTGTTTGCCATCAATTAAAAACTGAAGAAAGAAGCTTGGACTTGTGTCAGAGTATGCTCTTTTCTTTGATCCACAAATACCCAGAACCGTAAGATTAGAGATGACGGTAAATCATTTACGGATGAGGTTATTTGTGGCACAGGTTGTAAATATCTCAGTTGCCGATTTTATTTTTACTCCCTTGAGGAATTCTTGTATTGTCAAGGTAGAGGCGTCGGTGATTAACCTTTAACTCCCGGTGCAGTTCTTTTTCTTTATTTTTTTTAATTCGGTATGTGGCAAATGTGACTTACTCCGATTGAGCGTCGAAAGGTTGCAGTTAAAACGTGTTGCGTATCTTTCTCTTTTCTTTTATTTTCTATCATGGGAGGAGTGTAAAAAGATAAATAATACTACTCTCTTTAACATTTGACAGCTATTATTCCTTTTTTTAAAAAAGAAAACTGAACCGAGATGTTAAGCGTCGTGTTATTCCGTGCCATGAAACTGCCAATGATTTGTTCGTATCAAAGAGGAGAATAGTTTTGCTTTTGTAGTAGAGTGTGAAGAAGTTCATAAGCGAGAATGTGATGCAAAATAAAATAAAAAAATGAAGTAGGATTTCTTTTGAAGAGCGTGACCTTCTCCTTAAATTATGATTTCAGCACCCAGTTACAGAGTAATACTTTTAAAACTTAAGTTCCATCAACATTCGTCTTTCGTTACGAATATTTTATTTATGCATTGATTAAGGTACCGACTATTTGCGACAACTTTTTTTTAAAAAAAAATGGAGACACGGGGATTTTTTTGTTGTTTTTAGATTTGTTTAGTACATTTTGAGGAAAATATGCTAAAATTAAGAATAGAAAAAGAAATTATTATTACTAAAAATGACATAAACGCGACCCATTCTGTAACAAAAGTTTATTTTCAATTATTCAATTCTGATCTGTTGCTATGTATTCATTTTTTAAATCATCTTCAGGATAAAAGATATTTTAATTTTTACAAAAATTAGAGCACTTTATCTTGTTATTATATGAAATTGTTTAAAAAACAGTGATAATATATTCACATAAGGGGCTGTAAATTTTGTAATAAAACAGTGATTGATAAATCTGAAGTTTAAAACATTTCTGCTATTATACTGAATATTCACAAAAATTGTTAGTTAATTGTTTTCAAAACTTTTTCAGCAATCGCTGTCCCCGTTTGAGTATTTAAAAAAAAACTCCTTTCGAGTAAAACGCGTTTTAAAGTATGATATATTGCTCAAAGTGTAATGCCATCTGCTTTTTCTAAAACACTTGTAGCGTTTGTTCTAGTGAACTGAAAGTAATAAACTTGGTATTTTTATAAAACTAATAAGATTACCAATAAAATGAAGTCATAAAAAATTTATCAATTTTCGGCAAAATTCACAATTTTAGGGTAGTCGGATACCTTAAGTTGTGCATTAGGTCTACCAAAAAGTTCTGTCCCTTTTTAGAATGAAAGAAAATAACAAGTTTTTCATACCTTGAATAAACTTCATTGAATAGTATAACTGCCATTATTATTTATGACTTTTTTCCAGCGTGATGTGAAAATTTGTATATTCCAGTTTTTTTTTTTAAAATATCTTACCCCTAGAAGCGAAAAACTGAACCAGTGCTTGTCTAATATCTTCCTCATTTTTCAAAATTTTTGCCTCGAAAATTTTTTGTAAGGACAGAAAAAATTGATAATTTGAGGGTGTTAAGTCTGGAGAGTCTGGTGGATATGGCAGAATTTTCCAGCTTAGCTCTGCGAGTTTCTGACGAGTCCCCAAAGAAAAAGTATGGTGAGGAAATAGGTTGTCTTTCCTATTTAACATCACCGGCATCTTTTATTGGAGTGTAGTTTTTAAATAATCCAATTGTTGACAATACCTCTTCAAATTTAGCTTTTCATTTGGTTTCAATAACTCAAAATGAATTGTTCGCCAAATGTCCTGCCATATACGTACCATTCTTACTCAGGCTCAACTTCGATTTAGAGGTGGAAGGGGCAGGTTTTCAAGTTTCGTAATATCTTTTTCCGTATGATGTTTCCATAGATAATCCATTTTTCATACCCAGATATCATTTGGTCCAGGAAGAGTTTTTTTGTTCCATACAGGATTCAAAATTACGAAGTTCGTCCCCAATAACCATCATATTGCTTCCAGTAGGATGTCAGTCCGAAAGGATAGTGGTTAGCGACGCTAACTTCTGAGTTGAGGGCCCGGGTTTGAATCCTGGAGAAGGCTTAGTTGTAAATGTGTCTGTGTGACAAAGGGCAACTCTAGATATTCGGCGAGCCATAAGTCCTCTGGAGAGATTGGTAGTAGGTATGGTTTCTGATTTCCCGGCTATTTCCTTTCCTGGCTGAAACGACAAGCGCCTTCTAGACCTTTCCCACGATAATTTTATGGGTCTCGATCTGACACCATCGGTCGGGTGGCATTAGTAACAACAATAAAAGTCAGTAAACAATCGAATCAATTTTTTCCACTGCGTTCCCATAATAAAAAAAGCTAGTCAGATTTCTTAACCAATTAATCACATTATAATTAATTCTAAACTTTTATAGATCAGTTCTAAATAAGGTACTTTTAACTAACGGATTAATTTATAAAATATTTCCTAATTAACTCAACAGATAGTTATACTAGACATTTTCAACTGATTTTTATTTTATTTAGAATTTTTTAAACCATTGCGAATCAATTTCAATTATAAATTATATATAGTATATTTTATTTTAATTTAATATTATTATTTTTTTTATTGTATTGTTTTACTATGGTAAACGTGTTAAGTTTCCTTCATTTCGTTTTGACTTTTTTATGAAACACAGTCTAAACTAAAAATGATGCAGAAGTAAGACTTGTAAACACAATCCAATCCGCTTATATAATTCACCAACATTTTAAAAAAAACAAGCAAGAAAAAAAAATGGCAACAGATTCCTCAAGTTCAGCGTTGCTCACTTGTTACTATCCCGTCGTTCTCTTTTTAATTCTAACATTCTAGAAAATGAGAACGAAAAAAAAGAAGATGGAGAAAAAAAGTAGAGCAGCGGTTCATGGGGAACGAATCGAAAATGATTAGCTGTAAGCAGAGTGAGTTGTCCAAATTGCAACTGGGAGATTTCCAGAAGCTCGCCGGGACCTTGGCAAATAGTTTCCGGCGCCAGTCTTCAGTATGTTGGCGGAAGACAATTTTGGAGGTCAAACCTGATGTATGTTGTTGGGATGGGGTTGAGAGAGAAGGAACCCAAAATATACGGATGCTTCACAGAATTTCTCTGTCATGCAATTGGTATCTTCAAGGGCTCAGATAAGGTTCTGGACCGCCGTAAATTTTGTGACCATTCGCTTAGCTATTGGAGGTTACACATATCTTGACTGTGTTAAGCGGAGAAGGGTTGTTTTCAAACAGGCGTATTTCTTGTGTGTGTGCACACTATTATTTTATATTTCTAAGGGATCTGAATCAAAAAATAATACACTAATAGAAATATTAATAGACATCATAGAAATAAAAAAATGAAGTACAACAATATTCTTAAGGTATCCGACTAATTGCGACTTTTTAAAAAAAAAAATGGAAATATAGGAATTTTTGGGGGTTTTTTAGATTTGTTTAGCACATTTTAAGAAAAATATTCTAAAATTAAGAAGAGAAACATAAGTTATTCCTACTAAAATGGGAAAAAGTGGGTAAAAATTTACAAAAAATAACGTAAACGGGACCCATTCTGTACCCAAAATTTATAAACAAATTTTCAAGTTTTCAATTCTGATGTGTTTCAATGTTATTCATTTTTGAGATGACCTTCTGGATAAGGGGTGTTTTAATTTTTACAAAATCTAGAACACTTTATCTTAGTTATTATATGAAATTGCTTAAAAAAACAGTGATTATATTAACATAAGGAACTGTAAATTTTGTAATAGAACAGTGATTCATAAGTCTGAAAGTTAAAACACTTCTTCTATTATACAGAACATACACAAAAAAATTCAGTTAATTATTTTTAAAACTTTTTTAGAAATCACTGTCTCCGTTTGAGCATATTTATAAAGCTGATAAGATGGTCTATAAAATAAATTCACAAAAATTCGTCAAATTTTGGCACAATTCACAATTTTAGGGTAGTCAGATACCTTAAATGCAACATATTCTTCAGTGTAACTCATATAATGATACAATAACACAACAATTTTCGCAATGCAAGAAACACTATGTTACAAAACAAAATATGTTTGTTGCAAACATAACTTATACAAAAATGTATTTTATAAAATTATATAATGTAACATATGAAATGTGAAAAAACATTACAATAGTGCTCCTCAAACTTTTAGTGCTTGCGATCTAATTTTCATCACGCCCCCCTTCACACAATAAAAATATATTGAGTGCAATAATAATACACTTTGACGTTTAAGCTACAATACGATTTTAATCATAAACCGTACAAATTTTCAAGATAAATATTAAATTCTGTATATGACAAGCCTTTGTGAATCACTGATGATTTTTAAATTTGATTTTAATTTAGTATTGTGAGTTTAATTATCAAATACAATGTGCAGTAATGATACATTTATAAGTATGTTTTGTCAGTGTAAATGTGTATTTTATTTTTAATGTGTCCGAATGTATATTTTGTATCAGTAAATTTGTAATTTCTTAAATCCTTTGTTTTTAACTTCTCAATATGCTCGCCCAACTCCCTCGCAGGGTTATTACGTCCCATTAGGGGGGCTAACCCTACAGTTTCAGAAGCTTGGCATTACAGCAAAACAATGCAACAATGGAATATTTCCAAATATGTAAATACCATTACAACAACACTACGTAATTTCTATAACCCTATTCACTATAAAAACAACAAATTTCAAAAAACATGTAAATATATACATATATTATACAAATTTATTTTCCACACATTTTAGTCCATTGACTTTTCTTTCTATATAGGTTTCAACTTTTTGTATTTCTATTTCAGAATTCAAATTCTCTCTGATTTTTAAGATATATAATCTATAAATCCATCATTCCTTTGATTTATTGATACTTACGTATTATCGCAACAATCGCCAACTCCATTTATAACTCGCCAAGTTGGCAACCAGGATTTCCTATGTGTCGTAACACCCTGAATTGACAACCATGAGCTTCATTTCATATAACGTCGCCAATAGGTTACGTTAATACGTAAGTACCGATTTTTATTATGCATGTGTGTGAGAGAGAGAGAACCACACACACACACATATTTACTGTTATGTATTTGCATACATTACAGTAAATTGTTATATATAGTTGAAATTGATTGTGTTTCCATCCTAAGAATGTCATATTACCAGTTAAAAATGTCTTAAGTCATTGCATAAGTATTTACTGGAATGTATTGACATACTTTACAGCAGGGATGGACAGACTTTTCCAGGGTACGGGCTACTTCTAACTTTTTCAAGGTGCTGCGGTGCACCAAGTCTCCAGTCTAGCTGGCATCGGTGTTCCACGAATATATTGTTGTTGTTGTTGCTGTCGTGTATGACAAAGTGCAAAGGTATATATAACAAAATAAAGATATAGTCAAATATTGTCAAAAGGTCATAAATGAGGGTTGCAATAGCCCCGAGAGGTTGGACTTCTGAACATTTTAGTCGCCTCTTACGACATACATGAACTTACGTTCGGACTATTCTACTCCGGCCACCACAGTTTTTTTTTTAAATTTACCTTGAATAGAAGAGGAAAAGCACTTTGGCGAAAAGAGCTATTGCAGTTGTGTTGGTAGCCAAAGATGAAGGAGAAAACTGAGGATGAGTTAATTTTGGCGAGATTGTATTTGGTGTCCTTGGCGAGGATTGTCCGAAGAATCTGTTAGGCTTAACGTATGGTGCCTCCAATTAGTCTTAATTTTGCTGTATTAAAAAAAATGACGCTAGAAGTATTTTACACGTTTTAAGTTCTTTTAAAGTCTGCAGCATAAAACATATGCAGATTGTCAATTTAACTACTAAAATGATCCATAAAGATCCACAATAACCGGAACTTTCACAGCAGGCTATTTTAGCTTCATTAACAATGTCGACCGAAAGTTGCCTCTGCCGAAACCCGGTATTGAAACCAAGTATTTTAAAATCATTATTATTCTTCAAGTTTAAAAAGCTCAGTTGTGTTTCTATTACTCTCTAATAAATTCATATACTGCGATAAGACGATATATCTCTAGATTTAGAAAGAAAAAGAATCCACCCTAATAGCATACTCCAATAGATAACTAACATGCTGGCTTGTATTTCTGGGTAGATTTCTCCACAAATATATTTCTTTTAGTACGCACGTCTTAGGTCTTAGTAAATGCGGTCCCCCCTCCAAAATGTCTTGGCAAACCACCGGTCGATTGCGATCGACTTAATGTCCCTTCTTACGTTACAGTAAACAGCTACAGTGTAGTAGCTCACATATATGCATTTAATGCTAATGGTAACTGATATTTTACTGGTTATTATTGCTTACTATAAAAATCCATACTTAACATACACAAAAGCAGCAGAGACTACAATTTTTTCAAAGAATTATCTCTCCTTCATATATTAAAAAGAATTAATGAGATAATTATTAATGATAGTTATTAATAATATAAACATTTTGGAGGAATTGTTTCCAAAATGTAGAAAAATTTAATATGTAATAATTATATATTCCACATAAAAATGTTCAATATTTGCTTAAGTAAGGCTTCTATTGAATTTTTATGCTTGAATCTGTGACTTTCTTTTTTCTTTTTTTAATTTAGCTTTTATTGATTATTAATGCTTTAAGAATCGACAAAAAATATTTAAATAGAATAAAGGTGAGATCATTAGGATTTCTTATAATTGGGCAAATTTCGATTAAGAAAACAAAATTGACAATTTTTTTTTTTTAAATAGAGCTTAACTGGTCTACCAAAATCTATCTGAGTGTTCAAAATGTTAAAATAATCTATCCTTTAATTTAAAATCAAACTGCCAACGAAGATTTTCACTAGTTTCTGGTTAGAATAGGAATCGGCAACTTATGGCACGTGTGGTACGTGGTACTATTCTCAATAGCTATTTTTTATTCAATAGTTAAAAATTCTATTAGTGAATTCAAGCCAGTTAATTGAAAGTTTTAATGTACTGACTGATAGATGTTTGGAAAATTTTTTAATACTGACTCTAGAGAGTTCTTTTTTCGACTTGCACAGAAGAAAATAATGCTTCATTTACATCCTGCTGCCTAAGGTATGTTTTCACAGTTTTCACAAAGAATGTAAAGCGTTAGAAAATGTAACAGTTTTGACAAAAGTTTCATTATAAATTTCTGCATCAGAATCGCTATTCGTTGACACCGACAAATCAACAGGTTCCTGAATTTCGGTTGCACAGACGGGCAATCCGTCCATCAAATGTAACATAGTCGTTAAAATCCTAAAATATCCCTTTCGTTGTTAAGTGGGATCAGATAAGAATGGGGTTTCCTGTCCTATTCAAAACTCACACAATAGGTAACACTCATGGCATTAAGTTTAATAACGCTCTGCACCCTTGAACATCGAAATTGGTCACTTACAAGAAAAATCTTTTTTCTGTTTCAGAAAAAGAGCTCGTCATTTGAAGGGAAAAAAACATATCTTTTTAACAAAAAATAATTTTAAAAAAATTCTGCTGTTGAAACAATTTGATATTTCGGGAAAATTATTCATTAAACAAAAGGTTTTGCTATCATTTTAATCGGGGAAAGAAAAAAATTCGTTCAGTCACGAAATTCGTCAAATCGGAGTCTGACTGTATTTTTATATAAAGAAGGAAGAAAACACACTCATTCATAAACTCATCTCGATACCCCAAGAAAAATAACACCTACGGACTTAAAGTTTAGCAAGGATTGTTCCTTTCAGGAGTACAAATCCATTACAAAATGAGTTTTGTGAAAATCAACCCTCAAGAGGGTTCAGAGGAGTTAAGGGGCGTTATAGATAATTATTCCCGTTTATGAGCTATTGGACTTGTGATGAACAGTTTTCGTGTCCGTCTATTAATTCTCTTGAGTAAAAATAATTCTTTAATTGTTGTTTGAGTTCAAAATTGCCATTCGTAGAGAGAATTTGATTTTAGGCTAATTGGAGTATTATTTAAAACCTAGCAAATTGAGTGTTAGAGTTAGACGTTAAGCTGCTATTATAGAGAGACTAGCGAAGTGACTGTTGGAGGCTCTTGGTGAAAAGAAGCTTTAGACCGGAGTATCCAGTTGACCCGGGCGAGAGCTGTTTCATCGGGTGAGTGAGTGAGTAATTTTGGGGTTTATTGGCGCAAGAGCCGATTTCGGCTATACTGCGCCAAACATTTGTTTTAATATCTGTGGTCTAGACGGGAAGATAAAGAAAGAATGAATTGAATGACAAGAAAGAGGGTCGAAAATAGAGAAGGATCACTAGGGTACCCCGGGTTCGTGAAGCCCGTGTTTACCAAAGACAGTAAACCCCGTGGGAAAAGGAAAAGATCACTAGGGCACCTCGGGATTGTGACACCCGTACTCACCTAAAGAAGGTCAGCCCCCTGAGGGGAGCTGTTTCATCGGATCAATGTCAGGCAGTTCGTCATCAAATATAACATAATCGCTAAAATCTTAAAATATCCCCTTCGTTGTGGAGGAAGGAGTTTCCTGTCCTAGTCAAAACTCACACAAAATGTTACACTCATGACTCCTCTGCACCCTTGACCGTCGAAATTGTTTTATTGCAAGAAAAATCTTTTTTCTGATCCGGACAAAAAGGATGTCGTTTGAAAAAAAATTCAAATTTTCCTAAGAAAAATAATTTTAAAAAGATCAGTTGTTGAAATAATTCATTATTTTTTAGTTTATTATTCGTTAAACAGGGGAGGGGGAGATTTCCTTTATTTTAATCGTGGAATGAAAAAATTCGTTAAATCGGGTTCCAACTGTATGTCTATGTATTATGATAATTTATTAATAATAAAAATATTTTGATTAAAATAAGAATCAGAATAAGAATATTTTAATCAAAAAGGAGAAAAAAAAGCTTGATTATTCAAAGTATAACAGAATTTCGTTAGATGGTGCTTAAACACCTAAAAGTTTTTTGCTTACAAACAAATGTTTTGCTTCTTGACAAAATAGCCATACTACACTAGTTGACAAATCACTTCTGAGAAAAGAGGAAAAAATACCTTTTCTCTTTTTTTAAGGAGTGTGCAAGGCATCAAAGAAAACAATACAACCTTGTAGGTGAGTTTGTTGAGCTCAGTTCTCTGTCGCCGCATTACTCTTCGTCAAGACGTACCACAAAGTCTACCTTTATTTCCCATGCGAATTGAAGTCCACAATTTTATCCTAATTAATCTTATACTACGTTATTCTGTCTAAATGCTTCGATGCTGCCAACGAAGTTTTTCAGATGACAATAAATACTTTGAAATAATACAGCTTTGTACGAATTTGTGTAACAAATACTTAACATTCGCTTGCCGTAGCATTTAGTTTAACTAACTAAGCGAAAGTTTTATTTAATAGTATACATCAGAGGAGGGCAATTGTTTTAGCTCAAGGATTATATTGTAAAAGCAAAGGTTAGTGTAAGCCGTGCCTTTTTTAAATGATTGCATTCATTAGTTAACTTTGCCTCTCATGAATGGTATAAACTGTATCGTAAAAATCAATAAATATAAATAAATTAAATTAAACAGAGGTAGCATTACGCAATTTATTTGTTGTGCTAATTTCAAATTACAATAGAACGTCGTTTATTCGAATCAATTGGGACCGGACACCGTTCGGATACGCGATTGTTCAGATAACCGAAAACCGAATGCGATCCATACAGTATATGATACTGGACACATACAAAATATTGAAAATCATCACATGCCGGAAACGTGCTTGAAGAGAAAGCAAAATAGGTGCAAAATGTCGCAATTTTACCTTGATTGTGGAAAATAATCACTTATTATTCGCTCTACCATTGTACACCTTCTTTTTCTCGCTGTAAGGTCTCTGATTCTCTTCAGCAGCAGTAGTTGAGTAGGACAGCACTCTGATTGTTGTTCGTACCCCTCCATAGCTGTCTCTAACGCAGAAACGCATCAGCATTTGCTACTGTCGTTGTTGTTGTCCTTGTATTCATCCATTTCATCGTCGACAGGGTCGGGTTCTTCTTGCATGGAAGTCACAGTCTCGTCATCATTTATCATTTGAAATCCACAGTCTTCTGCATCGCATACTATCCAGGTTTCTACACCAACAAAACTCAACAAAAGAGCATGTATAAACCCCCTCACTTGGAAACAAACTGACCTAATATTCCACGCAGATGCTTACCAAATCACACAGCTGAAATTCTCCAAATATCCCTCACCTTGGGTTTTCCGATCATTTTCTGCCTCACAGGAAACAAATGTTTAGCATTGCACTGTTCGAAAACGTATCCGGACTTTGGTCCGGATATTTGACGCTCCGGATAATAAACGTTTCGATAAAAGACGTTCTATTGTATACCTACAAGTGCATCTTATTTTAAAAACAGTTTAATAAGACAAAGTTACCCTATCAGCTTCGAACATCAATACCAGAGGAAATATCTTTAATAAATCAATACAACTGTTGCCTTTCACTGACGACATAGATATCATTTCTCGAACACCCACCGCACTAAGACAAGCCTTCCTAACTTTAGAGAAAGAGGCCCTCAGGAGGACTGAGGATTAATGAGACTATGACCAAATACATGCCTTGCACTAAATCATGATTTAACATTTCCCTCTTTAAAATTGAAAAATATAATATGGAAGTTAATGAAAGTTTCTCTTATTTAGGTTCTGAAATTAACAATAGGAATGTTTGTACTGTTGAAATCCAAAAGAGAAATACTATCGCTAATACATGTTTTAATGGAATACGAAAATATATGAAATCGCATTTAATGAAAAGAAAACAAAGGTTCTATGGTATAAAAGTCTTTTAAGATCAGTATTAACTTATGCATGGAAAACTTGGTTCATGTCTCGAACAGATGAGAACATGATAAGTAACTACGAAAGGAAGATTTTAAGATTTATTTTGGAGGAATTCAGGAATATATAACGTGGCGAAGAAGATCAAATTTACAGCTCTACTACTCATATAAAGAATCTCTGACATCATTAACTTCATCAAATATAACGAATTAAATGGGCAGGCCACTTTGTCAGAATGAATAAAGACCACACCACTAAAAAAGTCTTCAATGACCAACCAATTGGTACACGGAGAGAAAGAGGCCTAAATCTAAGATAGATTGATGACCTAGAAAAAGATCTCCTAATTTTGAGAACTAAAAATTGGAAACACTGGCAGGGAGATGGTGGCAGAGAAAAGGCTTCCTAAGAAGACCAAGGTTCACCTTAGGCTATCGAGCCACAGAGGAAAGAATGTACCCTTTAACATTTTTCTACAATTTTTTTAAAAATCGTAAGTGAAATTGCTTGTTGAAATTCTCGTCACAACCTGCAAGCTAATGTCAACCAACTTCCATCTATATTTACTCTCGCTGATCTTCATGAAAGAAAAACTTTGCTCACAAATATATGTCGAAGCAAATAAAGATAACATTTTCTCTATATTTGGTTTTCTGGACGTCTTTGCGGCCGCAAAAAAATTGTCTGCGGGTCGTTGGCTTAGATTTATGAAGGAATTGTCTAAAAAATATATTTACTTACATATATATATATAAATGTGTATTTAATTTCTTCCTTTTTTTAAAAGGTAGTGTACAACTAATATTTGAAATATAGATAGAGATTATAAGAAAGAAATATAAGAAAAATATTTTTCTAAAAAAGTGTCAGTTATTTCAGAACTATAATATTGAACATACCTCTTCTCCCCAGAAATATTAAATGATAGCACATATATGTGATATAAATTTTTTTGGTAAAATGCTTGTAATATTTGCGCAGAGACATTTTCGACCAGCAGAAAAAAACTGATTATTGAAAATTGGTAAAATATTCAATTTTTCACTAGAAATGTTTATTATTTCAAAATTTATGCTTTCAGATTGTAGTTTTATTGAAAAATTGTATTTTTATCCAGTTTTATCCAAATATATAAATTTACTAAATATGTATACTATCTAACGTTCTAATACTAGATATGTTTCAATATATTCTAGTAAAGAAGAACTGATTGTATATATTGTGTATGTCTAAAGCTTCCTATCAAGCCTCCAACAGTCACTTCGCAAATCTCATTATAATAGCTGCCTAACATCTAACTCAAACACAAAATCTTTCAGTGTTTAAATAATACTCAAACCATAAAATCAAGTTCTCTCTACAGAAGAATGTTTTAAACTCAAACAACAATTAAATAATTATTTTTTCCCAAGAGGATTAGTAGAAGGGTGCGAATAGGACCCATCACATGTCCAGTAGTGCATAAAAGGAAATAATTATATATAACGCCTCTTAACTCCTCTCAACCCTTTTGGGGGACGATTTTCACAGAACCCATTTTGTAATGGATTTGTGTTCCTTGAAAGGAACCTCTTTGCCAAACTTTAAGTCTGTAGGTCTTATATTTCTTATGGCATCGAAATGAGGGAATGAATGAGTGTTTCTTTTCTTCTTTATACATAAATACAGTCGAACCTAATTTAACGAATTTCGTGATTTAGCGAATTTTTTTCTTTCTCCAATAAAAATGAAGGCAACTCCCCCCCCCCCCTTTTAATGAATAATAAACCCGAAATAATGAATTATTTCAACAGCTGATTTTTTTTAATTAAATTTTGTTAGAAAAATTTGGAATTTTTTTTCAAATGACATCTAGTGACAAATGACTTTTTGTCCGGAACAGAAAAAAGATTTTTCATGTAAGTAACAAATTTTGACGTCCAAGGGCGCAGAGCGTTATTAAACTTAAGGTATCCGACTACCCTAAAATTGTGAATTTTTCCAAAGATTGGCAAATTTTTTTATGATTTTATTTTACACGCCACTTATTAGCTTTATAAAAATACCACGTTTATCATTTTCCGTTTACTAGAACAAAAACTACAAGTGTTTTATTAAAAGCAGATGCCATTACTTTAAGCAAGATGTCATACTTTAAAACGTGTTTTACTCGAAATGTGTTGTTTTGAAAATACTCGAACGGCGCCAGCGATTGCTCAAAAAGTTTTGAAAATAATTTACTTAAATTTTTTCAGTTTGTTCTGTATAATAGTAGAATTGTTTTAACCTTCAGATTTATCAATCACTGTTTTATTACAAAATTTACAGTCCCTTTTGTAAATATAATCCCAGTTTTTTTTTTTTTTATTAATTTCGTATAATAACTGAGATAAAGTGCTGTAGTTTTTGTAAAAAAGAAAATACCTCGTATCCTGAAGGTCGTTTCAAAAATGAATAACATAGCAACACATTAGATTGAAAAAATTGAAAATTTGTTCATAAACCTTCGGTACAGAATGGGCCGCGTTTATGCAATTTTTAGTCAATTTTTACCTTATTTTTCTCACATTTTAGTAATAATAATTTCTTTCTCTTCTTGATTTTAGCATATTTTTCTTAAAATGTGCTAAACAAATCTAAAAATAATAGCAAAAAGCCCATATTTCCATTTTTTTTTAAATCGCTACCAGTCGGATACCTTAACAGGTGCAGATGAGTCATGAGTGTAACCCATCGTGCGAGTTTTGAATAGGACAGGAAACCCCATTCTTATCTGATCCCACTTAACGACGAAGAACATTAAAGAATTTAACGATTATGTCACATTTGATGACGGATTGCCTATCTGGGCAACCGAAATTCAGGAACCTGTTGATTTGTCGGAGTCAATTAGTAGTCATTCTGTTGCAGAAATTGATAGTGAAACTTTTGTCAAAATGGTTACATTTTCCAATGCTTTACATTGTTTTTGAAAACAGCGAAAACCTTGTGAGCTCGACCTACTTGGAGTCGCTCCCTCACCGTCTTGCCTACCTAAGGGTGTGGGGGGTAGCAAAGCATCACCAGAAACTTCCATAATAATTATTATTTTATTACTATCCAAACACACTAATCAACCACGAGTAAAACTACAAGAGGAGACCCTAGGAGTGATATATATAGAGATAAACATATTCTAAGTGAACAAATCTAAGTAAACAAGTGCAAGTGATCTGTTTAATTCAATCTATCTTTGATTCTTAAATTTTAATCTATTAATTTATTATAGTTAAAAACTCTTTTCTAAACTCACGTTGTGATGATGAAATAAATCTCACTTACTAATCACCGCAACAGTTCTCCTGTTCCTTCTATCTTACGTTTACAAAACCTTGACTTTATGTAGTCAAACTCCTTTAAATATTAAGGTTTCTTCTTGAGGGAAGCTGTGAATTAACGCGAAAGTTAGCCCCAAAGTTTCCCCAAGATGATTAGTGATAAGGTCGCGTATACATCCGTCACGACCTACCTTATGCAGCAGGTTGTAAATTGACAGTTATTTTCTTTTGTGCATAAAGTCGAAAAAAGAACTATTTTGAATCAGGAATCAGAAAGTTTTCCAAACATCTATCAGACAGTATTTTAAAACTTCCAATTGACTGAGCGTACTAATTCACTAATAGGATTTTTAGCTATTGAATAAAATGTTTAAAATTTGTAAAAATCAAAATTTTTTGTAGTTTCTTATTGTAGAATTTCCAAAAGGCAAATGCAAAAAAATTTGTATTGTGTTTTGTCCCCGATATAACAAATAACCCCGACTTAATGAGCAAACTGTTCGGTCCCAATGAATTAATTATATAGGGTTCTGACTGTACATATTAATGTATTAATTTTTTATTTTTGGCCACACAAAAGAAAGTTCTACAGATAATCGAAGACAGTGCCTTAACAACACAACCAATTAAAAATTATATCTCTAATCAATCACTCATTTTAAAATATATTTCCAATGAACTATATTTACTTTACGCACTTTTATTATAAGAAACAAATGAAAAAAAACTAATCACAAATCTAAATCACGTCGCTTCCTCAAATTCTATTAAAAGATTCTCTAATTACTATTCTGAGAATGAGCGGAATTTCAATCGAAGCATCTGATCCGCTATCTTTTCCCGCCCGTTTTAGATGAACACAGAAGCCACTGTGTCGTGGAATGTCTACGAAATGTCAGTGAGTCCAATACACTCGGGTGGGGATGTGTTTTAAAACAGAAGGCACCCTGAGACACAAATAGAACTCTGAGTCATGCGGCCTTTTTTTACCTGCAACTGACTCCGATCTTTTTTTAATTCAATAGTGTTACTATTCCAAGGTGGCGCGCATACTCGAGGCCCGACAAAAGATCTGATAACTCGACTGGCATATTTCTTTGTCTGCAACCACAACATGACGCCTCCGGTAACACAAACGGGAGTTTGATCAAGAGTGAAAGAAAAAAAAAGAATGCGTGCGTCAAACTTGAAGTTGCTACGAGAAATTTGTTGTAATGTTGGTTTTAAATCCACCGCAGTTACATAAGCTCACAAATGACATTAAAATTGATTTCTTCAGTATATGATAGTTATATAAGTTTTTGGATACAAAGGAAATGGCGTATAGAAGTATATCAGCAAGACTTTGCCCATACTTTGCTATTAAATCAGATTTTATTTATTTCAAATGTTGCTTTTTTTAAGGCTTTAACATTTAATTTTAAGAATTTAACTTTTAAAATGAAACAGTGGAGCACACAAGGGGACGGGGAACCCATGGGTCCAGATTCCCCCTCCCCAACAGCCCTTGATTTTTTTCCCGATTTATTATCATCCTATCTGTATAGTACTAATTTTTGAAGTGAAAACTTCTTTAGCGGCGTTTGGCACATTTTGGTAGGGGAAAATCTTATGGGTTCGCGTCACCGACATGCTCTGACTGGTGCACGCGCAGTGTGCTGTTCACCTTGGACACTTTTTGGATGTTTTTATTTCTAATGGGTTGAGGATTTTAGCTTTACCATTGTAGACCTAGAACTACGTTCCCCTGGAGAGCTGGTATATCTTTTTAGTACGGCACCATATAAGCGGATACCAATCGCCGCATGTAATTTTGACACCCAGTTTCCTCCTCAGAGGGAGGACCAAAACTCTAACAATGCGAAACTGTACTAGGAATTTAATTTTGCTGACAGCCTCCAAGCCAAACAGGTACTTTGGGGATATTTAACTTGCCGCATAATCATGCATTATTTTCAGACTACTAAATATAAAAGCATTGTTGATGTACATTTCAGATTTCTTCGCAAAAAAGGGGGAGCTTTATACGGCGAATATACCTAACAAAAATGCAGTTTGAAAGTATAGGCGCTCGTTATATACGTGGAGACATACGGTATAATCTTTTAATGTATTTGAGAAAAATTATTTCATTATTAAATGCATTTACGGCATATTTATTACTTTCACAAATTTGTTTCGTAAAAATTATATTCTTAAGAAACATGAATAAAAATATGTATATATATGTATAGTATATACAATAGTTTAAAATGTTTTTTTTCTTTCTAATGAGCTGCATATTGGTGTTTTACCATTGAAGACCTAGTACATTCCCGGAAGGTGGTATCTCTTTTTAGAGCGGCACCCTATAGGCGGATACCAATCGCCGCAGGTAATTTTGACGTCCACTTTCCTCCCTAGATGGAGGCACTTGAGCTTCGACGTTGCAAAACGGTACTAGGATTTGACTTTGCCGAGAGCACCCAAGCCAAACATATACTCTACGGATATGTTACATGCTGAAAAATCATACGACATGGCGACTGTCGATTTTCTGCTTCATGAAAATCCACCAACTTGCGCCGAGGTCGAACCCGCAACCTTAGGTGCAGAAGGCCAGCGACAAACCAACCACGTCGCCCAGCCAGCTGTACGTAAAATATAACTAATTACTTTTTATTAATATTATTTTATTATTTAATGATAATTATTTATTCAATACTTTATTTTTTACTGTTTTTATTCTCGACAATCTATAAAAAAAAAAAAAAATGTTTGGCGGTGTATTGGGGTATGATACGAAAATGGGACAGTGCTGGACTTTCGACCCTGGACCTCCTCCCTCCCCGAGAAAATTCTTGTGTGGCCCACTGAAATGAAATAATAATTGTTGAGGAATTAAACAGAGTTAATTCAAAGATATCTTTCACATACTTTTTGAAATTTTTAATTTGTAACGAAAATTTTCAAAACAAGCTAGGTATCTTTTATACAAATGGGCTTCAAACTTTATCGACTCCTGAAACCCTTCAAACTAAATAGTGTTTTGAACCCTATTCCCCACAGAAGAATATATCTTAATAATATTTAAAGTAGATCAGCATGTTATATGTACTTACTACAAAGACAATTAAAAAATTATTATATTTGTTAATAAAAAAATTTAATGTAATTTTTAATATAATTCACTCATTTTAATAATATTAATTTGTGACCCAAACATCATCTTCTCGCCCATTATATTCAGTAACTGGGATATGGGCTTGTATTTTTTTACACTAAATGTCAAAGTCAAGGTCTATCGAAATTATCTTAAAGTTCAATTCGTTTGTTTTTATAGCCACTCACGTTTAGAGAAATATTTTTCGCCTAAATACTTTATTTCGAATGGCATTAAAGTGGTTATAGGTATACGAGAAATCCTGAGTATTTTGCATGAATTTGTAACCTAAAATTTAAGAGATGTTCGTGTTTAAATTTAGATTTTAACATCGAATCTGGGGAAACATCGATAAGTTGTTTCTTCTTCATTCTGGGTTTTTTTTACCCACAAATGAAAAAAGTTGCATTTTTTATTAGAAAACTATTTAGTTTTTAGACATTGTACTGTCGAGTATGAAATTACGGTTTTATAAGCTTTATAGAAAACGTGAATCCATTTTGCCTACACAATTATAATTTTTTCGATTTTTTTATAGTGAATCCTAAAACCCCGGAGTACGCCTCGCTGAGCCCCATTGTTGCAGTTTAAAGACAATTGCTAAACATAAATTAGAGAAATCAATCAATTATTATTTAAAATCATGTTTAATAGATTTGATTAATAAACTCATCTATTCATTACTCAATAAAAATAAACAAAATAATTTCAATGATATTAAGAAAAACAGTTTTTATTTTTATTTATTTATTTACTTTTTGTTGAATAATATATATAGGCTAGATATTTTATGATTTATAATAGCTTTTACAATATTCCAATATGACTAAGTTCAGACTTCAATTTTAAGTTTAAATTAAATTTCTCTATTGTTCTTGAACGCTAGCTTCCTAGAGTAAAATTTCAAAGGAGGAATTTGGCTTACAAATCGAATGGACTTAAATTTAATTTTGTTAAAAGTTCTATTTGAGCACGCTAGCTTTAAGCCACCGAGCCAATTTTAAAGTTCTTACCAGCTTAGTGAGAATGTTTCAACGTTTTAATAATTCCCCAAAATAATAGCAAAACATTTCCCTAAAAAAATAAGTTTGTCTCTTGATCTCCAATTCATTTCTAAATTTAAAAAGGTTTCCATGTTTAGAAAAAAGGTGAATTTCTTTGATTTTAGTATATCTATAAATGCTATCTGTTCTTGAATATTCATTACAATGAAATATTTAGGTAATGAATAAAATTATACCAGCTTGAACGGCAAATTAAATAACAAATTATAATGGATTTAATTATTAATCTGTTCTGATTAAAAATGTTTTTCCGTCATATAAAATAAAAATAAATTAAGTAGAGAATTTTTAATTGCATGTTTTTATAGAAATCTCACCCACCCCTGGAGGTGCTGATATTGAGAATGGAAAATTTATAAAAGCAGAGAAAGCCCGTGCAACGCCGGGCCATGCAGCTAGTAAATTAAATAATGTTCAAATATATATGCATATTATTAGGTTTGAAATTTTATTGAGGCTTTTCAATCATCATAGATATTTTTTTTATTTCAACTACTTGAACATGAAATTTTATTAGTCAAACGTTTAAAAAGAATTTAAAAAAATAAAAATGATAAAAATCAAAAATATTTTTTTAATGGTACGTTTTTTTCACTGAAGAACCTGAGATTTATCCATTACAAGAGACAAAAAAATGTTGATAGCAAAACTATATCAAATCTGTAAATCTACTTTTCCAAGAATAATTTATGTTCAAAAACAATTTTTCTATTCTTCATTTTTTTATAAAAAAAAAAAAAAGATTTTTTTTAAAATTCGATATAATATTTAACGCGTTAGTGGCATAACGTACAACCCCGCATCACGGAAGGGGGGGGGCAGGATTATAGGGGGCCCCTGCCTGACTGACGACAAGGACTTAGATTTAGTAAGAACCGGCTTGGGGCCCAAAACCTGATTTAGCAGGGGGGGGGCTAACGTTCTCCGGTACGCCACTGTAATGCGCACCTATATTTTCAAGGTGGATTTTTTAATTTTTAGGTATATACACCCAATAACACGCACTCCCTTTTTTTCAAGGAAACTTAAAATGTTACCCTGAGTTATACCCGGAGTATGACGCGCTCCCCTAAATTTCGATCTTATTTTTTGTGTTAAGAATACGCGTTACAGCATTTACGATAATCGAATTCTTTTCTGAATTTCCGTTGAAAAATATATATATTTATTCTTCCACAAATTTTAATTAAACTGCAACACAACGTAAAACAGCTTTAAAAATTAACTCCGATGTATTCATCCGAAAAATAGCTACACGCGTGTGGCAAAACAAACTCATCTATTTTACAATTCAGTCCATGTAACTTTCTAGTCACAAAAACAAAATAACTCGAATAAATTTCCTGGCTACAACAATTCCGCAACTGTTTTTCCCCATTCCTTATTTTCCACAACAAAACCAGTTTCTAAATCCATTCCAAAAAGCATAAGAGTATAACACAGCGCAGAAAGCACTTTAGCTGTGCTTACACATTCTGAAGTGTAAATTGTTGTCGACCGTAAATTATTAAAGAGTGGAGTTGTGTTGGCGTTCGCGTAACACGTATCAAAACATTCAACAAAGATTACCGGTAGCGGAATAAAGAAATTTGCGTAGGTTCTAGAAGACGATTGACTCAGCAAAGAAGTGAGTGCTAAGTATGTATCACAAGGTTACGGTTAGAAAGAGAGAGAATGGTTTTAAGCAAGCGTTTTTTCCCGCATATCTTTTTTATTCATTTTCCACTCAGCGGTGACAAGCACCCGTGCTGTTAGTTTTCATGGACAGTGACGTCACAGGCTGACTTCATTTCACTTCGGAGTTTCCTGTGTGATTCAAGATACGGATTTAGAATAAGTGAACGCAAACATTCGTCATTTGAGTTTTAAGAAATTTTTTTTTTCTCCTTCATGCGAGTGTTTCGTAAGATGTTATCAATACTCTATTTTTCTTTTGTATTTTTATAAACTGAATTTTTAACAGAAAAAAAAATTTTACCGTTTTAAAATGAGTCAAATCTCCACTGATTGTAATTTTTTATTCGAAATACCAAATTCGCTTTCTTAATATATCGTTTGACGAATTGATGACATTTTTTTATTAATTTTGAACAGCATTGTTCTTTAAATTTGTATCAAATTACAATTTTTTTATTCATCATATATTTCCATGTAAAAGTCGAGAATTTTTGGAACTTATATAAAGTTAAATTTGGAACATACCGCTTTATCGATGTCGAAATGAATCATATCTCCACTGATCGTAATTTTTTATTTGTAAGTTCCAAAATCGCGTTCTTAATCAGTAAATTGTTTGACGAATTGAGAAATTTTTTTTATTAATATAGTTCTTTATTTTTGCTCTTTAAATTTTTTTCAAGTCAAAATCATACTATTTAACGTATATTTCTGTGTATCTATCTGAACTAATAATACAAAAGAGAAAACAAAGAAAAAAAACAAGGCTGCGAAATACAAGCAATAAAAACTAAAGGTAAACTTCTCATTCGAAAAATTGAAAGAACTTTTTCAGGCTGCTACGCAAATTTTTTTTCAATAAACATTTTCCCAACATCTAATATATTTTCATTATTAGATAACTGTTTTATAACTGATTCCAAAAGAATTTTAAAGAAGACTCAGTTTCCATTTTTAACTGGCTCTTCAAAATGAATGGCGCATTTAAAAATATTTTAAAAGCATAATAGCCCCTTCTTTTTGAATGAAATTACCAAAGCTTAATCTTGACTTGTAAGACTGAAAAAACAGCAGAGCGAGGTAATGCCCATTAAATGCTTTTAAACTGGTGATTCCGTGAAATAATTTTTCCCCTTTTTTTAAATACATGCACTTTTTGAATTATTGTTACTATTACATATAAAAGTATGTTTTTCAGTATTAACTAAAGTTGGCGATTAAGTCATTAAATATTTTATTCCGTATTGTAAAAATACTTTACTTTATTTTAACATAAATTTTTAACCCAGAAAACACATTCATACACAAGATTCTAGTGAAATCTCACATAACATTTGAGATTTTTTTGTCATTTAATTTTTATTATAAATAATTTGGAACCTATTTTTTTAATTCAGCATTGAATAATGTATAACATTCGTAAAATAAAAATTATTCATTCTTTTTAGAAATGAATTTGATGTAATACAGTGGAACTCAAACTTTTTCAACTCCCAGAAGCCCTAGAACTAGATGTTTTCGTAGGACCCCTAGAACTAGCTTTTTATGTGGAACCCCTAGCACTAGTTTTTTTCGTGGAACCCCTAGAACTAGAAAATATTTTCGTTTAAACCTATTCCATACATAGACACTTAGAAGAATATATCTTAAATTAATATTTAAAGAAGTAGATCAATATTTCTTATGGATACTTTTTGTAAAGCACTTAAAAAAAAGTATTGAATCCATAAGAAATTTTAATCTACTTTTAATATAATTTACTCATTAATAATATTAATCTATGATCCAAGTGTCACCCCCCTCCCAGGCTTTATGTTGAATAACTGGGATATATGTTTGATTTTTTCACACTAACTGTCGAAGTTTAGGCCTACTGAAATTAGCTGTAATCGCATTATCTACTCTGAGCTTAATTTATTTCCATGCTTTGTTTTTTATCCACTTATACTGAGAAATACTTTTCACTTATACACATTGTTCTGAATGGCATTTAATTGTGTATTTTGCATGAATTTGCAACATAAGATTTAGGAGCTGTCCTTGAATTTAGAGTTTTGACATCGAATCTGTTGATAGGTCTATAAGTTGTTCCCTCTCCTTTATTGTATATGTTTTTTCCACAAATGTCGAAAGGTGCATTTTCCATTGGAAAACTATTTAATTTTGCAAGACATTTTACTAACGAGTACACAATTATATCGTAGAACCCGGGATAGTAAACAATAACATATTTACAATCTAGTAGATACTTTATAAAAATAAAACATTTTAGTATTCTTTTATAATATAAAAAAATATTAAAAAGTATTGCAAAATAAAGTTATTATGTAGATAAAACTTTCAGTTTCTGAATGACGGGGATGAGCTTTAAATTTCAGTGGGTATATAAACTTCATTGAGAGGTGTGAATCCATTTTGCATGCACATTTATAATTTTCTTTTTGATTTTTTATTCTGACTCGTAGAACACCTGGGTATGGCTCGTGGAGCCCCAAGGTTCCATGGAACACAGTTTGAAGACCACGTACGTAATGCAATTTTTCATAACATCCTCCAAAATTTAATATGTGATAAATACATGGAGCAAATATTTATACCATCAACCCAATTTCGTTAAATCAAAGCACGTCGCCAAATACCGCGATAAACAGCCAGTAGTAGAAACCTTTCCCGCTCGCGTTCGAGCACAGCAATAATAAGGATGACAGCATTTGGCAACATTTTTGGTCGACAGTATAATACATAAGTGCTAATATCTCTTCTGAAATATGATGTATAAAAACCTATTAATTTCCGGAAAAAAATTTTTTAAATACTTACCGTACAATTATTTTAAACGTGAAACTTTTAATATGAAATTTAAAATATCAAACATTAAAGCTGCCATCACCTGATGTTCAAAAATATGTGATTTCAATAGTTTTTTCAGGTATAAAAATATTGATATTATTCCTATAATAACTAAGAATTGATCCATTTTTTAAATTTCTCTGTGTAGTTACATTTTGGATTATACATTTAACCAAACATAAAATTTTTATTTTTCGTTCGGCCCATGTATAAAGTTAAAAATATACTATGCAAGAAAATGACGAAGGGGTAAAATCTCTAATACATCATATATTAAAAAAAACAAAATAATTCAAACAAAAAGTGAACAATTTCTTAGAATATTCGTATGCTGTAGAAAACAGAATACAATATTAGTTGTGGAATATTATCTCTCCTGCTAAGGAATATTCCAAATTCGAATTAAGATACACCCAAATCTTTTTTTTTACGCGGTAGATAAGTTCCTTAGAAAACCGAGCAAAAAAAAAAAAAAAATTGTGCAAAAAAAAATACACGCGACTCATGGTAAATTTGGTGATATGTTCCGCATCTTTAAAATATGGTTTAAGATTAAAAAACTCTAAACATTTTCCCAAAAAACCGTGCAAAGAACGTAATAATGAAATCCACGTTTCAGGGTTATAAAACAAAAATAATTCATTTTTTTAACACTCTTTTATAAGTTTCACTTGCATGTAACGGAATCTTGGAACTCGATTTTTACCCACTTTAAAAGGTCAGATTAATTCGAAATTTTGCACACTTGTCAAGGACCGATGACAATACAATAATTTCATAATTTTGTTCCATTGTCCTTTTTAGGATCGTCAGGAATAACGATAATCAGATTTGGTGACAATTCCATATACCACTTCCTGATTTGGCGACTTATTGCATGTACCATTTTTTAATTTGGCGACCAATTTACTTTTTAGTTCGATTCAGTATAAAAGCGTGTTTTTTAGTTTTTTTTAAACTATAATTTATTTATAACAAAAAAAGCGCACAGTAAAAATTTAGTCAATAAATACAGGCAACTTATAAAAATTCAAATTAAAATTAGGAATATAACTGCTAAAAACTATTTATCGCTACTTGATAACAAGCGTGCACGTTTATTACGAACTGGAACAAAAATGCTATCATCAGTATATTGTCTAGCACAGTAATTCTAAACCACTGTGCCACGGCACTTTTGTATGCCGCCAGATTTTTGTAAAATTGTTAACTTACTCTGAGGGGAAAAAATAAAATCTAGAATTGAATCGTTCGGACGAATTATAGAAATAAACTAAGGTGTTCGTGGTATATTTAACTCATTCTTTCCTGGATAAATGGAAGTGAATTACAGATAAGTAAAATTATTTTATACTTATTTTGTTGCTCGTGTGCCGCCAAATTTTGAAATTGTTAAAAGTGTGCACTGCAAAAACAACAAAAACAAGTAATATAAAAAAACTCTTTAAGTCAATTCCTACTCTGAATGGGTAAATAGAAAATATTTTATTAACGATTGCAAATTTGAACAAGATATATATATATATATATATATAGGGAGAGAGTGAGCTAACAGTAGGAATTAAAACAGAGCATGATTTGCCTGCATTGTTGTAACAATGCACACCCGGTTTGACTAGTTTGGCTGAAAAACTGGTTTTCTACTCCAACTTATATCATTAACAGTTACATTGTTACAACAACGGAGTCAAATCTAAGTTGGCGTCGAAAACCAGTAATTATTAAAAATCACCAGTATTAATTTAATTTAATTTAATTAATGAATTAATATTTAAAAAAAACTTTATCAACATCAAGTGTTATCCACTACAAATTTATTTGAACTTGATTGCATGAATGGAAAGTATTTTATTAGCGGTTGAAAATTTGAACAAGATAAATATACGGTATATATCGAAAGAGTGACCTAACAGTAGGAATTTTTACAGTTGATATAGCAAACAGGGACGTCTTAAGACTTCTTGAGGGCATGGGTCCTACTCAAATGTAGGCCCCATCTATGATCCTTAAAAGTAGACAGAACAGAACGTTGTCAAATATTCGTACAAACAATAACCCGAAGCAAATAAATGTACATGATTTACAATCGCACACACAAGCTCGACCGACTGCCGCCTTTTGATTGAATAAGTAAAGATCGTGCATGGTAGTAGGCCTAGGCCTGTACGAAGGTCGTCACATGTAGTCAGTTCACATATCATCTGAAATTCTCAATTTTTCGGAGAATACAACCGGAAATAACATTTGAGCTTTGAATCATTCGAATTATGATCTTAAGGTTGAGTCGAGAATGAGACGAGGCCCAGTTTGCCCATACCTTAAGAAGTCGATGGTTACAAAATTTGTTATTAGCGGCAGTTCGTTTGACTTCTTGCTTAATATAATTTTTGATACCCTGTTACACAAAACTTAAGATTATGTTTTAAAATTTTAATGCACGTTCTATGACAGGAACACAAGAAAGAAAATTTTGTTAAAATAGCTGAACTTCACCTTAGCCATCGTCATTGTAGACTTCTTTATTCTCACAGACTGTCATAATTTCAATCAAATCGTCCTTATCCAAAGTGTACGAATCCCCAAATTTTTTCGGAATTCGTGCTGGAACAAAAAATTTGTGAAGAAAAAAATCGTTAAATTCGTATATCATGTTATTTCAAAACCACGTTAAAAAAACCGTATAAAAAAAGAGATGGATGTATTAAATATTAAGCAAAAAGACAAAACTTTAACCCCATGTCAATAGTTCTATTAATATGTAACAGATATTGTAATCATTTATGATACAAATTAAAATAATAATGGCGTCTAACCATTTTCGAACCAAACCGTATGCATTCTAAATACTTTATTTATCTTTTTTCTAATAGGAATATTATATTTAAAGAACAGTAATATGATCTGTCAGATAAGGAAGGTTGTGCACATTCCCTTTGTTTTTCAAATACTTAGACAAACCATTATCTAAATCAAGATCTCAGTTCTTGATTTCCATAGCCGCTCCTTTATTTCCATAGGAATCTTATGGAAGCACAAACTCGTTAGACAAGGAGTTGCAAAAAATAACCGGCAAGAAAATTTTGGTATGTACAGTTCGTACTTTAGAGGTAGAAATGCATCAGAATTAAGACAAAGTGGTACGTGTGCTGTCACTTAAGCATATTATGGTCATTAATCTTCCATTCTCTGCAATGTTACATAACTAAGCGTTAAAGTTTATCGTAACTTTGTTCTGTAGATATCATGGTCTATATATAATCCATCCAAGATTCTAAGTTTCTCAATTTTTCTTTGTCTTGTAAATTAAGGTATAACACTACCCTTAAATTGTGAATTTTGTCAAAAATTGACACAAATTTTATGATTTTATTTTATATGACATTTTATCAGTTTTATAAAAATAGCATGCTTATTTTTTTCCATTCACTAGAACAATAACTAAAAGTGTTTTAGTAAAAGCAGACGTGACTACCCTAAAATTGTGAATTTTGCTAAAAATTGAGACATTTTTTTGATGATTTGTTTTTATAGGACATCTTATTAGCTTTATATATATATATATATATATATATATATAACATGCTTATTATTTTCCATTCACTAGAACAAAACCTACAAGTGTTTTAGTTAAAGCAGACGTGTCATTATTTTAAGCAAGAAGTCATACTTTAAAGTGCTTCCTCGAAATGTGTGTGTGTGTGTGTTTTTTAAAAGGCTCAAACGGAGACAGTTATGGCTCAAAAAGTTTTGAAAATAATTAACTGAATTTTTTTTGTGTGTGTGTATGTTCTGTATAATGGTAGAAGTGTTTTAACCTTAAGATTTATCAGTCACTGTTTTATTACAAAATTTACAGTCCCTTATGTTAATATAATCACTGTTATTTTAAGCAATTTCATATAATAGCTAAGATAAAGTGTTCTGGTTTTTGTAAAAATTGAAATATGTCTTACCCTGAAAATCATTTCAAAAACGAATAACATAGGAACACATCAGAATTGAAAATTTGAAAATTTGTTCATAAACTTTTGGTACAGAATATGTTACAGAAAACTTTGGTGTATGTTATTTTTTGTAAACTTTTACCAATTTTTTTCCGTTTTAGTAATAATTATCTATTTTTCTCTTCTTAAATTTAGTATGTTTTTCTCAAAATTTACTGAATAAATCTAAAAACCACAAAAAAGTCCACATATCTCCATTTTCTTAAAAAAATGCCGCAAGTAGTCGGATACCTAGAATAATTTTTTTTAATTGCATGAAGAATGGCAACTGTTTAAAAACAACAACAGTAGAAAAAGGATATGAAAATAAAATGTTCGAAATCAATAAATACGTTCGAAACAGCCCGGAGTAAAGGTGTCTGAAGGATGACATTCAGTAGTCGGACTATTCATGGGCTTGTCGAAAATTTAACAATGATGATTTACTTCGTTTAATTTAACTGGGACCTTTTCCACATTCTTCATAGATAGTGCTTTAATTTTTTAATTTTTTATTTTCTGGGTTGCATTCATTGCATCGGTCTTGTAGAAACGTATGAAGGAATCTACAAACATATTAACAAAGTCCATGTCCGCTTATGATAAAATTAGGAAATTATTTTGAACAAGTTTGTTTAAAGAATATAGTTATCTCTTTGAAGAGAGGAAATAGTGAAAATCATTGGTGTGGTCTGCAATAGCTCTTTTTGCAGCTTTAATGTTATGTTTACTAAAGAAAAACACATTAAGAAACTAAACATAATATATAAAAAAAAATGTCTGGCTATTTTATTGATGTGGTATTGAAACATTTTTCTTTTATATAAAAAAAAAAGTATACTTTTCCGTTTCGCCGGTGCATATCTTGCCAAACAGGCTTTATTGGCGTCAACACACGATATACACATACAAAAAAATGTCAGTTCTCATTGGCTTTTCATCCATTTTTGATGTATCATGAAAAAGACATTACTGATAAGAAAAAACCACGACTAGTTTTGAAAATATGGTGGTAAAAGTTTACCAACGGGAATATTCCATTTGAAGTCGGTTGTATCATTTTTGGAGACTTTATCGCCTGCGTCAAGAAAACGGAAAAGTACCAAAAAAAACGTTAATTTCAAAACAAGCACACACACACACACAAAACTACGTATTTTCAGACATAAGAACTACGTGTGTGTGATGTTGTTAAAAGGTGATTTATCATTTTAAGTAAATTTTTTAAAATTTCTTTTACGAATGCAACGTTTTATTTCATCCACTATATATTGGTGGGTTCTTTTTAAATCCACCAATATGCAGTGGAAAAAAAATATAGTACCAGAAGAATCAAGCAGTTAAGGATGTTAATTAAACAAACATAGAAAAAAATTAATATTAGTATCAAAATTCCTGATGTGAATGAAGACTATTTTTATCTTTCATCATTATTGCATATTTGTATTCAATAAGAAATAGGAGCATTTTAGAAATTGGTATTTTTTAAACTCATACCCCGCTTAACTAGGTTGTCTTATTTATACGATTACACGTGCATAATTTTCTAAATAACAGATTTAAAAGTAGGAAAAATAATAAATAATCGTGTTGCTCATATTTTAGTACTCTTAATTTCCAGTATTATTCCATTGTTAATGCTGATATTTAGGTCTCAAAATTTAAATTTTTGTATTTTACATACAGAAACCAATTACCGTAGTAAAATTCAGCAAATATTCAGCAGTCGAATTTCCATGATTTCTTAACTAAATTTTTTTGACTTCGTATTTGTTGATCAGTGATTAACACAATTATGGTTTATCCTGTATATTTACACTTTAAATTTTACAAGCGAAATTTTATTAATTTTTCGATAAGAAACGAATTTTTAATTATCAAATGTAAAAAAAAATTATACCTTTTAAGTGCCGATTAAAAGATACGCGTTTCACTCTCCAGTGACAACAGTTTTCGTATAGGCACGCGTATGCAATGTATTGGAGAAGAAAGCGAGCCCCCAGTACCTCTAAAAACCCGCCGTGTAGGGGCGCAATGCTCGTTAAATCTGTCGAGAGCTCAAACGTCCTCTTGTTGGTGTGATGTGGTTTGTTAGGAGAGGGGGGGGGGCCAGCTCAGGTGTAGTCCTTGTCACTTGACGATGGTTCAAAATTACGAGGTCCGTCTCCAAAAACCCTCGTGTAGCTGAACAGTGTGGAGTTAATATTCACTCATTCACTAGAGAAGACATAAATAAGCAAGTTTTTCTTTGAAATGAGTAAATCCTTTGCAAACACTATCAATGTTATTTTGTTGCAATCTAAAGCTTTCGGAATAGTTTTACTGATAGCAGCTCGAAGAAAAGAATCGGATTTCGGAAAGACGTATATATATATGTCCAGAGAATTTAACGCACCGGTTGAGCTAGTCGTATATATACATCCGGCGACACTTTCATGGCCAAATTAAATCTTAGGCTTTCAAGCAATTAAGCAATTGAAAAGTATAACCAAAGATTTCTACATAATATTCCATTCATAAAGCCTTAAGAAAAACTAAAGAATCCTTCAGAAAAAAGAAATCAACTGAAACTTATATGCACCTCATACATATAAATACACCATACATGCACACACATACATTTATTTGTAGGAGAGATACTCTGTAATTAAAAATATATTCATGTTATATAAATACCGTTGCACGAAAACAAACGGACATTTTTATGTTTATAATGGCAATTTATTTCAATTTGAAAATGGAAAAAAAAATGAATTTCATTTCATTTGTAACTGATTAAATTTTGCCCAATATCGTGTGAATTCGTTTTAAATGCTTTCATTTAAAAAAAGTTACGATTTTCGAATATAAACGGTATTATAAATTGCAGGACAAGAATTTTTTTAATTAAAATTTTACAAAATAGTATTGGTAATAATTCAGATAAATACGTTTTTATGTCAATATAATGGTATTTTAGATATTTTAGAAAGAAAAAAGAGAAGTCTATATTTCTCTTTATTTTTCGGACTGTACTTGTTAATGGAATTGTGCTTGCTCATTAACTAAAGTGAAATAATACTTTTTCAATCGTGGCGCCATCTTTCGAAAATTACTGAAACGTTTTGTAAAATTTCTTCAGAAATGTTATTGGTAATATGTCCACAAGGTTTTAGAATTTTTTAGAGTAGCTTATAGATATCATTTTCAAAACATGAATAATTAAGCAACTTTTTGAGAAATTGGTAGTGTAAGTGAAATCAAAGAAGTCTGTTAGTTAAAAATTTTTAAAAAAAAGCACGAACTATTCAAATATCCATACAAAAATTTTTTAATTAATTTTATTTAAGAAAATGGTAAAATTGGAAATAATGCTTCTATTAAAAAGAATTTTTACTGAATAAAATGTTACAGAAATATTTTAACCTATAGTAAGAAATAATAATTTATTTCAAAATAAAAAAAAGGACGGATACTTAGAAAATAAATTGAACATTTAACATTTATAGATTGAAACATTTATTAAAAGAATTTGTCAAGATTATTTTCCATTAAATTTAACTGTAAGATTTAAAAGAAAATATCTTTAGGTTAAGTGGAAGGAAGAAGATGTATTCTAAATGCAATAATTGTATTAAATTGCTGCTTAAATTATAACAGATGGATTAAATTTAATTTGCTCAACATTGAATCATAAAATATTTGCGTCTTTCTTCTTACAACCGAAAAATGTCTAAGTTCATTTGGAAGCATATAACAGAAATTAAAAACAAATTTATTTTTTCTTACCATTTCTCCACTCTTTTAATAATGGCATAAGAATTGCGCGGTGTTATTGAACATGTGGAAGGCAATAAATTCATAAGCAACAATAATAAAAGAAATGAAAAGTCTGCTTAAGTTTAGAAATTAAATTCAAAATTTATTAATTTATTATTTATTTTGAGATATGGAGCAACAAAGGTTATTATCCCAATTCAAAATTTATAGTGATATATTGCAAATTGTATTGATGCCATTAAATCCCCAAAATATTATTTACTTGAAGTATAAATCAAAGTATCGAGTATCAAAGTATATCAATATTATATAATCGGAAATATTTTTATGTGGATAGTTTGATGTTGGGGAAAAATACTAAACATGGAAAGTTAAACTCTATAAAAAGGAGATAAAAAGGTTAGGGAATGAAAAGGAAAAATTTTAATTAAATTTTAAGAAACAGGAAATGTATTCTTGAAAGATGCATAATGCGTTCAATTTAATGTATACAGCTACGTGAAAAAAAATATATTTACTGCTATTCAGTTATTGTAGTGCAATAATTATAATAACTCTATTTTCATGTTTACAAATGAGCTACAATTTTTGCAAAATATTGAGTAAATGAAATATGAAATTGAGGAACAATTTTTAAAGCAGTGTATTAACCCCTTAACTTGTTTGCTAGTACACCATACAGGAACCGAAAGCTGGCCATACACAGTACGCATACGGGTACTGAAAGCGTACGGTGAGAGCGTAAGCGCGCTGAAGGCGAACGCCGGACGGGTACTAGAGTTGTCATATTTTCAATCCGGGGATTTCGGGGTTACATTATCCAAATCCGGGATTCGGATTGGATTTTTATTAAAATACTTACATATTAGCATAGTTGAAATTGCATAATAAAAATCAAAATACAATTAAAAATTAATTAAATATTATTTTAATGAAACAAATAAAAAATTATTCATCATAAAAAACAAATAAAAATAGTACATAATGAAATTTAAAAAAAGCATTTCTTCATTTATTGGGTTTCTGTAAATAAGTTTATAAAAACACAGCTCCTCCAGCGTTTCATCGTTGGAACGGCTTCTTATTTCTGTTGCAATTTGTCCTGCCAAAGAAAATGCACTTTCGGATTCTTTACTAGTAGGTATTATAGTCATTAAATAGGAGTATGTTCTTTTCAGGTAGTCACTATTTCTCCCTCCCTTTCAAAAAAGAGACAATTATTTTTGAATTTTTGATGACACTGGTCTCAAATCTAATAGTTACATTGGTGCATATACCTCTTTGATAACTTTATTTAGTTCTTCTGCTACACTTAATGGTTTTGGTATATAAAATGATCAAGTTATTGAATCAGATTGTGAATCAATTTCAAGTGTTACCTTATTTGAAATTGAAGATCCAATTGCATGAGCTGTTAGTAATGCAATGGGATTTGAATTCTCTTAAGTCTTCCAAGCAGGTCCGCTATTAATGAACGGCATTTAATTGAACTGTGAAAAAATCTATTCTTGTGATATTGCTTATATTCTTGTGTAAGCATTACAGTGTGTCACTTAGATCTGCACGACGCTCTCGCATACTTTGCATATATTTCTTTTACATATAGCACTTATAATTGCGCAAAGAAATTCAACGTACATATTTCATAAACAGAATATAAATTTTTGAAGTATTAAATTCTTAGAAAATTTTTAATAGTCAAATTTTTTTAAATATAATTCAGGCAAAAGTTAAATCCCAGAATTAGTAATTTTAATCCCGGGATTTCTGGATTGGAAAATATGCTGGATCCCGGGACATTCTGGGGGGGGGGTGAGAAATGTCCATTTTCTGACCCCACTCGCGATGGGGAGAAAGTTACAGAAGAAAATAGGAGAAAATATATAAAATATCACGGTTTAACATACACACCCTCCTCGAACCCTTCAAGGTTCAACACGAAAAAAACTAACATTAAACGTATACAGTACAAAAAAAGTATATAAAATACATTAAATGAAATCCTAGATGCACAATACTTTAAAAAAATTCAAAATATAATTCAGGCAAAAATTAACTCCCGGCATCCAGGATTTGAAAAAAACCTCCGGGATACCGGGGTTGCAAACCCTAACGGGTACTGATATTTTCTTCTTTCTATCTTTAATTTGCAGATATTTTTCATTTTTATAATGAGATTATTAGCGCTAGTGTTTATAAGAGAGTCAAAAAATGAGGAAATTTTTACTATATAGGTTTAATAACATATCTGTTTTTAGAAATACTTAAGCTAGTTTTAAAATTCAAGGGAAAAAATGTACTCATAATATTTTACTCCAGGCATTTCTTAAGGATAATATTTTGGCGAGATATTAATTGATTAATAAAAGTAAAGAAAAATTGATACTTAATTGGTAAATTATTATTTAAAAGTGATTTAAAATTTTTTTAAAAAATGGAAATTTAGAAGATATTAGCACTAAGATATTTTTATTAAATGTGGTTATTGCACAGCGAATCCTTACACTTTATTTACTGAAAGATAATATGAGTTCATTTTTTTTATTAATAAAATGAGCACAAATAATTTAGTAATTCATTCGCAAACGATATCCGAAGAAAAAGTAAAGCAATGCCGATGCAATAAAAATACATCAGCTTCTTAGCGAAAACGGTGACACAAGACAAGGTATTGTTTTGAGTGTTAATAAAAACGTCAGCTTCCTAAATGGAGACAGTGTCTGTAAACAAGGTAAAGCTATTCGTCAGTATCCTAAGAACGGTTTTCTAAGACAGGGTAAAGCTGTACGTCAACACCCTAAGCAGGGACGGTTTTCTAAGACAGGGTAAAGCTATGCGTCAGCATCCTAAGCAAGGACGGTTTTTTTTAAGACAGGGTAAAGCTATGCGTCAGCATCCTAAACAAGGACGGTTTCTTAAGACAGGGTAAAGATATATAGATCCAATAAAAACGTGAGCTTCCCAAGCGAAGACGGTTTCCAGGGTAAAGCTATATTAATACATAAAAAGTCAGATTCCACTGTTTTTCTCAGAAAGCTTTGATATATAAGTTGCTCATCGTACTGTATTAATGAGTTGTAACTTGTTTTTTAGTTATTTCTAGATAGTTTTTGATGTATCCAAATATAGAAGTATATTTTAATGATTTCCTCAACATATTTTTAAGTAAAGTGGTTGAGCTAGAAGGCTTACTGTGTGAGTTAACTTTCTTTATCTCTACTCTGTGTTTTTGTGATATATATTTTTATATTTTCTAATAGAGCTTAGATTCTGTGGTATGCCTTTATAATGATAAGTTACTCTCCAGAATTAAAATAATAACTCTTTTAGTTCAAAAGTTTTTTCTTTTTAGTTGTACATGGATATAAATTTTAGTATCTCGTAATACGTACTTTCATTTAGATGCCTTATTTTAATAACATTACTTAAATATTAAAATATTTTACACACACTCGTTTATAAAATGGTGCAAAAACATAGTAAAAGAATTATTTGATAAAGATCAATGATTATTTCTTTAAAAAAATTATTGAATAATTTTTTTTTATAATTCTAAAATTTTTTTCATACGTAAAATTATTTTTAAAATATCGGGTACTAAGAGAATAAATGTTTTGGTTCATTATATTCAAAGGCATCTTTTAAGAAGTATAACAAAATTTGGAAGAATATAGTGAAGTTCAATTGTGTACTTATAAGGTTCCAATGTAATACTAGGTCGTTACCCGTCAAATTGTTTTTAATTTTCGTTAAGATGGGGAAAACATTACAATATGAATATATTGATTTTTATCGTTTGGTAATATATTTTGCTATAGTGTTTACGTATATGATCTTTACTTTTTATTTTATTTTTATTGTGGTAACCCTTACTTTAAGAAATTCTATTTTTTAAAAAAATTTAGCTGTTTTTATACTGACGTTATTTTGCAGAAGTATTCTATTTTGTAATTTCTATTGGATAGTGGACTTTTTAGAAATTATTGATTATTTTTAGAAAAAGTATGAGAGTTCCGTGTTAAATTATTACAGATTGATAGGTTAACCAAATTTGCTATTTTGGTCAATTTTATTTTATTAAAAAATTGAATTTTTTTTTTTGAATTTCTTTTTAAGATTTTTTTTACTGATTTCGCGTAATTGAGAAATGTGATAAATCTGGAAAGACGTATAACAACTGTTTCTCAAAAAGGTAATAAATTGGGCTGTCGAATTTTTTACTATGACCTTATGGTGTGAATTCCAACTGACATAATGATAAATCTGTCAGGTAGAATTCTTTTTTTTTATGTAGTTAATTGAATTTCTACTGTTTTATTTTAATAAATGACCTAATTTTTTTCATATCTCATAATAAAGTGTTTTTTTAATTTAATTCTTCTTTCGGCTTCATATTATTTATTTATTTATTTATTTTTTACCATCTTCGCTTCTTTTTTTCCGTCATTTTAAATTCCTCACATTCGTTTCGTTGTCTCGGTACTTATACTCTCAGTGGCGTTTTATAAGGAAAATGTAAGTAAATTTCTTCTTATATATTCAACTTTTTAAACCATTTTAAATTGTTGTAATTTAACTGTTCTCACAGTTGCTTCATGAAGTTTCACTGATATTTTTGTATTCTTTACAACTCATTTTTTTAGTGCAAGGCGGCCATCTTGAATAAAATCTTCATTCAGTCTAAAGCATGTTTGGCGTGATTTTAATCGCGCCTAACAATCCTATTGTGGAATAGAAAAAATTGACGTAGATTTAACATTGCATTTTGAAAAATACATGTACACTTGAAATAAAAACAAAAATCTAATAACTTCAATATTAGATGGACAAAACGTAGTAGTACGCTCAAAATCAAGACAAATGAGCTTTACTTATGTAGGCGCCGCCACATGAAATTCGAATAAGTAGGAATCTATGCATTGGTATCGTGCAGTTCCGTCACGTTCTTATCTCTCTAAATCTCCCTGGTCTTTTCGGGTACTTTACGTATTTAAACTGTATTTTTGGAGATTCTTCACTACGTTCACTTTCGTAGAAAATGGTTCTCATTTTAATAATTTTTTTACAACAAAATAAGAAAATAATAAGCAGAAGAAGTAACTAATTAAAAACAATATTATCTTCGATCAGATTATTCTAGTTGAACATGTGCGAGTACAGCACAAGCAATAAAAAAAAAAGAGTAATTTTTGAGCATGCGTCAGCAAAATTATTGGATTTTGAACAAACATAGGAATGGTTCTTTATTGGCGCCAGATCGAGGCATTTGGCGACATTTTCGATTCGATGTTGTAATAAGTAGCCAATAGTAGATATACCCACATTTTTTATACGTATTGTACTATCATAAAATACATAATCTGAGTATCTATATAGACATTTATCATTGTATTAAATACATTTGTTGTTCTTTGCCTCAAAATTACAATTATTTTTGAGGAAAATATTTTTTAAAAAAATACTGTTTAAGAAAATTTATTTATTTGGCTACACGGCCGGCCTGCGTTTTTTTTTTCTCTC